>JACYFF010031958.1:58921780-59028932 GCA_017589665.1 Selenicereus undatus
CCAAGTTCTTATTTTGGACTTCCTTTCTCTTACTCTTTTGGAACACAAGTTAGTCCACCAAGGAGAAGCATCCTTACGAAGTCTTAAAGCAATTAGCTTTACCTTCTTGTCTTCTGGGATGTCCTTTTACTCAAAAATCCTTTAACCTGTGTGTAACCAATCCAAAAAATCTTCAGGGTCAACCTTGCCTTCAAATTCTAGAACTTCAACATTGAAATCGTTGGAGTTACCTTGAAACCGTGGGTCTTGTCTAGTCATTTTCAATGGTTCATCCTCAATACATGAATCAAGCATATGGCTAAATACTTGTTCTTGCCCTTCACAATTAGATTGGAGTAGTTCTTCTTTAGGTTGTTGCTTTTGCTTCCAATATGCATCAAGCTATTTTTGGAGGTACTTGTTTTGAGCTTGAGTTTCTTGATCTTTTCGTGCATCTTCCTGAATCTTTCTAGATAGAAACTCATTTTGCTTCTATGAGGCATCAAACCTCTCTTCCAAGGTCATGTGTGTAGCACTTATATTGAAGTAAGTGGCTTAAATAAACTAGGGAGTGATTTTGTGACAAAGGGGGAATAACCTTTTTTGTGGAAGTGTGGGGGGAAACGTAGCAAGCCTAGGAGAAGCCAAGCTCTGATACCAAATATGATGTATCCGTTGGGGGTCTAAGCTGGGACTCAATTTAAGAGTGAAAGCTTACAAACCAAGGAAAGATACAATCAAGGGAAAACTAAGGAAAGTGGCACGTAATATGTTCGTACACGTGAGGGAGGAATGGAGTTTAGAATCAAGGGATTCTAAACGGAAAACAAAAGGGGATTTGATGTAATTTAATGTATATCACAAGGGATGGATGGAACCAAGTTACAAGCCACCAAGAACATGAAGGAAGCAAGTGAAAACACACGAAATGGGGGTGGCACGGGCGTGCTTCTAGGCACGGGCATGCCGTGCCACTTTGCTGATTCGTGTTGCCATGGTTTCTCACTTTGCACGGTTGAGTGTGGTTTGGAGTTTGCGATGGAAGCTAGACTATTAGAGGTAGTCTAAGCCTTGAATAAGCATGGAAATGGATATGTGAATGGCTTGTAAGTGAGGGAAAGTGGAAGGGAATCAAAGATGAGATTTCCTAACTCAAAATTATGGTAGCGAACTCACCTTAACTCTCTTTGAATCCTTGAGGTTAAACATCAAATGGGATAGAACCAAACCCAATGTTTGGATACAGAAACAGCACCAAACTCCAGTTTAGGGCCCTTAAACTATGATTAAGATGCAGAAATACCACTTAATCAAGTTTAAGACTACACTTGAACACCACCTTAACCGGCCTAGTTCAGGATAAGCAAGTTTAGTATTTGAGGTAAGAAAGGTACAAGCTCTCAAAACTGGTTTTCATTCAAAGTTGGAAGATGATTACAAGGGGGTCGTGCATATGATATTTATACAAGCCTAAGCTAGCAATCACACACACAAGCACACACCTCTACCTTTCCTTACTAGGGAGGAACAGTACTAAAAGCTAATACAAACCGGTTTTGTGCTAATCAAGTACAAAGCATATCTAACCTATTCTAAATAATATCATAGCATAAAGTAAAGTAATACTAATGTTTATTATACGTTAATCTATTCATACATAAGCTTAATACATGCTGAATGCTTGCTGAATTCCCATTGGCCAGCCGTAAAGTAGAGCTTGCTTTTTGTCTAGCCAATCAAATGCAAGTGATCAAAAGGTGGCTGCTTGTTCTTCATTGGGTGAACATTTCAAGGTAGAAAATCAACATAGGATGACATGGGGATGTGTGCCAAGTCTAGAATTGTGTCCCAAGAAGCTTGCTAGCGATTAATCTTACGGTTTGGGGCAAGAGAAATCGGGTTCATCTGAACTGGGTTCAAAGACAGATTTTGGCCCATTTTGGAGGAAAAATAAATCCTAGCAAAAGTGTGTATGATTGTGTTTTCAGGCCGTGGGGGGTAACTTTGGGATGTGTATACCCCCCTAAAATAAATCAAGCTTATAGCTTTTTTAAGTAGGGTAATTAGGCTTAAACATTTTACGGTGCAGATTAGAGCCAAATCTGACAAGTTTGGAAAAAAACCTTGCTCTCCTATCTTGTTGTGGGTATGATTGAAAACTAATTCTTGGACCTGAAAGTAGACATCATGGGGATTCCAAAAATGTAAAAATTCAATACCTAACCCATCATATTGCTCAAGTTATGAAGGGAACAAAACCGTGTATATTCTGGTCCTACTGGGCAGTTTGGACACCTTGGGTTTATTTGCTAATTTGAATGGGAAAATGAAGTCCAAATGGGATGAAACTTGTTTTGGTGTAAAGATGACTTCTTGAACTTCAATCCCAATGAAAAATATTAGACTTAAACCCTTTGGAGGCTTGAGTAATTAAACACACAAAAGCGGGTTAGTTGCTGGAGTCAACCCTTGCCCTGCAGTTTTAAGACTTAAACAAAACTTGGATGCTTTTATCATCCTTTAACTAGCATAATAAGATTACCTAATTGATTTGCTTCCTTATAAATCGAGGCGGTGGAGGAATCTCTATCATCCTCCCCTTGTTAAAAAGATTTGTCCTCAAATCAATTTAGGTATTTACCTCCTCTTCTTGCTTCATTGGATAGCTGAAATTGAATCGACCATTCAAATAAGTCTCTTTTGATCTTAGAGGCTATCTTCTCTTCATGTCCCTTGCTGATTTGAATGTTGGACTTAAGGGACTCTTTGAACATGGTTCGAACCACTTCTTCGCTTACACTTTATTTAAGATTAGGAGCTGTAAGTGATGGTTCTGAAGTGAACTGACAGAAGGTTTGTTTGACTGCTTTGGGTGTGGGTGGAGTGGGGAAAAAGGTTGATGGTTCACCAAGAGATACGAAAAGAAAACTTTGATTCTCCTTGCCTTTTGGTGGGTGGTGGGTGTTTAGGGTGAGCATGGAGCCTTCATCTGCTTCTACCACGACCTCTTCAAGATCATCTCCATCATGCTCTTCAACTTCCTCTTCTAACTCAACCTCTTCTATCGCCTTCCATTCAGCTAGGGTAACATACCTTTGGTTGGTACATTTTGATGACCAAAACCTTGGCACTTAAAACATCTTTGTACTCCTTTAGGAAGGGGTCTTTGTGTGCGTTGTGGGAATAGGTTCTTTTGTCGAGTTTGGCTTTTTTGTGGAGTAGGGGAAGGGGGTGTCGTGGGCTTAGGGATGTAAAAAGAACTCCCCTTGTTTTAGGTTTGTTCTTGTGGTGATGGCTTTGGGTTTTTATGTCTTAGGAGCTGTTTGTCCTTCTTTTGCTGCTCCACCTTGTGAATTAACACACATACTTCATCAAAAGAAGAGTAAGCTTGCAAATCAACAATATTAGCATACCTAGGATCAAGACCTCCCAAGTATCTTACAATGGTTTGTTCTTATGGTTCTTGAATATCATACTTAATCACAACCTTTTCAAACTCACGAGTGTATTCTTCTACACTCAGGTTACATTGGCTCAAATGATGGAGTTGAGAGTAGCAATCTCGAACATAGATTGGGGGAGGAGACTAAGCTTTAAGCTTAGACTTCATCATTTCCCAAGTTTTGATTTTAGAACCCCTTTCTCTTACTCTTTTGGAACACACGTTAGTCCACCAAGGAGAAGCATACTTACGAAGTCTTAAAGCAGTTAGCTTTACCTTCTTGTCTTCTAGGATGTCCTTATACTCAAAAATCCTTTCAACTGTGTGTAACCAATACAAAAAATCTTCAAGGTCAAGCTTGCCTCCAAATTCTTCAACTTCAACTTGGGAATCGTTGGAGTTAGCTTGAAACCGTTGGTCTTGTCTAGTCATTTTCAATGGTTCATCCTCACTAGATGAATCAAGAATATGGCTAAACACTTGTTCTTGCCCTTCACAATCAGATTGGAGTAGTTCCTCTTTAGCTTGTTGCTTTTGCTTCCAATATGTATCAAGCTGTTTTTGGAGGTACTTGTTTTGAGCTTGAGTTTCTTAATCTTTTCGTGCATCTTCCTGAATCTTTCTAGATAGAAACTCATTTTGCTTCTTTAAAGCATAAAACCTTTCTTCTAAGGTCATGTTTGTAGCACTCATATTGAAGTAAGTGGCTTAAACAAACTGGGAACTGATTTAGTGATAAAGGGGGAATAACCTTTTTTGTGGAAGTGTGGGGGAAACGTACCAAGCCTAGGAGAAGCCAAGCTCTGATACCAAATATGATGTATTCGCCGGGGGTCTAAGCTAGGACTCAATTTAAGAGTGAAAGCTTACAAACCAAGGGAAGATACAATCAAGGGACAACCAAGGAAAGCAGCACGTAATATGTTGGTTGTGAGGCAACAAACACGTGAGGGAAGAATGGAGTTTAGAATCAAGGGATTCTAATTGGAAAACAAAAGGGGATTTGATGTAATTTAATGTATATCACAAGGGATGGTTGGAACTAAGTTACAAGCCAACAAGAACATGAAGGAAGCAAGTGAAAACACACGAAATGGGGGTGGCACGGTCTTGGTTCTAGGCACGGGCATGCCGTGCCACTTTGCTGATTCGTGTTGCCATGTTTTTTCACTTTACACGGTTAAGTGTGGTTTGGAGTTTGTGATGGAAGCTGGACTATTAGAGGTAGTCTAAGCCTTGAATAAGCATAGAAATGGATATGTGAATGGCTTGTAACTGAGGGAAAGTGGAAGGGAATCAAAGGTAAGATTTGCTAACTCAAAATTAAGCTAGCAAACTCACCTTAACTCTCTTTGAATCCTTTAGGTTAAACATCAAATGGGATGGAACTAAACGCAATGTTTGGATATAAAAACACTACCAAACTCAAGTTTAAGGCCCTTAAACTGTGATTAAGATACAGAAACACCACTTAATCAAGTTTAAGACTACACTTGAACACCACCTTAGCCGACCTAGTTAAAGATAAGCAAGTTTTGTATTTGAGGTAAGAAAGCTACAAGCTCTCAAAACTGATTTTCATTCAAAGTTGGAGGATGATTACAAGGGGTTCGTGCATATGCTATTTATAAGCCTAAGCTAGCAAGCACACACACAGGCACACACCTCTACCTTTCCTTACTACGGAGCAAAGCCTAAGCTAATACAAACCGGTTTTGTGCTAATCAAGTACAAAGCATATCCAAACTATTCTAAATACAATCATAGCATAAAGTAAATTAATACTATTGCTTATTATACATTAATCTATTCATACATAAGCTTTACATTTTGAATGCTTGCTGAATTCCCATTGGCTAGCCGTAAAGTAGAGCTTGCTTTTTGTCTAGCCAATTAAATGCAAGTGATCAAAAGGTGGCTGCTTGTTCTTCATTGCGTGAACATTTCAAGCAGCAAATCAGCATAGGATGACATGGGGATGTGTGCCAAGTCGAGAATGGTGTGCCAAGCATCTTGCAAGTGAGTCATCTCACGATTTGGGGCAAAACAAATCGGGTTTATCTGAACCGGGTTCGAAGACAGATTCTGGCTGGTTTTAGAGCAAAAATAAATCCTAGCAAAAGTGTGTATGATTTTGTTTTCAGGCCATGGGGAGTAACTTTTGGATGTGTATAACCCCTCACCCCAAATAAATTAAGTTTATAGCATGTTTAAGCAGGGTAATTAGGCTTAAACATTTTGCCGCGCAGGTTAGAGCCAAATCTGACCTGTTTGGAAAAAATCCTTGATCTCCTATCCTCTTGTGGGTATGATTGAAAACTAATGCTTGGAGCCAAACCATCGTTAGGCCGTGGTGAGCCTGTATCTACTGCCTCTTCATCTTCCTTCGGCTCTGTGGTTGAGATCAAGCGAGCTCTCCTTTAAGTAGCCTCGTTCTGTAGCAATAGAAGGCATCCCTTGAGCGTTCCTTACACACGAAAGCATTAGATTTAAGTTTAGTTTAGTTTTCTTTCTTTCTCAAATTTTGGTGTTTTCTAGTTTGAGTTTTAGTTTTGGTGAGAAATCTCGACTGTATGTGTTTGGTTTCGGAGGCGATTTGAAGCCCTTGGCAGAAGTTCATCTCAGTCAAGCCATTCTCTTAAATTTCACCG
This sequence comes from Selenicereus undatus, assembly GCA_017589665.1. NCBI lineage: Eukaryota > Viridiplantae > Streptophyta > Magnoliopsida > Caryophyllales > Cactaceae > Selenicereus > Selenicereus undatus. Next base: position 58,927,853 of record JACYFF010031958.1, read on the forward strand.
GATTGTTGGTTAGTTTTGTTTATTTCTTAATCATGTCTAAGTAGTTTTCTTTTTGTCTAGGGATTTAGTAGTTTTCGTAACTGTTGTTCGATCATGTTTTAATTTAAAAAATTGTGCTTATTTTCAAGATTGGTTTAGTCTTGTTCGGTTAAGTGTTTAATATATTGGAAGTGGATTTTTTTGGCCAAAATTTGCTTGATTACTTGAAACAAACGAATGAAAAACAAAAAGGTGACATGTGGTTGTTGGACTGCTTGATTAAACCTAGCGTTGAGTCATCTCGAAAAAGAGATTTGTATGTTAGGAGGACTAGCGAGTGATCGAATGTATTGAACTTGAATTAAGGCAAATGAGTTTGAAAGTATGACTTTTGCTTTGTTTAGGCAAATTTAATTGATTTCGAAAGAATAGATCAAATTTTCGGATAGATTATAATTTCTCGAGATTAATCGATTAGAGAAAAGCACATGTTATTCATTTTGATCCAATACTATTTCATAACTACGAATTCCTAGACGTATTTTCTGTTTGATTGATTCAGAATAGTGAATTAGAAGTTGTTTAAATCGACCCCCTTGAATTAGAATTTTACTTAGCACATTCTGGCGGACAAGACTCAGCAAGTTACATTAGTCCCTGAGGAACGATATCTTTATCTACACTAAGGCTACTCGTGCGCTTGCGATGTTAGTAGTCAGTCTCAATCAAGTTTTTGGCGTCGTTGTCAGGAACTAAATTGTTAACTATTGAGATAGTCTTGTGAAAGTGACTAAGTATTTTATTGTCTTTTACTGTTATTCTCTGTTCTTGTTTAATTGTGCTGGTATTGTTGGGGATAGTGCTTGCAAGAATTGTTTCTGTTTATGCGAAGTCCGATCTTGTACAAACCTGATCCAGAGATTTAGAGGACTTTCAGCTTAAGGAGGAGGAAAAAGGAAAGGATTGAAGAATAAAGGCTCGAGGTAAGAAGGAATTCAAATATGGCAGGAGTAGGAGGTGAGCAAAGGAGGACTCTTCGAAATTTCGTTACCCCTGAAGTCCAAGGGATCGCCTCAAGTATCGCTCACCCTACTATAGATGCCAATAATTTTGAGCTCAAACCGGGCACTTATTTCGATGGCGTAGCAATCGAAGTTCGGCCGAACTCCTTTGGAAGATCCGAATCTACACCTCTTGGTCTTTTTAGAGGTGTGCGAAACATTGAAGCTCAATGGAGTCTCAAGTGATGCGATTCGCCTGCGGTTATTTCCTTTCTCACTAAGGGATAAGGCAAGGGCTTGGTTACACTCCTTGCCATCTGGATGCATTACCACCTACGATGAGTTTAAAAAAGCATTCCTCGCTAAGTTTTTCCCTCCAAGCAAAATAGCAAGCCTAAGGAATTAGATCACCAACTTCATGCAAAAAGATGATGAAAGGCTCTATGAAGCCTTAGAGCATTTTAAAGATATGCTGCGTTTGTGCCCCCATCATGGTCTTCAGTGTTGGATGATTATCCAAGCCTTTTATAATGGTGTGACCAAATTTATAAGGTCCATTATTGATGCGGCAGCAAAAAGAACTCCGATGAGCAAGACTAAGGATGAAGCCTATAATCGGATTGAGGAGATAGCCCTAAACAACTTTCAATGGTCCACCGAACGAGGCCAACTGAAACGGGTTGGAGGTAAGCTTAAAGTTGATGCACTTACTTTACTTTCTGCTAAAGTAGATGCCATGACACAAAGACTGGACCGCATGAATGTTAATACTGTGAATTCTAGTGCCCCTTCCCCTTGTGAAATTTGGGGTTCTGTTGAGCATGTGACTTTGAATTGTCAAGTTGGGAGTCCTTTTTTCCAATACCCTAATGAAGTTAATTATGTTCAAAATTTTAACCCAAGACTGACCAATGACCCTTACTCTAATACATATAATCCGGGTTGGAAAAATCATTCAAATTTCTCCTATAGGTCTAACCCAAACCCATCAAATGTGCCCCTTATGAATGCTAGACCACCCCCTAGTTTTCAAAGACCCCCATTCCCTTCTTCGATGCCCCAAAAGTCTGATTAGAGGTAATGATGGAAAGCATGCTTATGGCGCAACAAAAATAGGATGAGTACATTAAGCAATTAGCCTTAAAGGTTGATGTGCTTACAACTCACAATACGATGTTAGACACCCAAATTGCCCAAAAAGCTACTTTCTCATCTACCCCGCCCCCCCAAATAGACTTTCTAGCAAGCCCAAACCTAATCCTCATAAGCACTATAACTGTGTTACCATGAAGGAAGAAGAAGAGGACTTAACTAACTCTAAGGATACACCAACAGAAGAGGGTATGGAGATAATCATAGCTGGAAATAAGAGAGAAATAAAGAAGGCAAGACTGCCACATTCAAAGAGAATGACACTATTGAGATCCCTGCCATTTTTCCCCCTAAACTACCTGACCCAGGTAGTTTTTCTATTCCATGCATTGTAGGAAAGGTAGAAATTGAGAGAGCTCTATGCGATCTAGGTGCTAGTGTCAGCATAACGCCCTATTGTTTGTTTCATAAGCTTCACCTAGGACCATTACTAGTCGCACCGTTTTCACTACAATTGGCTAATGGTTCTATGACGCAACCTATAGGCAAATTGGATAATGTGCCAATCAATATAGGAGACATTTGGGTGTTGGGGGATTTCATTGATATGCCAGAAATCGATGATGCTCAAATTATCCTAGGTCAGCCCATTTTGGCGATAGCTTGTTGCCACATTGATGTAAGGGTGGGCTGTGTATCTTTTGAAGTAGAAGGGCGCTTTGTTGTGTCTAGTGATAAAAAGCAGGACATGGTTTCCCCTCGTTCTTCTATATTGGACGCATTACCCAGTGCCCCTTATATTGATATGGAGGATGTCTTGAATTTTGAAGATCCTTCTGATTCTGACTGGATTTCTTATGAGGACCACAACCAAGGGTATGTCAAGGTGTAGTTTACTGCTCCTATGCCACCTAACAAGGCCGAGGTTGAGGCCCATGTTCCTAATGAGTCGTTCATGAGTGATTATTGCAGGTTCGCATAAACTATTCTCTCTATGCCCCCGATGAACGGTTTTGATGTAGATTTCGATGTAGGGGTTGAACAAGTTGATGGTAGCCCATCTAATGGGCCACAAGAGCGATTTGTTTTGTATGCAAATTATGAATTATGGCACCAAGTTATGAAGACGAAGGACCTGTGGCCAGAGCTTTTAAGATGGCACCTTCAACTGAAGAAATTTGATTTTATGGTACGGGACAAAGCTAATGTCCATACATTATCTAATCCGGACCAAGCATAGAACAAGGGTCAAGCTCTGAACTTTAAAACAGCGCTTCTTGGGAGGCAACCCAAGTCTTTTTTCCTTTCCCTTTTTCTTTCCTTGAGCTTTTATTTTTACTATTTTTGTAATTTGTGAAAAAAAAGAAAAAAAAGGGAGAGAAAACAAAAACAAAAAATAATGAAAATACGAATAAAATGTTGGCACCACGGCCAGTACCCCCAGAAATATGGCCATGGGGGTGCCAACCCTGAAAAATAAAACAAATTGAGGACCAGCAGACACCACGGTTAAGCCGTGGTGTAGACCATAGACCGTGGTGTGCTGCTACGACCCCTGGTCTAGGTTTTTGACTGTGGTGCCCTTTTATATCTCTCACTTCTTCTTCAACCTCTTGACATACTCTCTCTCTACCTCCATTTTCTCTCTCTGAAGTCCCCATACCTCACACCTCTAATCTTCTCTCATGTCTTCACCATTTTCAATCCTTTTCACACCAAATCATCCGCTTTCACTCAATCTTTCATCTTTCTCCATAAATTCCCTCTCTTCTTCTTTTTCTTCAAACTCATCTCATCCACCAGACCCATCCTTTTCTCTCTCTTATTCTTCAAATTTTTGTTTAATTTCTTCAATTTTCTAGGTTATCTAGTTCAGTTTTTGGTTAGAGTTTGCAACCATGGCACCAACCAAGAGACAAAGGAGCACCAAGGAGCTTGGTTCTTCATGTCAAGCACCACCCCAACCTCAAAGGACATCCCGAACATTCACCACTGTGCATGCTAGAGGTAACATTCCTCACCCTCAGGGTTTAACGCATCCCAATCATGTTGTTAGGAACAATCGTTTGAATGAACATATGGTTATAACAATTAGATATTATGATGAGGATTTGTTAGCCCAGTTGGGAATGTTGGATGATATTAAATGGTTGTTTGCAAGAGGTGGTATAGGACACTTTTTTGAACCCAAACAGCATACATATAGAGACTTGACCCTAGAATTCCTTAGTACACTCCATGTTGAGGTCATTGGAGGACCTCAATGTCAAGCCGGATATATATCATCTTACCTGCAGGGATAACTGTATGAACTAAACTTAGGTACCATCAACAGTATTCTTGGTTTTCCACCAAGCATGGATTTATCGCACCGCTAAGTCCCTTATGAATTCACCCTGAATCCGTTTTGGAGTGAACTTTCAGGGAGTGTTAGGTGCAGCACCAATTCATCAAAATGCAGACATATTAGGAACCCCTGCATTAGAGTAGCTCGGCATATCTTGGCTTATTCTTTGTTTGCTCAGGATGATAGTCTGAATGTCCCCAGACTTTTTGAGTTGCACTTTTTGTCCTATATGCCTGATGGTGATCAGCTTGACCCAGGTTCATTTTTAGCTAGACAATTATATAGTGTTGCTGTTAGCACTAAAGGTAGGACAGTCATTGGTGGAATTATAAATACTATTAATAGATTCTTGGGAGTTGACCCCAACGCTAACGATAGAGTTTCTGGGTCTGAGAGGCTTGATCAAGCTGCTTTTGAGATTATGAACTTCTTTAAAGTTGAGGCTGATTGTTTATATTGGATTTACCCCTGGGACTGGCTTTTGCCGCATCCCAATGTCGATCGCACCACCCTTTTTCACCGAGGTAACCTTTATTAGGTATCTGGTGATGAAGAGGTTGTTCGACCAGCACCCTATCATCCAGCCCTTCACTCTAGTTAAGCCGGACCTAGTTCTTCCTCTCAACCACCACCTCCTGACTATTCTGATATTCAAGACACCCTTAGGTCCATTAAAAAGGAGCAAGTTTCCCTTCGAGCATTTGTTACTTCTGAGACCGCTGCTCTTCGAGACTTTGTCTAAAAGCGCCACGATGAGCTTCGTGGGCTGCTTGGTTCCCAGACCCAATATTTCCAAGGCTCTAGGGCATGTCTAGAGACCTGGTGAGATTGACATATCTCTTATGGCCAACCACCCCATCCTCCACCACCACCTCCTTTCTGAATGCTATGTGCTTCTCCCCTTCCCTTTTTATATTCTGCGCCCACACCAAGGGTAATGTGTGATTTAAGCATGGGGGAGTTAGTCATTATATTTGGCGTCTGATGCCTGTTTTTGTTTTGGTGTGACTGTGCTTTATACATGTTTTTAGTGGTAGCTTTTGTAGTTCTTGATTTTCGGTTTTTTTTTTGTAGTTCATTTAGTTTTCTTTTCATTCCAGGTTACATTTTAGTTTTTTTCTTTTATTCGTTTCTTTGCATTTTTAGTTTGCATTGTTTGTAGGAGCATGCATAAAAAACAAAAAAATAATATGATAAATTTAGGAAAAAAATATCCTCCGATGATGATCTTTATAGATTTGGTAGATTTCTATGGTTTAGATTGATCCTTTGATTCGCCTGAATTGTGCATAAAATGTTTGCGAATGGGTTTTCAAAATGATCTCCATGTTTTGACCACATGTTGAATGTGAGTTGATTTACCCCATGAGTGTTTACATGATTTTTGGCATGTGTTTACTAGTGAGCTAGTTTTGACCTTGGTAGATATCCTATGAAATATTGAGCTTTTAGAGGCTATTCATCATTTTTAGTCCCATATTTTCTTTCATGTGTGACTCTTCCTTAACGTCATTTCTCCAAAACTTGGTTTGACTCTCATTCAAGATCACATTTTACATATGCATTTAGACAATATGATTGAGGCAACTTTTCTTTGATTCGTTGAAACCCATGGCCAAATAGCCGCCTTTGTTGCGTATTGTATCCCTTGCTAGCCCCTTTGAGCCTGTATCCGTTTTTTCTTGATTTAAACCTGCTATTATAGCCCACAGCCAAATACTTGTCTTACCTTTAAGCCAAGGCTAGAGGAATGTTTCATTCTTATGCATTATAAGGCATTAGTAAGTTGGATTGTTGTCTTTTAGTGAACTTTGGCTGTTTGGTCTAGGGATGTGAGATTTTGATAAATCCCTTATTTTATCGTACAAAGTTTGGAGAAGAGTTGAAATTTAAAGTTCGTTATGGATCTCCTCTTGGCTATCCTTTTAGAAAAGGAAAAAAAAAACAAGATAAAAATGAAAAAAAAAGTGAAGCAATAGAAAAAACAAAAACAAACAAAAGAGGGAACAAAAAGTATCAAAAGAAAGTGTTACCCTTGTTGGGATTATAAGTTATTTGTGAATTTTTGGCTCTTTCTCTCTTCAGTTTGGGATTTATCTTGCTGATGAATTGATATGGTTTAAGAAGGATGTAGTATGATGCATCAGGAATTGTTTAACTGTTAGTCTATGGCTTCTAGCTCCTCATTTCCAAAACATTTGTTCCCCTCTTACCTTTACCCATAGCCCTGTTACATCCCTATGAAAGTCTTCATGATGGTCTAGTGTGTTTGCATTTTAGTGATGGCGGATTTGAGAATCTTGTCAAGCTTATGGTAGATTTGAGTCTAAGGAATGAGAATTGAGAGAACCTTCATTATCATTAAATACATGTGTGAAGAGAGCCATATAGTGAGGTTCTACCGGCCTTGCTAGCCTTACTTGTTTTGTACAATGGAATGATTGTATTTGATGATTTAGGGGAAGATTGATTTAAGTTTGACACTGTGGTCTATCAAAAGATTTTCGGAAACTTCAGTCCTTAGTCTACTTATTAATGATTTTTGCATCTTTTTGGGCTACCTTTGGATTGACTTCGCCATTTGAATGTCACCTATCTCTATCCTAAGGAGGTTATGTAAATTTTTAGTTGTTTTTTTTTAGCATATTGCTTGAGGACAACCAACAGTTTAAGCATGGGGGAGTTTGATAAGTGCTTAATGTGTACATCATTTTAAGGCTATTTTGTGTTAATTTTTAGGAGAATTATGTGCTTAATGTTATTATTTACACTCATATTCTCGATTTATGCTTGGGTATAGTTGTTTGATGTGATTTGTAGGATTTTTAGTCTTTTTACCCAACATTGACCATAAATAGATGTATTTTGACCTTCCCACGGACACCCATGAGTTGTTACGGCCGTAGAGCAAGAAAAGAGCATAAATTTTGGTTCCAGCCCAGACCACGGTCGGGGCGTGGTGTAGCCCACAAACTGTGGTGAACCTGTAACTGCTGCCTCTTCGTCTTCCTTTGGATGTGTGGCTCAGATCAAGCGAGCTCTCCTATAAATACCCTCATTCTGCTGTAGTAGAAGGCACCCCTTAAGCAATCCCTTGTGCATTCCTTCAACAGAAAAGCATTAGATTAGAGTTTAGTTTAGTTTTCTTTCTTTCTCAAATTTTGTTGTTTTCTAGTTTGAGTTTTAGTTTTGGTGAGAAATCTCGAGTGTATGCGTTTGGTTTCTGAGGCGGTTTGAAGCCCTTGGCAGAAGGCCATCTCAGTCAAGCCTTTCTCGCAGATTTCACCGGATTGGTGGTTAGTTTTGTTTATTTCTTAATCATGTCTCAGTAGTTTTCTTTTTGTCTAGGGATTTAGTAGTTTTCGTAAACGTTGTTGGATCATGTTTTAATTTTAAAAAATTGTGCTTATTTTCAAGATTGGTTTGGTCTCGTTCGATCAAGTGTTTAATATGTTGTAAGTGGATTTTCTTGGCCAAAATTTTCTTACTTACTTGAAACAAAGGAATGAAAAACTAAAAGGTGACATTTGGTTGTTGGACTGCTTGATTAAAGCTACCGTTGATTCGTCTCGAAAGAGAGATTGGTATTTTAGGAGGACTAGCGAGTAATTGAATATATTTAACTTAAATTAAGGTCACTTAGTTTGAAAGAATGACCTGTGCTTAGTTTATGCAAATTTGATTGATTTCGCAGGAATAGATCAAATTTCTGGATAGATTACAATTCCCCGAGATTAACCAATTCGAGAAAAACACATGTTATTCATTTTGATCCAACACTCTTTCATAACTACGAATTCCTAGACATATTTTCTCTTTGATTGATTTAGAATAGTGAATTAGACGTGGTTCAAATCGACTCCTTTGAATTAGAATTTTACTTAGCATATTCTGACGGACAAGACTCAGTAAGTTACATTAGTCCCTGAGGAACAATATCTTTATCTATACTATGGCTACCCATGCGCTTGCGGTGTTAGTAGTTAGTCTCAATCAATGATCATACCCGTTTGCTAAGGATTTTATTAATTTTTTAATTAAATTATACTTATGTTATTTTAGTTTCTTGGTAATCATGGGCATCATAGCAAAACTATAGGTGAAAGCTAGTGGCTTAACCCTAGATTTGATCCATGAACCTTGACTAGTTTGTGGTCCAAATCTTAGTGCGACTTACTTGGCTGGATCTTAGCAGTAGATACTACCTGGGTTACAATTGAGCTCTAATCTTGGTCCAATCAGATTTACTATTGAGATCTGGAACCTATTTTCCTAATTTAGGGAAAATACAGTAAAAGAAAACAAATTAAAAAAAAAGTACGAAACTTTACTAAAGTCACAAGTGAGTTTTCGGGAAAACTTATAAACCAAATCCACTCTTCGAAGCAAGCCATAGAACAACAGGGAAAATCAAAATGGACACCAAAAGGGACAGTGATATGATGTGGTGTATCACATCACCGCTCATTGTCACTAACGGCTTCTACTATTCAGTATGGAAAATTAGAGGTTAATTAGACAATCAAAGAGTCATGCAACATATTAGCATGAATCACATTAAATAATGCAAATCCATGATACAATATTGGTCCAATGAATCCAAAATAAATTAAGTAAATACATCTAACAGTGAGCTACCTAAAGAGTAAATCTTTGCTAACTTGAAATCAAAAATCATAAGAAGAAATAAGGTAGAAGGATAGAGGGACAATTAAGGTTACACTCTAAAGATAACCCACCTGATTTACCTGGAACCCAGCAAAGTCACGCCTTTTAATGATTAAGTAGCTCTCTCCTTGTCATGCTCTTAATGTATGAAGTATTTCACTTGGAATTTGGCCTAGTTTTTCAAGCTCTAATTTCCAGTACTCCCTACCAAAAAAAATGTCTCATTATTTTTCGATAATATGACAAATGGAAATGTGGTGCTTATTTGATGCCAATTTATGATGTCTAATTGATGCCTCTCCCTTAGGGACAACGCCCTTTTTATATTGGTTGGGGGATAGTCTACATCAGTTTACAAAAAGGGTACCTACTCCTAGTCCCTTTTAAGGGTAATCTAAATGATTCAACTAATTCATCTAGGATTCTAAATAAATTCACATGCTGAATTAAATAGTATAGGATTCTAATTAATTAATCATGTTTAAACAGACACAAACTCAGAGTGTAGGAAAAACTAAATGAACCAAGCCAGGTTTTAAACTCTTTTAAAACCTTTTAGAAATTTTCAGTAGCTAAGAAAACATTTTTTGGTGGACTGATTGTTAGGAATCTAAGTAGTTTGTTGCCTTACCGTTAACAGGTTAGATAGCCATCATCATTTAGCCATGGTGCACCAAACATGCAATGATGTGGTCAGTCTAGAAGCCCAAACGCACCAATTTGTTGCTTACACTTGCCTATTATTGCCACTGAATATATTACTGTTAAAACTTGTTGTGCTAAAATATTGTGGATCTATCAACAACTAACGAATGTTCGACTGGATTACAAGAAACTTCCTATTAAGTGTAACAACTAGAGTATAGTTAAGATCACAAAGAACACTCTATAGCACTTTAGGGCCACACATATTGAAGTGAGGAATCATTTTAGCAGAGATCATGTGGAAAAAGATTATATCTTTCTATACTTCATGTCTAATAATATGCGATTATCTGATATCTTCACCAAGCCTCTTTGTGAAGATCAATTGCATTTTATTCCTAGGGAATTATGCATGATTAAACATGCTACTAGAACTAAGGGGGAGAATTTCCTCTTAATGATGTGTAATTGTAATAAGGGTATTTTGAGCCTATTAATTTTGACCTTAACTGTATGAAGGTATTTGATGAAGTTGGGTCAGTGAAACATAAATTTGGCAAATTATTACATTAGTGAAGATTATTCAATAGTCTTTTATTAACTGAGATGTGTTTTCTTTGAGGACAAGCAATGATTGTTGATAGTTGTTGTACAATCTTTTCAAAATTGGTTTACGAATTCATTATAAATCTTTTTAAAATCGTTCTGTCCAATTTTTGCAAGAACCGATTTCTCTTCGTGTTACTAGATCCTACCACATGTTAAAACCTGACTATTTGGAAACTTCCCAATGTTGTCACTTCCAATCAATTGCCCTCAACTGTTAACTCCTCTTATCAACATACTTAACCCTCTTACCCTTGACAACATTTTCTATTTCTATCATCTCCAATGAACCATACCCCAAAAACTCCATCTTTCTCACTCTTTCCAAAATCAAACTTCCATTATTGAGTGAGAATGTCTTCAAAGAAGCAGAAAAAGAGTACTTCTAAACCTACTTTAAGATTTTATATAAAGGAGGAATTTTAGCTTGTGAGAGACTATATTAGAATTCTTTGATTAAGGCAAAGTTTGGTTTTCACATATTTTGGAGAGAATGAACTTCAAGTATCTCATTAATATGGATACTATTATTTATACATTATTGGTTTAATTATTTTACACTAGTATGAAGAAACAGGGTTGTAAGGGATATGACTTTTACAGTACAAAAGTCGATGCAGTCTAATTTACACTTACCTAACGAACGTTAGACCTAACCCTAAACTTAAAACATCACTCTGGAAAGCTTCTTATCAACCTCTCTTTAAATGTCTCCAAGCCTGCCTTGACTCTTACTAAGGAATTCTTGTGAGCTTAGACAACAAAAAGACGCTTTCTTATACCTGGTTGCACTCACAACCCTGATTACTTCACTATTTCTATGTTTGGACTATTATCTAAGATGGAATACTAAAGAGATGCCTTCATGTAAATCTCTTAACAAGGTTTAGCGTATTATGCCTATCCATAATGAAAATGTCTCAAAAATCATTCTTGAATACATGGAGAAAGGTAAAGAGGTATCAAAAAATGCCTTTTCCTCTTATGTCAACCTCATTATCAAACTATTTGAGTACTTAAACATCAACCTTAAGAATAAGCAATCCACTAGATATGATGACATTGTCAATGACAAGGATAAACTTTAGTCTTTGATGTTCAAACATTGTCCCTAAGGATAATTGGTTTGTGAACATAGTAAAGGACATCACGTGAAACCTTATGAGTGCACCTCAAACTACCGCATATCTTCTTCCATCCTTGAGATTCTATCCCCAAAAAATTGCATAAATTAGATACAAACTGAAGACTTATTTGACTCATGAGAACTCGTATTGTGCATAAGTGGTTAAGGAAAGTTGAAGGGCTCATGCATCAAAACAAGGGTCTATGATTTGTGTTCAATACATTTTTAAGGGAAATCATTTAGGGTCAACCAAGAAGGCATCCAGGTTGGGTGTTTAAGCATTACCTGAAACTAAGGGGTTTGATCTTGGTGTTGATCTCTAGGCTACGAAGGATCCTATAAGTTGTATTCATGATGCCCTTGTCGGGGCTTACAAAGAATAGCCGAAACGGGAAAAGTTAGGGGAAGGAAAAGGAAATCAAGCTCAAATAATAGAGCACAAGAAACAGTGCACATCTATGGACAAGGAGGAACGAACAACACCTCCATCAAGTTATATGTGACCAGGTTGAATCCTCCCAGTACCAACTGGTAGAAAAGCCTATTATAACTTAGCCCATCGAATGAGCTCCTCTCATGGAATGATCACTTCTCGTCTCTCACGTCAAAACAATTTCAAGTTTTTGTAGTGGATTTTTAAGCAGTTTTGTAGTTTAGCTTTGACATCAGATAATTCGCTTGGTTGTTTTCAATTTTATGACAATATACATGCATATTATTTTAGTTTTGATCCCACCTTTTGATGAAAGTTATAGGGGTACACACTTTAGGATATTTTAATTGGTGGTGCCAACTATTCAGGCTAAGTGCAACCCTTAAATTGTATAGGTAATAGTACTCTCAAATCAAGGCTATAACTTTATAAACATTTTTATGACTTAATGTCCCTCTGTCAGCATTGGCGTCTTCATTATACGCGATGAATTTCACACATTATATATAAATCTCTTACGTGTCTACCTATATTCAAGTGGTTGGAATGCCCAAATATGCTCCTATGTAATACTTGAAATGCTCTTGCATAATATGGAATAGATGTTCATGATCTCACTGTTAAGAAAAGAATTCATCTATATGATTGATATTTTAAGTATGCTCAAATGACAACCTTGATCGAAGATTAAGTGAAAGCACTCTCATATCAACTCCAATGTTGATCTTATGAATTGTTTGCTTGATTTAGTTAAGAGCACATTTCTTGTTCATTATCTTCTGTACCCGAAAGAAACATCAATAACTCTAATTGACAAGCGAATTGACTAGCATGTTAGAAATAAGCCCGTATCAAAGTCATAAATTCTCATGACATTAACAGTACTTGATTCAAACCATAGTGATTTTGATAACAGTTGGACCAATTCATTTAAATAAGTAATTTGCATATCCACGCGACTCTATCAAAGATTATGTTATGATAGGTCACTTTATGGTTGGAAATCATAGCACAAATCGTTAAACTTATTTGATCACCAAATGATGAATTGTTCATTGTGAAATATACCTTCAATAGAAGTGAATGACCACACTTGCTTAAATAACGTCAATTGAATTATTTCTAATTTAATTAGCTGATAATTCTGCTAATTGTCAATGGTTCACTCTTTAATATGCATGATTGACTTTGTGTGTTCCCTTATAGAAAACCTAATTATAGTTTGGAAGCATATAAAGTAGATTCAAATGTATTCCAAAACAAGGTAGGCTAAGAGTGCTTCACGATAATACATAACTGTAGTCAACCTTGCTAAAAAAGGAGTGGGTCCACATGAAGGTTTAGAAAGAAGATCGTGTGTCATTTTTAAAAAAAGAATGAAGTAATTGGCACATGTAATGAAGGCTAAGAAAGCTCTTTTATAAGCAAGAAGAAGCCAAGAGAAGATTGACCAACTACCAGTCAAGGCCCTTAAACCAACTTGTAGTCGTTATAGTGAAGCATCGAATGAAACATTCTAAAGCATCCAATGGTTAGCTCTTTGAGTACCTTCGAACGATCTAGATCTCATTGTCTATAAATAGAGACCTTGCTCAAGAAGAAGAGTATGCAACACACGCACACAAACAACTCAATTCTCGTGCTAGGTGTTATTATAATCTTAAGAAAATAATTCAAAATCATTGTAATCGTTTTACACACATTTAAGATTACTTGTGAGGCAAGAAGGTTTAGTAGGAGGCTCATCCTTCTTAAGCATGGACTTAGGAGAAATCACTTTAAGAGGTTAATAAAAGGTGTATTGCTATCAAGGTCTTTGGGCGAACGCTTGGTTGTGTAAATCTCGTAGTATATTAATACAAGCTAGTTTTATCCTAAGGAAGGGTCAGGTAGGGAGGTAGAGCAATCAAAGATTGCACCTTATTAACAAACTCGCTTGCTTCATGTCCTATTTTGTCCATGCTCTACCAACCCCCTTGATTCATCTACTCGAAGTCCTAGAAATTATATTGTTTAACATCCTTGAGTTTGCGATATTCTAACACTATATGTACTTAAATTGTTAGTTGTATCTATGTAGTGGTATATTAGTCACCCCCTCTGGGTGACTTGGCTAAATAAGGACCAACACAAGGTCTCTGTCTGACTCACTGCTTTTGTTTTATCTGAAAGCCTCTCTATATTTTATTCATGCTTTTAATCTTAGCAAAGAATTTTTAAAGTATCAACATTTTTACATGTCATGCTATTAACCCCAATTTAGGGTGACTTACCTTAATTAGCGGGACTAATAATTGGTATCAAAATTTTTCGTACTTATAATTGACTTCACCATCTAAAAGAGTGCAGACCATGGCGAATTGTGTTACCTTCGAGATCGATAAAAAGAGGTCATATACTAGACCACCTTTATTTAACATAAATAAATTTGCTTTTCAGAGTTTTAGAGAAAACTTGTACAGATATTATTATGAGACTAAGAATTGAAAACATGGAATATGGCCAACAAAGGAGATTATGCTCCAATGTAAATCAAGAAAGGGGAAGGAAACAAATGATCCCAACGATCGAAGATGAAAGGAGCATTTAGAAAATCACAAAGCTATGACATCCTTGTTTGTGCAATTGATCTAGTGAATTGAACAATGTATTTATATGTAAGACTACCAAACATATATATGGCACTATTGTTATTACAAATGAAGGAACTAATGAAATCATAAGAGAAACCAGGATAAACATATATGCTCATCAATATGAACTCTTCCAAATATAGCCAAACAAGTAAGCAAAGAAGATGTATAAAAGGTTTACAAAGATCAACAAAAATCTCAAATCTCTGGGATAACTTAGTCAAATTAAGAAAAATGGCTTAAAAGAATGTAAAAGTCTTCCCAAATATAAGTAGGAAGCTAAAAGTATTAGCTACTCAAGAAGCATATAAAATTTAAACTTTTTAATATGGTGATCTATTACGAAAATTGCTCAACATAAAATACGTCTCCAAAAATAATCGAAGGACTTACCTAAGATGGGATTGCTCTGAAGGTTGCCATGGAGGACTTTAGACATTAAGACTTCCCCTTTAATATAGAAGATAAAACATTAGCTCTAATTGCAATGTAAGGCAATAAATCTCATCCTTGGAGCTCTGACTCTAAGATTACTTGCTTTGGCTGTGGCCAATGATGCCATATAATGAAACATTGTCCCCTCCTTAAGAAATCAATTGAGATAAGGAAGGCAAAAGGAAAGAAAAAAGATAAATGGTAGCTATATAGAGTGACACCGACTCTAGATATGATGAATGAGAAAATAAGGTAGCCAACCTTTGTTGCATGGTGAGCCAACCATCAAACAAAATTTTAGTGTAATATGCTTTATAAAGATATAGAATGGCTAATGAAATTGAGATGGAATTTTTAAGGAAATGGAACTTTCATCCTCTAAATTGTTATAACTTTAACTTCAAACACTTTTTAGAAGATGATCTTATTGAAACTTGTAATACGTTGGATGAACAATGATATTTCTCAATAAACCAAAATCAAGTCCCATAGTGAATGAGCTGAGTCCTTAAAAAAAGACAAAAAAAGTATGGAAATCTCAAAACTTCATAGACCAGAAATATGTAAACGGCTTTCGATAAACCTCAGGAGCGCAACTTTGGAATAGATTTTTGATCATTTAAAAGGTATTTTCATGGTTCCTCGAATGAACAACACTCCCTCTATGATATGTTTTTGGTATTTCATAAAAAGGGGTGTATTGGTTGTTTCTAAGCTTGAACAGGAGGCATCCAACTACATCTTGGCTTGATTACTCATACAATTTTGGGATATGGAATTTTGAATGAAATGAGCTCATTGCTTGTTATGTATCCAGAGAAAAATCCCATTATCTTTATCAAAATGAATATGAGCCTTTCCTTTATTTGAATCCTCGAAACTTAGACTTCATAGGGTTGATTGTCGGGTTGATTTATCCAGGTTACTTTTTCTTTACAAACTCTTTATCATCAAATTATACTCCTGTCAGTTTCTCCCTCTCGTTCTTTTAATAGGTTTTGATCATTTACAACTTCTTGGATTTCATCTACAAGTTTACACCTTTATTTGGACAAATGTTTCCCCTTATTGGTCAAGCGGTATTAGAGCAAAAAGGTGCTTGATTTTGGCAAGCATAAAAACCTTCAAGCTTTGTTCTAAATTTATTACTACCATTTTTCTTTGTTATTTTTACTTTATATCTTCTTCCTAAATGTCCTCATTCGGTCCAAAAACATTGCTAAAAAGATCCCAAACACATTTCCACCCTATAATCAAGAAACTGCACCAAAATAGCCTAACTCCACAAAAATATCCAAAACTCCAGAAAAAAAACCAACCCATAAATTTGGCATGATCTCCCGTGTTGCTTACTATGCCTTATGCCATATCCTGCTTCTTGCGTTTTTATACCTAAAGACTTGGCATGGCCTGCACATGCCATCAAGCATGTTGATGCCACATTCCTACCACAAACATTGACTTGACAATATCTCCCTTTTCCCTTGGTAAGCCCATGTTTCCCCCAACTTCGAACCCTCATGCCACCTTTAACCACCATCAATCATAACCAATGAAGGAGATCCTTATCATTTTAGGAGAATTATCCTTGAATAAGCTTATAAGATACGGACAGATGAAGCCATCCCTTAACTTCAAGAAGATGATAGCAAGCAAGAGGATCTATATCTATCGAAAGAAGTGGCCACCACAATTGGTAGCTTGATGTTCGCGTTATTCATATTGCCTATTTATCCTCCCATGAATACTATGATAATGAGTATAGGGAACTTTAGAGGATAAGGTATCCAATAGATGACATTAGAGACTTCAAGATTGAGCCCCCGAAATTTGATGGAAATATTAACACCCTAAGAACTATCGTGATTGGGTTCAATCTAAGGCATCCAACTGAAGGTGTGCAATAAAAAATAAGTCTTTCAAGTTCACTACTCTCAATTTGAAACGGTATGCACCCTTATGGTATCACAATATGAATAAGAATATGTACAAAAAGCTAAGTTCTATATCAAGACATGGTACAAGGTCAAGAAGAACATGGACAGGAGCTTCTTGCCATCGTCCTACAAGCAAAAGCTCTACTTCAAGATTACTTCTCGTAGTTAAGAGAATCTCAAGGTGGGCAATTTGTTAGGAGTTTGAACAACTCCAAATAAGGGCTGCATTAAATGAAGATACCAAGTTTGCAATTGCTAATTCATTAAGGGCCTATTTCTGACATAGATAGCAAGGTACACTGGTAACATTAGCCCTCATTTGATGATGTTTGTAATCTAGTTGTTAATGTTGAGAATCAACCTAAATTTAGAAAACCATTCCCAACCTCCTATATAAATCAATCTCACACTAGCACAAATGGTTTACCCATTATACCAAAACTGAAAATACCCAACCCAAATTAAGACCCTTTAGAGGGGAAAGATGATTGTAAGTGAGCCACCCAAGGGATTGAAGGGAAAGTAGTTCTTCAAATGTCATGAATTTGGGCACTCCCAAGGGGATTATCCCAATCAAAGTCCTCTCAACATTAGAGATGTGGAAGACGTCTAAGCTATAAAGGAAAAGGCTAATAAAGTAGAAGTTCATATTAGTGAGACTACCTTGATTACTTCAAATGTGGGTAAGCAACTAGAGATTAGGAGGGCTCTCCATGTTAAAGAGGCTACTCATATGTGATGCCAATATGAGTAAATCTTACACTCAACGTGCACAATTGGGGATGAGGTGTGTGAGTTAATTATAGACAAAGGATATCATACCAACAATTCATCAACTACACCTATCAATAAGCATTAATTATGTACTCAGAGGCATCCAACACGTACACTCTACAATGGCTCAAACAAGAAAAAGAATTACATGTTTCTAAAGCTCTTATTTTCATCTCTATTGGTCCATATTCAAGAAGTTTCATATGACATTCCTCCCATGGATCCATGTCATCTACTACTAGGTATTTCGTTATTACATGGCAATCATGTAATTCATGATAGGCATGCTAATGCATATGCAATCAAGAGTGAAAGCATAGCCTTACATTAGTCGTATTACCAATGCCAAAACCTTATAACATTAAATCATGATAGGGAAGTGACAAAATCCTCCACATGAGTTAAACACTGATACAAAGTCATTAGTGAAAGCAAGTCATTATTTATTTTGCTGATGACATAATCAAACATAAGTCAAGAAGTTAAAACCTGGCATCCTCGAACTCAATCACTTTTAAAAGAGTTTTACAATGTGTTCCTAAATGATTTATGCATATGGGTCCCTCCTTTAGGAAGAATTAAGTGCCAAGTTGATCTCCGACCAGTTGTGTCGTACCAAAAAATTTAGCCTATAGGTCCGATCCTAATGAACCAAAAGGGTTTTAAAGGCAAGTTCAAGTGTTACTTAAATTTAGCCGTTTTAGGCAGCGGTCATTTCCTTGTTTGGTTCCTGCCCATTTAGTGCCTATGAAAGATGGAACTTGGCGTGGACTATAGAGTCATAAATAGCATTACCGTCAAGTATAGATTTCCCTTCATTTAGATAATATTCGTGATGAGTTGCATGGTTTAAATGTTTTTCAAAATTGACCTTAGGACTGATCACCACCAAATTAGAATCAAAGAAGGGAAGGGATGAATAAAAGACATCTGTTAAGACCAACTATGGGTTGTATCAGTGGCTTATTATGCACTTTCGTCTATCTAATGCCACTATCACTTTCAGAAGGATTATGAATGAAGCTCTAAAGCCATTCATTGGAACATTGGTTGTTGTGTACTTTGACAACATCTTAGTATATATATGTGATAAAGTGTCTTATGTTGAACATCCTTCTTAAGTGCTCCATGCCATTAGGCAACAAACATCACATGCTAAGCTTAAGAAGTGTGAGCTATTCTCAAGCCATGATGCTTTTCTTGGCTAGTCACTTTCAAAGAAGGCATTCGAATTGATGAATCAAAAGTTGAAGCTATCCTCATTTAGCCTGTTCCAACCACTATAATGGAGATTAAAAGTATTCGTGGTTTGAGATGTCTCCATGTATGATTCATTAAAGATTTTAGCTTCATTGTGGTTCCCTTTACTAGTGCATTAAGAAGTGAATTTTGTGTGGAGAGAGTCTCTAAAGCCCTTTGAGTTGATCAAGGATAAGTTATGTTCCTCCTAGTTAAAGTTGAGTGTGATGCTAATAGGGTTAGAATTAATGTGGTTCTCACTCAAGCCAAGCACTCTTAGGCTTATTTTAGTGAGAATTTGAATAGCTCAAGACTCATCCTCTCCATTTATGACTAAGAGTTCTAATACTATTGTTCGGGCCTTGGAGTGTTTGAATCATTATCTAATACCTAAGCCCTTTTTGCTTCACTTAAATCATAAGGCATTGTCCTGCATCAATTGCCAACAGAACTTGAACACAAGACACGCCAAGTGGGTACACTTCTTTCCATCTTTCACCTTAGCTTGTAAGCATAAGAGTAGGATATAAAACATTATGGCGAATGCATTGTCAAGGATTTATGTGTTACTTTCAGTTCTTAAAGTAAAGGCCTTAGGTTCCATTTTGTCAAGGCTTTGTCCATGGAGGATGAAGACTTGCAGAAGGTGGTAGATAATCCCCATACATTAGGGCCCTTCACATTACAAGATGGTTTGCACTTGAACAGCAAATAGCTTTGCATCCCTAAAAGCCCTTCCAGGGACTTGCTTATCAAGGATGCTCACAGAGGAGCCTCAGCTAGCCACTTTGGTATTAACAAGACCCTTAAAATACTCAAGGAGCACTTTTATTGGCCCAAGATGGATGAAGATGCCCACAAGGTAATCTTGAAGTCTATGACTAGCCATATGGCCACTTCTATCAAGGCCTTTACACCCCTCTACAGGTTCTGTAAGGCCTTAAGAAGAAATTAGCACGGGTTTCACTATCGCCCATCCATGTATTCTCAAAATGGAAGATGTTATTATGTGTATTGTTGACAAGTCCTCTAAGATAGCTCAGTTAATTGCTTCCCACAAGTGTGATGATGCTACTTACATTGGAGATCTCTTCTTCTGCGAGATTGTGAGGCTATATGGTGTTCCAAGGACCATTGTTTCGAAGGGGGAGCACCAAGTTTCTATCACACTTTTAGAGACGCCAATAGAGATATTAGGGAACTAAGTTTCTATTTGACACCACCCGGCATCCTCAAACTAATGGTCAAATAGAGGTAACAAACTGATCTGCCACTACCTTTCTAAGAGGTATGGTAGCTAGAGCTTGAAGGATGGTGATGGCAAACATTTTCATCTTGAATTTTCCTATAATTGAGCTTCTTCTTACACTACCTAGTACCTATTATTCTCCCTTTGAGGTGTCCAATGGTCTTTCTCCTCTCATTTCCATTGATCTTATCCCATTTCTTAAGAATCCAATTTGAGTGTTTTAGGACAAAGTACGTGCCAAGGTGATAAAAATAAGCTCATGGTTAGGGGTGATGGCCTTTATAAAATTGTGCAAAAGGTAGGAGAGAATGCCTTCATGATAAAGCTTCCAGGTGAGAAGAATGCCTCTCCTGCCTATAATAATGGAGATCTTGCTTGTCACATGGTCACACCCAAACTCTTAATCACAATATTAGTCTTAAGTAACAAATCATTAATGGCCTTTATAATGAAAGCGCCAAGGTTAGGACGTCACCAATATCCTAAGAATGATAAGGCTAAATTAATTAGTATACTTAACATAAACATCATAACATCTCTTATTCTATATATAAATCAAGGCATGTAGGATTTATGCATGCCCAAATTCAAATAACATTTGAACAGCCCACAGACATGGATGTGTATGATCAAAGATTTTATGAAATGTCACTATGAGCTCGTTTAGGCTCATCTAATTGTCTTCTTACTTCACTTGTGGTCCATATCTGTAAACTTCTTAAGTGCCCGACCGAAAATATAAAAACATAAAATAATCTAATAATGAGCAGAAGCTCAATACGTGATGAAACATAAACTTCTTAACTGAAGGGTGTAAGCCCTAATGCTTGATAACTGATGAGCCAACCTAATAAGGTGACGAAACATTGTTTCAAAGTTATTCATTAAAAGACAAATGCATGAAAATTTATAAACTTTGAGAAACATGTGAATTTTCGAAGAGTACAGGCAACAAAGTACCTGGAATCTTTATAATTTCTCCCCTTTTATAAAGTATTTGTTTATGTGTTGACAATGATGGAAATAGCCTTGTTTTTGCACCAATTATATATTTTTATGGTTAGTCAAGTTTTGAATTAATTTTATTAATTGCGACCTTAGTAAGTAATTCATAATTTCCCTTCGTAATTTTCTTAATTACCAATGTACACAATTATTTTTTGAAGCACACATATCAATTTGATTTCCCATTCATATTGTGCCTTCTTTTTGTTATTGTAGTTATTGTTATCATGAATGTTATTGATGTTATTATTGCTATTATAGGTTTTAATATAGTTTTCTTTGTTGTTGTCGACATAAATGTTATTATCATTTTTAGTATTATGGTTATTGTTATTACTGTCATTAGTGTTATCCCTACTATTGCTATAACTTTTATTTCCATTGTTATTATATTGATTACTACAACTAATATTATTATTAGCGTTAGTGATTTATCCATGAGGATATTTGGGTTAACCGAGTTTAGTTTGTGGTTGTAAGCTTATTTTTAATGTCATGTACGTGCTTTCAGGGCCAAACTAAAAAGTTATCACTTTTAAGGCCTTTAGTAATCTTTGGCTTCTATTTATTTCTTTTCGATTCCAAGCAGATTTTGTTTACCATTTATTTGGCCTAGATTACAAGAAAATATGTCATTCTTTAAACCCAAGTGAGCATAATTCAAGTTTTAATTACTTCCTTCAATGTTTTTTGGGCTTGAAGTCATTCTTAGCACTTATTAGAAATCCATCATCATGCTACTTTGATTAATCTGGTTACAACATCAAGCTCATTATTGCATTTAAATCATTAAATGCATTTATTTTTCACCCAAAGAAGCCACCACAGTCCCATAAATTAATTTCAGAACTTTTATTAAGTAATGTATTTGAAAAATCCCCCAAATCAACATTTCCCTCATTTCTTGCCATCTTCAACCTCAAGCTCAAGTAATCCCTAAATGGTAACCTCCAACACACCTACTGCTAATTCTTTAGTTTTTATTCAAACACAACCAAAATCCCCAACATTAAACATAATCAAATTACAAGAGCACAAGCGTCCAATTCTTTTGTGAACACAAGCAACATTAACTCACCCAAATCCTAAAAATCACCATCAAAAACTACAAAGTGACACATATTAATATCTATATACATTAGAAAAACATATTTACTTACAAAATCAATAGGCAAAATCGTGAAAATAAACAAAGGAGAACTTAGGGTTCACCTTTCTAATGACCACTTAAGGCCAAGCAAAGAAGACTAGGAAAAGGTGTGGGGCGGTGCTAGGAGCTCTAGAGGGTTGGCGATGGTTGACTAGGGTGATATGGAGTAAATCTCTAATGGTATTAAGTGGACATCCCCTTATATTTCCCAGTTAAAGATAGCCACTAAATCCTCCATTTAGAATAGTAAAAGATGCTACCAAGCAATGACATGTGCAAAAACTTCCAACACTTGTAATTTACTTAGTGGTCCCCCTTTGTCTTTGCTTTGACCATAGTACTAGCTAGAATTTCATAATTATGTTATGTTTAAAATTCCATTGTTTTCTTCCTAAGCTTAGACACAAGGGGACCCACTTATATCTTGACTTAACACCTTACAGAATTTTCTGGTTTGGAATTTGAAATTAAAAGAGCTTGTTTGTAATAGTCCGACGCTAAATTATGTTTATTAATTTCATTTCATTAATCCATGTGATCAATTTCATTTCATTTACATCATTTCTTTTATTATCCCAATTGGACATTTCCAAATAGGCTCTCACTTTGCAATTTGGGGTTTTGTCCTAGTCAAATTTTGAAAATTGATTTACGCCTTGATATTTGGGAATTTAACGACCTAATTCTTTTTCATGGAACTACAAACATTTGATCTCGAGTTTTGAAAAAAAAATAAAAAAACTTTGCAAATGCACTCGATTTCAGTTCTTTTTCTAAACCTGAGCCCGTTTAAGGCCGATTTTGACACAACAAGACTTGACCCTTATTTGTTTAGCTAAACCCTCTTAAGTTAGCCTTAATTAGGCTTATCCAAAGTGGCTTTTTAACTTTCATTTTCAGCCAAGTAAAAGCCAAGTATAAATAGGCAAAATATTCATTTAACACCAAGCATTTCAAGACACTTTCTCTCCCCACATTCTCTCCTCCTTCTCTCTTATGAACGGCCAGCACTAGTAGCAGCAGCATCATCACTATTTTAGCCGCCAAATCAGCCACCACTAACCACCAAACAACCACCACTCACCACCCCAACCATTCTTCTCACCCCTTCAAGCACCAAGCATCATTTCTACTTCTCTTTAAGCACAAAGTGAGTATTTTTTTCACCTCCTATGCTGATTTTGTTTTTGATTCTTGATCTTGTTGGTTTTTGTTTATTATTTTGGTTGTTTTAGTGATGGATTATGCTGTTTTTATGGCATTAATGATCATCTTGTTGATGGATTATGTTGGAGTCGAAATTGGATGAGGCTAGGGTTAGGGTTTCATCTTAGTCATGCAAGCTTCTTGTTCAAGTGATGTTTATTGATTGCTTTATCCTTGTTTTTGCTTATCCCTTAATGTATTGAAGTTTGTTATGGTGTTGATGGTGTTTTGAAAAGTTGGAAGCGAGTTCAAATTGACCCAAAGTTAGGGTTTTGTCCAAAATGCATGATTTGGACCAACTAATGTTAAATTTGAGATGTGTGTATATGTGCCCAGAAAAGGAGCTTGATTTGATATGAATGTGAAGTGGAAACATGTGTGGTGTTTTTTTATGATGTTGGGATGTACTAAAGTATGTTTCCATGCTCTTAAGAAAGAGTTTACGTTGAGGATTGGTGTGAAAAGTAAGGGAACAAACTCAAACAGTGTTGTTGGAATTTTCAGAAAAACAGGACAAACTTTGATACAACACTGGTAATGATCGGCTAAGCCAAAAATTATGATTTCTTGTGGGTAGATAGCCCATTGTTTTATCTTAAAAATGGCTCTTGAATCGCATTAATTCGATGTCTGTGGAAAAGGTTATGGTCATTTTACTAAACCTGTGCAGGATGAACTCAAAGCTCACAGGTTGGTGTTCTAGGCCCATTTTAGGAATCCTATCGTGGGCATCAGGTTATGTATCCTTAACGAACGTTGTAGAGGGCTTCCTATGCTTTACACATTGGGGTCTTACGTCTCATTTCGAGGTCAGGAGTAGAAGTTGTAGCATATTCTTTCCATACCCTCTTTATAAGCCCTGATTCTCTAAATTTGCTACCGTGCCTTAAATTCCATTTCTATGGTTCATAAAGTTGGTTTGTAAAGTTATCATTTTTAGTTTAACCTATAAACTGGTTTACAAATATTCTTCATAGGCTAGTTTTATTTAAAGGTATCAATTATACGAACAAGTTCGTTCTGACCTCATGTTCCTATAATGATCTTTTGAACAGAATCAAGGCCTAAACTGTCATTCTCTGCACTTTGCTGCATCTTATTACACCGTGAACTTGCATTTAAAACTCTTAGGTACATTCATTGCCTGTATCTTTAGAAATTAGCATGCATTTATCAAAATCGTAATGTTTTGGTAAGTACATCAATGAATTAGTTTAATAAGTACTTTATCACATAATTAGTGCCCCCCATCAGCTATCAGTTACAGGGCATTGCCCTCCAGTTACCAGCGCGGCTTCAGGCCAGGTCCCCCGGTCGGTTTGGCAGGTGTACACCTATTCACAGATCATAACAGTTACTCACGGGAGCACTAACAGATAATAATGGGCAATTCATTTTTATATATATTTCAACCCCTGTTTTAAAATTAAAACGAATTGCAAAGCGGGCCCAAATAACTTTTCAGTGAATCTTTAACATTATAGGAATGCATGTACTGAGTTTTGGCTCATAGTTCGAAATGTTTTTATGTTTTGTTTTAGGAAACTATTCAGTGAACTGCCCTCAGGCGGGCAGGGCGACTGAAGGTGATAAGTGAGTCAGGACTGTTCATGTGACTGGCGGTGTAGTGGTGCTGAGAAGCTATCATTTCATATTGTGATGTATTTTGGTGTTGTAACTGTATATTTGAACTGAATTATGTATTTTGGTGTATCCTTGATGTGATTGGGATGTTAGAATCATTTCTGTATATCACTAAATGGTTTGAATGGTGTGATTGCCCTTTGAGGATAAACTTTGGTTTTATGGCTAACTTTTCATATTCAAGGGAAGCCTTGTCCTTTTTTAGACGGCGGTAACGCCCTGTTCTTTGGGTTGGCAGTTTAAATTTGTGAACTTAAGCAAGTGAATGCTAGGAATGTATGATGTATTATTGGGGCATTATAGTTTTGGTATTAGAGCCTGGTTGAGATTTTCTAGAGGAAAGTAGAGTTAGAAATTATAGGATGAGAATGGTTGTCGTGAGGGGGCCATCGTATATTGCTAGAGTGATATTAAGAGTGTAGTAACGATATTAGAATGTAAGTTACTTCCATTTGCGTGTTTCTTATTTATGGTTATGTATGCCTTTTATATATGTGTTTTCTTTGGTAGATGGATCCTTATGGCGTTAATATGTTGCCGGGTGGATCTATGGTTGCTCACATTATGCTACTACATACTAGCATAGAGGCACATGCACAGGACCATTACTCTGAGTTCCGCAGTATTACGGTTTGTGCACAGAGACTACTTTGGTCCTTACCCCTGGTTGGCCCGTGGGTGGAGTTTAGGTTTCGGTATCATGACTTTATCACAACAGAGAACCCAGGCTTGGACGGGCCTAAGTTCTAGGCCTAGGAGGCTTGGACAACTCTCACTACCGAGTTGTTGTTGAGAGAGGAGTTTGAGTTCAGGGGAATTACTATAGAAACTCTTCAGCACGTCTTTCCCCTACATCAAGCCCATCCCCCACCTGCCGCCCTAGCACCAGCACAGGGGCCACCCTCCCCACCAGCACCAACACAAGGGCCACCCTGCCCACCCATACCAGGAACCCCACTGCTGCCTGATAGCTCTGGGGAAGCGCACGAGGTGATAGACCTCCCCGACACCCCAGATTTAGTGGTGATTAGTTCTGGGGATGAGGATCACCAGGGAGAGGAGGATGCTCCAGAGGAGGATGATCCCATGGCGGATCAAGACATTGACGAGGTAGGGGTAGAGAAGCAATGGGAGCAGGAGGCTGATGAGTTGATGGGGGAGCAACAAGATCAGCAAGAGGTCGATGATGTCGAGTCAGAGGCATCTACGAGTAGCTTCGACTCAGGTGAAGAACCTGATGATGAGTCTGACCCAGATTACGATCCATCTAGGGATCGTTAGGTGGTTCTAGGGGTTGGTGTAGTGGTTTTCATTTTGAGTCATGTATGTAGATATCGTATCGTTGGATTGGATAGTTATATTTTGTGTGGCATCTTACATTGTATATAGTTAGTCCAATCCTCTCTTACTGTGATGACATGATCCGTAACTCTTTTTGATCATGTGACGGATCCAGTGTTTAGGGGCTATTTAGTGTTTAGTGATGGGGTAGGAGTCAGAGCTAGTTTTGCTTACTCAGCTAGGTGTAATATGCCTTTGTTGTTCATGTATATAAATCAACAGCTATGTATGTAAGTAAGTAGTTGTGAAATAAAATGACAACGCTTTGAGTTATGAAACATTGTTGAGCCATCTCCTATGTCTTTATTGGGCATGTTTACCTTATATGTCTGGAGGTTCCAGTGTTTGAATTGTTTCATTTAATGTATGATCAGAATGTCTCAGTCAGTGCAAAACAACATTGAGGTTCATGTAGAGGACAATTCAGGGCAAGGCCAGGGATCGGGTGATCAAACCTCGTGCCAGCAGCCACCACATGATGACATGCCACCGTCGCTCTCTGAATTAGCTAGCAACTTAGGAAACCCGAGTTACTGGCAAACCTATTGAAACCCCTCCTAAAGAGGATAAATTGGCAGATAGGGTAGCACGGCGCAACCCTTAAGTGTATGATGGGAATTATGATCCAATGGTATTGGAAGAATGGATAAGGGGAATGGAGAAAATTTTCACAGTAGTTGAGGTGCCTGAGGAAAAGAAAGTAAACATTGGGACGTATTATTTGTCAGGTGAAGCTGATATTTGGTGGAATACTGTGAAGGATAAGCTCGTATGGCCTGGATTTACCTAAAATAAATTCCTGAGTGAGTTAAGGGCAAAATTTTACCCAGCTGTGGTCCAAAGGCAAAAGGAGAAAGAGTTTATGGAGCTAAAGATTAGTGGCACTATAACTGTGATGCAATACGCTAGTAAATTCACCGAATTATCTAGGTTTGTTTCAGAGTTCGTATCATCTGAAAGGTTGAAGATGAGGAGGTTTGAAGAGGGTCTGGCCTTCTATATTCGAAATCAGTTAGCTAGACAACCAATTCTGACATACCAAGAACTATATGAGCGAGCAGCTAAAGTAGAACAAGTGAAGGCGGAATTGAGAGCACTAAATCCAATCAACCACAAGAGAAAGGGGTTTGAGAAGGCGACTCCAAGTGAGAGTGTGAATTAGAATCAAAAGAAACCTACTCCTGTTTCCTCCAAGAGTCGTCCTGTAGGCTCGACCGCACCCTGTGCGAAGTGTGGAAGAACAAATCACACCACTCTTGAATGCCGAGTTGGCACCAACAAATGCATGTGGTGTGGTAGTCCTAAACACCTCATCGCTGCATGCCCTCGATGACTAAAAGCGGTAGACAAAGGCGCAACAAAACCCTTGGCTTCGCTCTGCTAGGGACCCCCACCTTCAAGGCCTGCAGTTGCAGGGAGGGCATTTGTAATGAACAAAAAGGAAGCTATTACCTCTGGTATGGTAGTCACTGGAACTCTCTTTTTAAATTCAAAGCCATTTTGTGTATTATTTGATTCGGGTTCCACTCGTTCTTTTATATCTACCCGATCTGCCATATAATTAAGCCTTGAGAACAGGAGGACGACAACCAATTATAGAATCAAGCTACCCAACAATTCTGTGATTGAGTGCCCCCTTTCTTATAAGCTTGTCCCTATCACCAATGGTGAAACCACCTTCCCTATGGATTTGATTCAATTTGATTTGTTTGATTTTCACATCATTTTGAGGATGAATTGGTTGCACACTTTTGGAGCCCAAATCGACTGTTAAGATCTTAAGGTTATCTTGAAAGATGAAAAAGGAAGAAAATTGTGTTTTTATGGGAAGAGAGAGGCAAAATCTTGTTCTTTGATTTCTGCTATGAAAGTAAGTAAGCTGCTATGTCAGGGGTCTATTGGATATTGGGGTTATACTATCGACACCCAAACTAGGGAAGAAAAAGCAGAAAATATACCTGTTGTTTGTGAATTTGAAGATGTTTTCCATGAGGAGTTCCCAGGACTACCCCCGTAAAGGGAAATTGATTTTGGAATTGAATTAATTCCTGGAGCCCAACCTATTTCTAAAGCCCCATATCGTTTGGCCACAACTGAGCTTAAAGAATTAAAGATTCAGCTAGATGAGCTATTATAGAAGGGCTTTATTAAGCCAAGTGTGTCACCATGGGGTGCCGCAGTGCTGTTTGACAAGAAAAAGGATGGAACCTTAAGGCTATGTATTGATTAAAGGGAGTTGAACAAGATTACCATCAAAAACAAATACCCTCTGCCACAAATAGATGACTTGTTTTATCAACTACACGGAGTAGGAGTGTTTTCCAAGATTGATTTGAGGTCAGGGTGCCATTAACTTAGGATTAAACCTGATGACATTCCTAATACAGTGTTTAGGACCAGGTATGGTCACTATGAGTTTACAGTGATGCCTTTTGATCTCACTAATGCTCCTGCAGCCTTCATGGACCTTATGGACAGGGTTTTCAGACCCTATTTAGATAAGTTCGTAATGGTGTTCATAGATGACATCCTTATCTATTCAAAGGACAAGGAGGAACATGTTGATTAATTACAGACAGTATTGCAAACTCTGAGGGAGTATCAATTTTATGGCAAATTAAAGAATTGTGAATTTTGGTTAGAGGAAGTGGTATTTTTGGGGCATGTGGTTACAAAAGAAGGAATTAACGTTGACCCCTACAAGGTGAAAGTAATCATAGAATGGCCAAGGCCCACCAATGTCACTGAGATTAGAAGCTTTCTGGGTTTAGTAGGTTATTATCGGAGATTTGTCAAGGACTTTTCAAAGAAAGCTTCACCACTGACCAATCTACTGAAGAAAGTGAACAAATTTGAGTGGATTGAAAGATGTGAGAAAGCTTTTCAAGAGCTAAGGCAGCAACTAACTACTGCCCCAATCCTAACATTACCAATAGAAGGAAAGGAGTATACTGTTTATAGTGATGCTTCAAAGAACGGTCTAGGGTGCGTGCTGATACAGGACGACAAAGTAGTTGCTTATGCCTCTCGACAACTCAAGTTGTATGAGAAAAACTACCCTACCTATGACTTGGAGTTAGCAGTTGTGGTCTTTGCATTAAAATTTTGGAGGCATTATTTATATAGGGTACCATGTAGGATCTATACCGATCATCAAAGTTTAAAGTATATCTTCACCCAGAAGGAGCTCAATTTGAGGCAGCGACGTTGGCTTGAGTTTCTTAAAGACTATGATTTGCAAATCCAATATCATCCTAATAAAGCAAATGTGGTGGCGGATGCCCTGAGTAGGAAGGCGCAACATAGCTCAAACACTGTGGTGATTACCCAATTGACCCTCTTGAGAGAACTTGAGGACTTTGGGATTCAATTGGTGTCCCACGGGTAAACAAATGCTCAACTATCAGCACTTACCATACAGTCTTCCCTAGTGGAAGAAATTCGACTGAACCAGGAAAGTGATCCCGAACTCCAAGGAATAAAGCAAAATTTATAAAAAGGGAAGTCTCTGGGATTTGTAGTACACGAGGATGGGACCCTGAGGTTCCAGAATCGCCTATGTGTGCCTAAAGATGGGGAATTAAGAAAGAAGATCCTGGAAGAGGCTCATAATACTCATTATTCGGTGCATCCAGGAGGCACCAAGATATACAGAGATCTGAGACAACACTTCTAGTGGAATAATATGAAAAAAGACGTTGGAGAATTTGTGAACAAGTGTATAACCTGCCAGAAAGTTAAAGAGGAGCATCAACGTCATGTTGGTGAACTACGACCCTTAGAAATTCCCACTTAGAAGTGGGATTCGATCTCAATGGACTTTGTTATGGATTTACCCCTTTCTACCTCGAAAAAGAATGCCATCTAGGTCATAGTTGATCGACTCACAAAGTCGGCTCATTTCCTGCCAATTAAGGATACTTGGGGAGTTCAAAGACTAGCCTAATTGTATGTTAAGGAGATAGTCTGTCTACACGGGATCCCTTTAGACATAGTCTCAGATAGGGATCAAAGATTCCAAGCACGTTTCTGACAAGCGCTTCAAAAGGCCTTTGGGACCAAACTAAACTTCAGTAGCTCCTATCATCCAGAAACAGATGGACAAACTGAAAGAGTGAATCAAATTGTGTAGGACATGCTGAGAGCTTGTGTATTGGAGTTTCAAGGGAAATGGGAAGATGATTTACCTTTGTTGGAATTTTCTTATAATAACAGCTATCAATCCAACATCAAAATGGCCCCATTTGAGGCTCTGTACTGGAGAAAATGCAGAACCCCGTTGTGCTGGAGTGATTTGGATGAGGCACTAATTATAGGTCCAGAAATGATTCAAGAGACCATTGAGACAATAAGAAAGATTTAGGAGCATATTAGGGTTACCCAAAGTCGATAGAAAAGTTATACAGACAAAAGAAGAAGGCCTCTAGAGTTTCAAGTAGGTGATAAAGTTTTTCTAAAAGTTTCACCAACTAGAGGTGTCAAGAGGTTTGGAGTACGGGGCAAATTGAGTCCAAGGTATATTGGACCTTATGAAATCATTGAAAGGTTGAATCCCGTCGCTTATCATCTAGAGTTGCCTGTCGAACTTGAGCACGTGCATAACGTGTTTCATATCTCTCAGCTTCGAAAATACATTCCAGATCCAAACCATAACATAGTATCTGAACATATTGATATCGCTGAAGATCTAGTATATGAGGAGCGTCCTGTTCAAATACTAGATCGCAGGATCAAACAGCTGCACAACAAGCAGATACCATTGGTCAAAGTACTCTGGACAAACCACACCTCCCAAGAAGCCACCTGGGAGACCGAAGAGGCTATGAAAACTGCATATTCACATTTATTCAAGGTAATCCAGCATGATATGGTGAAGTTCATCAGTTTCGAGGACGAAACTTTTTAAGGGGGGAGCACTGTAATAGTCTGACCCTAAATTATGTTTATTAATTTCATTTCATTAACCCATGTGATCAATTTTATTTCATTTACGTCATTTCATTTATTACCTCAATTGGACATTTCCAAATATGCGCTCACTTTGCAATTCGGGGTTTTGTTCTAGTCAAATTTAAAAAATTGATTTAGGCCTTCATATTTATGAATTTAACGACCTAATTCTTTTTCATAGCACCAAAACCATTTGATCTCTAGTTTTTGAAAAAAAATAAAGTAAAATAATTCACAACACACTCGGTTTCAGTTCTTTTCCTAAACCCGAGCCCGTTTAAGGCCGATTTTGACCCAACAAGACTTGAGACCCTCATTTGTTTAGCTAAACCATCTTAATTAAGCCTTAATTAAGATTAGCAAAAGTGGCTTTTTAACTTTCATTTTCAGCCAAGTAAAAGCCAAGTATAAATAGGCAAAATATTCATTTAACACCAAGCATTTCAAGACACTTTCTCTCTCCACATTCTCTCCTCCTTCTCTCTTATGCACGGCCAGCACTAGTAGCAGCAGTAGCATCACCATTTTAGCCACCAAATTATCCACCAATAAGCACCAAACAACCACCACTCACCACCCCAACCATTCCTCTCACCCCTTCAAGCACCAAGCATCATTTCTACTTCTCTTTAAGCACAAAGCGAGTATTCTTTTCACCTCCTATGCTGATTTTGTTTTTGATTCTTGATCTTGTTGGTTTTTGTTTATTATTTTGGTTGTTTTAGTGATGGATTATGCTATTTTTATGGTATTAAGGATCATCTTGTTGATGGATTATGTTGGAGTCGAAATTGAATGAGGCTAGGGTTAGGGTTTCATCTTAGTCATGCAAGCTTCTGGTTCAAGTGATGTTTATTGATTACTTTATCCTTGTTTTTGCTTAGCCCTTAATGTATTGAAGTTTGTTATGGTGTTGATGGTGTTTTGAAAACTTGGAAGTGAGTTCAAACTGACCCAAAGTTAGGGTTTTGTCCAAAATGCATGATTTGGACCAACCAATGTTAAATTTGAGATGTGTGTATATGTGCCTAGAAAAGGAGCTTGATTTGATATGAATGTGAAGTGGAATCATGTGTGGTGTTTTTGTATGATGTTGGGATGTACCAAAGTGTGTTTCCATGCTCTTAAGAAAGATTTTACGTTGAGGATTGGTGTGAAAAGTGAGGGAACAAACTCAAACAGTGCTGCTGGAATTTTCAGAAAAACAGGACAACCTTTGAGACAAAACTCGTAATGATCGGCTAAGTCAAAAGTTATGATTTTTTGTGGGTAGATAGGTCAGTGTGTTATCTTTAAAATGGCTTGTGAATCGCATTAATCCGATGTTTGTGGCAAACATTGTGGTCATTTTACTAAACCGGTGTAGGATGAACTCAAAACTGGCAGGTTGGTGTTCTAGGCCCATTTTAGGAATCCTATCATGGGAATCAGGTTATGTATCCTCAAGGAAAGTTTTAGAGTGCTTCCTCAGATTTACACATTGGGGTCTTAGGTCTCATTTCGAGGTCAGGAGTTTAAGTTGTAGCATATTCTTTCCGTAACCTCTTCATAAGCCCTTATTCTCTAAATTTGCTACCGTGCCTTAAATCCCATTTCTATGGTTCGTACAGTTGGTTTGTAAAGTTATCATTTTTAGTTTAACCTATAAACTAGTTTACAAAGATTCTTTATAAGCCAGTTTTATTTAAAGGTATCAATTGTAGGAACAAGTTCGTTTTGACGTCAAGTTCCTATAATAATATTTTGAACAGAATCAAGGCCTAAACTTTCGTTCTTTGCAGTTTACTGCATGTTATTACACCGTGAACTTGCATTTAAAAGTCCCAGGTACGTTCATTGCCTGCATCTTTAGAAGTTAGCATGTATTTATCGAAATCCTAATGTTTTGGTAAGTACATCAATGAATCAGTTTAATCAGTACTTTATCACATAGTTAGTGCCCCCCATCAGCTATCAGTTACAGGGCATTGCCCTCCAGTTACCCGTGCGGCTTCAAGCTAGGTCCCCTGGTCGGCTTGGCAGGTGTACACCTATTCACATATCGTAACAGTTACTCACGGGAGCACTAACAAATAATAATGGGCAATTCAGTTTTATATACATCTCATCCCCTATTTTAAAATTAAAATGAATTGCAAAGCAGGCCCAAATAAATTTTCAGTGAATCTTTAACATTACAGGAATGCATGTACTGAGCTTTGGCTCAGAGTTCGAAATGTTTTTATGTTTTGTTTTAGGAAAGTGTTTAGTGAATCGCCCTCAGGCAGGCAGGACGGCTGAAGGTGATAAGTGAGGCAGGACTGTTCATGTGACTGGCGGTGTAGTGGTGCTAAGAAGCTATCATTTCATATTGTGATGTATTTTGGAGTTGTAACTGTATATTTGAACTGAATTATGTATTTTGGTGTATCCTTGACATGATTGGGATGTTAGAATCATTTCTATATATCAGTAAACGGTTTGAATGGTGTGATTGCTGTTTGAGGATAAACTTTGGCTTTATGGCTAACTTTTCATATTCAAGGGAAGCCTTATCCTTTTTTGGACGGCGGTAACGCCCCGTTCTTTGGGTTGGCATTTTAAATTGGTGAACTTAAGCAAGTGAATGCTAGGAATGTATGATGTATTGTTGGGGCGTTACATTGTTACTTGTTATCACTCTATAAAAACATATTATTTTTTTCTCCCTTGCTGAGTGGAAAATAGTGAGAGCGCCCTTTATTTTAATTCTTAATGCTTAGGCTCTATAGGGGTGACGAGTGGGTTGATTCATCCAAGTTACTTTCTCTTTGCAAGTTCTTGACCATCAACAAGGATTATCTTTCACCACTTGGAGTTCGTCCACAAGTTTATGCCTTATTTTGGCTAAAGGTTTTCCCTCATGGTTTGAGACTCAGCTTTGAGTCAACGGTATAGAAGGTTTGATTTTCCTTTCTACAAGCTTCTATAAAAACAAAAAGATCATATCTGAACAAGAATAGTGATTACTACAAACATATGACTACAAATGCAGTACTCTTCATAGAAATCCAAATAAAGGCTGAAAGAAAGGTCACATTTTGAGACACAAGGAAAGGACGTATTATTGGACCTGGTAAAATTGATAAATCACCTCAGTCATTCTTGATGATGTGCCTTTTGTTGAAAGTCTTAGGTTTAATTTACTCAATGTGTCTCACATGTGCAATACCAGAAATAAAGTTCCATCTATATCATCACAATCCAATATTACCATCTTTGACAACGGAAAAGTCTCATCCTCTACACACGAAATTGGTGAAACATATATGGTATACTCAGGTGAAGTTAAGATAGAGAACATTGCATGTACTAAGGCACATTATAGCGAATGTTTGGTTTGGAATAGGAGACTAGATCATGCAAATATGTACATTATTGATAGAGTTGCTAAACATGAAGCAGCTAAAGGACTTCACAAGTTCACCGAAAGCAGAGTCAGTAGTTTATGCATACCAAGCTCCAAGACAATTCTTGGCTACTCCCTCATCCATACCAAAGTACAAGCCAACCTTCCTTAGTCAAGAAGGTCACCACTCTAGTGCTTCAATCAGGTTTGACTTGGCTTCTCACCACCTAAATGGCATCCAATTGGGGAGATACTTGCTTTTTTAAGAAGCTTAGGGAGCCAAATTTAAGATGATGCAATAAAATAGCGAGTTAGGTTGCACTGTGATTCCCTAATGTGATTAAAAACCCGAACTCTTACAAAGCAAGATTTTATCAGTAAACTTACTCAATTTGGGTTAAGTTTGAATCCCACCTAACGAAGCCCAATTGATGAAAGCCCAAGGTTTACCAATTTTCCATGGTGCTTATTTTAGCCTTATGTGCTAACATTTGCCATTAGATTTCACATTTTAGAGAAATTGCCCAAATATATAGAGTGTGCATAAATTTGTAGATTTGAAGTAATATGAAATTTAGCCTTAATGGAGGTAGATACAGCTATAATCTTTAAGATTACTTAGCATGGGGTGATTCTACATCCCTTAAGGAATATGTGCTAGTGGAAGAACCCCCATTCATGGTGTAGAACCTTCCAAACGTTTCCCATAAGGTGGAGATGAATCCTTAAAAAATAAAACTCATCTTGGTTGCAATTATCTTAGCATTTTGATTTATTTTCTATGATATTTTGTAATCCCCCTATTAGTCCACTTCCCCACTAGTGTAAAAACTAATCCCTTTCATTTTGGGTAGTTACAGATCTAGTTATCTCTATATATACTGAGGTTGAGTTGAAATATGAAATGAAAGGCAAAAGACCATATTCTTTCTAAAAATCTCTACATCTTCATCTCCTAAATTAACAATGGTGATTAGACTCTTTCCATTAGAATTTTACTTTGGTGGCTAAGGGCCTTTAAGAGGGGAATTTGGTGGCAAGTAGTTAATCTATCAATAGGGTCTTATCTTGGGATCAAATCTCACAATCTTATTGATTGTTTGAGGTTGAATCCAAGAGGAGCATCCTTTTGCTGTGATTATTTCCTCATTATATTTATTTTGGGAGTCTGAGAATCCATCTTCATTAATTTGTTATCAGAGCTATGGCTCCTCTTACGTGATTGTTGAATCAAAACCTTTATCTCCATTGATTCAATCAGAACCCCTCATATTCTTCTCATTTTAACCCCAAAAATTCACGCTTTGATTATTTAAAATTTTCCTTCATTTGAAAACCTTAATAAACCCTAATTAGCCTACAAAGAACCCCCAAAATAGCTCAAACATAATCCCTCACCAAAACATAATTCAAAATCTTCACAAAAAGCCTGCACAAAAAGGCATAAAAACTTACCAGATAGTGCCCACCACGGACTGTCCGTGGCAGCTACTACTGTCTATGGTAGGCTTTTTTCTAGTCCATATCCATTCTTTCAATCTCTCCGAGGCTATCACAATGCCTTTGTACTATACCCTATGACCATGGTTCCTATGTTTCATCCTGTGCTTTCTTTTCTAGCTCTACTATGGCCGATGAAGAAGATTCCTCTCATTCTAGGGGCATTCCACTTGAGCAAGCCCACGAAATATGAAGAGGTAAGATCATTCTTGAGCTTCAACAACAAGTATGAAGGCTCTGGAGAAAGCTAGAACAAGTGAAGGACTCTGTTCCCGCCGGGTGAAGAAGCCACCACCATCGAGAGTTCAATGTTAGCCCACTAATATTGCTTACTCATCATCCCATTAAGATTTTGATGATAAGGATAGAGGATTTAAAAGAATAAAGCATCCAAGGGATGACCTTAGAGACTTCAAGATTGAAGCCCGAAAGTTTGATGGAAACCTCGATTCGAAAAACTATCCAGATTGGGCTCAACCTATGGAGACGATATGCATCCTTGTGGTATAATGATAAGAAAGCCTATAACTTGGTCATTCTCATAATGAAAGGACATGCATCCTCGTGGTACGAGAACTTGAAGAGGAACATAGTAAGTGAAGCTAGGTCGAAAATGAAGACATTGTCTAAACTCAAGAAGCACATTGAAAAGAGGTTCTTACCACCCTCCTATAAGCTAGAGCTCTGCCTGAAGATCACCTCTCTTAGCCAAGAGAATCTCAATGTTAAAGAGAATATTATTAAGTTTGAGCAACTCCAAATAAAGGTTGGATTAAATGAAGAGCCTAAGTTCATAATAGCTAGATTCATTAAGGGTCTATGCTCCAACATTGCTCACAAGGAAGACTTTTAAAATTGTCTCTCATTTGATGATGTTTGTAATCTAGCTATTAAGGTTAAGAAACAACTCAAGTATAGAAAACCTTTCCCTAACCGTTCAACAAATCACTCTCATATCTCCACAAATGTTTGTCCTTCTCACCCTAAGGCCAAGACTACTCCAACCCCTGCTAAGGCCCTAGATGAAGGTAAGCACATTGCTAGTTATCCCCTAAAGAGGTTGGAAGGGAAGAAATGCTGCAAGTGTCATGGCTATTGTCACGTCCAAGATGATTACCTAAATAGAAGGACTCTCACCATTGGAGAACTGAAAGTGATCTAAGTTCTTGGAGAATAGATTAGTGATGAAAAGTTTCAGATTAAAGATCACACTCTAATCAACCTAGATGTTGGTGAGCTATTGGTGACCCCAAGAGCAGTTCATGTCAAAGGCGTTCCTCTTAAACCTAGCCAAATGGAACAAATCTTCTATAATCGATGTATAATTGGAAGCATAGAGTGTGAGCTCATCATTGATTGTGGAAGTTACACCAATGTGGCTTCCTTGACTCTCATCGATAAGCTCTAACTACTAACCAATATGCATCAAACCTCCTATACTCTTCAATGACTTCAGAAAGGGATCAAGGTAACCTTTTCTAGGCAAACTCTTATTTTATCCTCAGTTGGTCCATATTATGGTGAAATGTTATGTAATGTTCTACCCATGGATGCATGCCATTTATTGCTTACTAGACCTTGGTTGTATGATAATCATGTGATTGATGACGGGCATCTACATTCATATGAATTCAAGCATAATGGTTGTAATCTCACTTTAGCTCCATTGCCCCCCTTCCCCCAAACCTCTCAAATTAATCGCGAAAAGGAAGTGGGAAAATCCTCTACAAAAGCGAGACACAAGTAAAAAGAGGCATTAGTAAAAGCAAGCCCTTCTTTGCCTTACTTATGGTTAGGGATGGGAGTTGCACCCGAACCCGAAAAACCCGCCCCGAACCCGCCCCATTTATAGCGGGTATGGGTACGAAATTCTGGGAAAAAATGGGCATGGGGCGGGTATGGGGATTGCGTTTGAAAATGGGTATGAGTATGGGTATGGATTCTTAAAACCCGTACCCGATTGTGTACCCGATTTGCTAGTAAAACGGGACCAAAATACGGTAAAATTCAAAAATAAATATTTGGCATGAAACTCTAAGTGTATATTATTTATTTATGTAGAATTGAAAAATTAAGTTTTTTTACATTTTTAACTTTTATGAGTTTATCCGACATAAACTTTAGTAGCATCGCTTGAAATTGCCAATCAAACATATCGTGTATGCAAATATGGGTTGAATATGGGTGACACTTTGCGCACTTTACATATACCCGAATAAAACCTGTAAATCCGAAAAACCCGATGGGTATGGGTATGGGTACAACCATTCAAAACCCGATGGGTATGGGTATGGGTATGGGTATGACTTTTGAAAATGGGTATGGGTGCGGGTATAGCTCAACCCGCCCCGAACCCGCCCCACGCCCATCCCTACTTATGGTAGACTTAAACATAAGTGAGGTGATCAAGCCAATACACCCTCTAGCTCAATCACGCTTGAAGAGTTTGAGAATATACGTCCTAATCATTTACCCTTAGTGCTCCCCCCTTGAGAGGAATTAGGCACCAAATTAATCTCCTACCAGATGCTTCTTTGCCTAACAAACTGCCTATCGATGTAATCCTAGTGTGTTAATGGAATTACAAAGGAAAGTTGTCCAAGAGTTGCCTCGCTATGGTTATATTACGAAGAGCTTGAGTCCTTGCATGGTTCCCGCCCTTTTGGTACCCACAAAAGATTGGATGGTGCACGTGTGTTGATTCTAGGGCCATAAACAACATCACCATCATGTATAGGTTCTTCGTTCTGCAATTGGATGATTGCTTGATGAATGACATGGGTCTAGTCATCTCAAAAAATTGACTTTAATAGTGGGTATCACCAAATTAGAACGAAAGAAGGTGATCAGTGAAAAACCACTTTCAAGACTAAGTATGGGCTACATAAGTGGCTTGTTATGCTTTTGGTTTGTCTAGTGCTTGTAGCACCTTTATGAGAGTAATAAATGAGGTTTTGAGGCCTTTTATTGGGAAGTTTGTTATGGTATATTTTTATAACATTTTAGTGCATTGCCGTGATGAAACTTCTCATGTTAAGCATCTCTCCTACATCTTTCAAGTCTTGAGGCAACAAAAATTGTATGCTAAGCTTGAGAATGTGCCTTGCTATCACCTCATGTTGTTTTTCTTGGCTATGTTGTCTCAAGAGAAGGCATACAACTAGATGAGTCTAAAGTTTAAGCCATCAAGAGTTAGCTCATGCCTACCTCTATTATGGAAGTGAGGATTCCATTGGTTGATATCTTTCTGTCATTAGTTCATTAAAGACTTTAGCTTTATCATGGCTCCCTTAATCGAGTGCAAGAAGAAGGGAAGTTTTGAGTTGACAAAGTCCGCTAAAAGGCCTTTGAGACAATCAAAATCAAGCTATGCATAACTCCTATCTTGGCTCCTCCCAACTTTGAGCTCCTTCCGAAGTTGAATGTGAAGCTAGCGGAGTTTGCACTAAGGCGTCCTCACCCAAGCAAAATGACCCTTAGCCTATTTTAGAAACATGTTTAATGTCCCCAAACTTAACTATTTCACTAATGATAAGGAGTTTTACACTATCATTCGAGCTCTTACCTATTGGAGTTACTACCTCCAGGCAAAGCCCTTCATGATACATTCAGATCATAAGGCCTTATCTTTGATCAATTGATAAGTCAAGCCCAGTTGAAGACATGCTAAGTGGGTAGAATATCTCAAATCATTTTCCTTCACTTGAAAGCACAATGATCGCAAGGAAAATGTAATGGTTGCTGCACTCTAAAGAAGATACACTCTTGTCTCTACCCTTAAAACCAAAATCTTTGGACTTTGCACTATCTATTATCTATACAACGATGATGAGAATTTCCAAGGAATTATTACAAACCCTAA
Organism: Selenicereus undatus; assembly: GCA_017589665.1. NCBI lineage: Eukaryota > Viridiplantae > Streptophyta > Magnoliopsida > Caryophyllales > Cactaceae > Selenicereus > Selenicereus undatus. Next base: position 58,968,042 of record JACYFF010031958.1, read on the forward strand.
GGATCAGGACTCCTATATCTTACAATGTAGGTTTCTCTTCAAGCACAACAAACTATGTCTTCCTAGGGGCTCTCTAAGGGAGTTAATTGTGAGGGAAGCCCACGGTGCTACATTACGCGGTCATTTCAGCATCAACAAACTAATTGAGATCTTGAAGGAACATTTTTATTGCATTCGGATGGCAAGTGATGTCCATAAATTTATCTCCAAGTGTGCTCTATGTCATAGGCCCAAAAGCCCCTTCCACCTCTTCTAACACCAAATAGCCCTTGGGAGGATGTAAGCATAAATTTTATTTTGGGTTTACCAAGAACCCAAAGGGCACAAGACTCAATCGTGTTCATGGTTCCCCAATTCTCTAACATAACAAACTTCATTCCTTGTGATAAGAGTGATGACACATCTGACATTGCTCATCCATATTTCAAGGAAGTCATCAAGCTACAAGTAGTGCCAAGAAGTATTGTCTTTCATAGGGACACAAATTCCATTCCATTTTTGGAGGTGCTTATGGAGATTATCGGGAACTAAGATCTTATTTAGCACTACTTATGACCCTCAAACCGATCGGCAAATAGAGGTTACCAATCGGACTCTACGTACTCTCCTTAGAAGGTTGATGAGCAAGAACCTTAAGGAATCAGATTTAAAGTTTCCTCATGCCGAGTTTGCTTATAACCTCTTCCCATTGAGCATATGGTTAGATTTGAGGCCCAAAAGATAACTAAGGAAATGAAGAAGCTCTATAAGCGAATTCGAGACCAAATACTGAAGGTCAACGCCTCTTATAAGGGTAGATTAAACAAGCTTCAAAAGCCCATGGTTTTCAGCCTAGGTGATTTGGTTTGGTTGCACCTACGAAAGGATAGATTCCCTTTGACAAGGGGTAAAACAAACTCATGGCTCAAGGAGAAGGCCATTTCAAGGTGCATTAATGGATTGGAAACAATTCCTATAAGTTAGAGCTATCAAGAGACATGAATGTTAGTGTCACCTTCAATATGGGTAATATAGCTCCTTATGAAAAGGACAACTTAGAGGATTTAAGGGAAAATTCTTCTTAAAAGGGCAAGGAAAATGCATTATAAGCCCCTAGCCAACTCTTCGCTATACCCTCTTTTACACCAAAGTTCAAGCCAAAATTCCTTGATCAAGAAAGCCACTACTCTAGCACATCATCTGAGTTCAACTTGGCTTCTCACCACCTACACAAATCCAATTAGGGTGATCCTTGCCTCGTTGGGAAGTTTAGGGAGTCAAATTTAGGATGATGTAATAAAACCCCGATTAGGTTGCATTTTAATTTCCTAAAGTCACAAAAACCTGAACTTTGACTATGCAAGCTTTTATTGGTAAATCATACCTAACGAATACTATATCTCTAAGATGCCTATTTTAGCCCATCTGCTAAAATTTTGCATTGGATTTCTAAATGTGTGGACTGTTCACAAAATTCTAGTTTTGAAGTAATCGAAAGTTTGGCCTTAATTAAGGGGGATACAATTGTAATATTTGAGATTACGCAGTAGTGGATGATTCTACTCATGTGAACAAATGTGTTCCAAGCAGTGACAGCACCATTAGTGGAGTAGAACCTTCTAGGATCTTCCTTGAAGGTGGGGGATGAATCATGGAAAACAACAACTCATCTTGATTATAATTATCTAAGCTTTTTTATTTGTTTTTCTAGGATATTTTGTATTTGGTCCACTTGCTCCACTAATTTAACAAGTAATCCTCCATTTTTGGAAATTATAAACCTATTATAGGCATGTTAGTTAGCTTGAGTTGAATAATGCAATGAAAGGCAAAAGGTTATCATCTCTGTAAAAAAAGTCTCTACGTCTTTATCTCTTTAGCTAAGATTGGTGATTAGAGTCCTTCATTTGGAATTCTTCTTTGGTTGTCACAAACCTTTAAGAGAGGAATTTGGTGGGAACTAGTTAATCTATCATTAGGGTCTTATCATGGGCACAAATCTCACAATCTTATTGATTTTTTGAGGTTGAATCCAAGAGGAGCATCCTTTAGGTAAGACTATTTCTTTGCCATACTGATGTTGGGAGTTTGAGGATCCATCCTCATCAGTAGCACATACGTTAGACATATGAAAGTTCAAGCATCTTTTAAATCAATTAAATGTGTACCCAACATCATACCAATTATAAAGTTGCATGTACATATATGGTATGCTTAGATGAAGTTAAGACAAAGAATCTTACAAGTATTAAGGTACATCATGATGAATGTTGGGGTTAGAATAGGTGACTAGGTCAACCAAATATGCACACTATTGATAAAGTTGCTAAACATGAACTACCTAAATGACTACCCAAGCATAAGCTCACCGAAAGTAGAGTCAATAGCCATGTGTTAGAAGTATGAAAGTTTGAGCATCTTTTAAATCAATTAAATGTGTATCCATCACTAGATCCCTTGTAAAGTTGTATATACATTAATGTAGCCCAATTAGAATTCAAATACTAGATCGGAGCAAGTATGTTTTATTATTGTTGATAATTATTCAAGGTATACATCGACTCTGATTATGAAGGACAAAAACAAAACCTTCAGGTAGTTTCTCAGGTTAATCAAACAAGCACATGGGTATGGTAGTTGTTGCTATTAGAAGTGATCATGGAAGTGAGATTAATTAGAAATAATTCATTAAGTATTATAAGAAACATGTCATGTCCCATAATTTTTCATCTCTAAGAACACACAACGTAATTGATTGGTTGAAAGAAAGAATAGAGCTCTTAAAAACATGGTACGGACCATAGTATATGACAATGACCTTCAAAACTCTTATTAGGGGCTAAAGCAGTTATCACAACAAAAGATATTCTTAGTGGGTGCTTGATTAGACCAACTCTTAAGAAAACTCCTTATAAGCTCTTCAATGGAAATATGAAAAATATTACATCTATGATGATAGTGAGAACAATCTTATCAAATTTGATGCTAAGAGTAAAGAAGGTACTTTTATAGGATATTCATCCCACAGCAAAGCCTACATAGTGTACAATAAAAATAAACAAAATCATTAAAGAAGGAATTCATGTGGACTTTGGTGAAAATAATGATGGTTGTATCAGCTTAAAATTCATTCCAAGAATTTTAGCTGAATAGGATTAATGAAGATGAAGAAGTAGAAGACCCTCAACCTCTTATTCAAAAGGATCTTAGCCAAAGTCAAACTCAAAAAGAAGATCATGTTGTCAAAGTCTCTAATCAGCCATAGAAGAATTACATTAGCTAAAGAGAAGATTCACATATTTAAAACCAACCCCATTGAAAATGTAATATCTAATATTAAAAATGATGTAAGAACTCGCTCCATTCTCAAAAAGTTATGTGCATTTTTTTCATTTGTTCTAACTCACTGAAACCCCCCAAGAGTCCTTCAGAGGAGATGACTAAAACATAGTGTAGATGCCTAAAAATCCATCTTATTGTTTAACTGCACAATGAGAAAAATGTACCTAACCTATGTACTTAAAGGCACAGGAGAGCAATTCTTCATTTAAGTCTAGAAAAAATGTTAAAATGCCCAAATAGGCCTAAATTGACAATGTTCAACGTCCAATTAAGATCCATTCTACAGAGCATAAAATTATTGAGCTCAGGCATGGACATTCTTCACTGAATGAGCATTCTAATGTTATATTATACACCAAATTCCAATAGGTGATGGAAAAGATCTAAGTCGAATATTTGGGCTTTGGCTGAAAATGACAGTTCACTATTTTGTTCATATCTTGTTTTACACCAATTGAAAAATTATTAAATTAGTTTTATTAGAAGCTAGACTACATAAGTGTTTAGGGAAAAAAAGAATTAGTCAAAATAACGTCGGACGTGACATTATGGCTAAAACAAATTAGGTTGCTTGTGGCCTAGCCCAGGCAGCCAATCGGGGTCTTGCTTGCAAGAACAGGGCTGGGTCCTTTGGCTAGGAACCCAACCGGCCTTGCTCTCTCTGAGTCCTTTTCGTCCCAAATTGGATTCATTAACTAGAATTCTAAACTGATTAGTTTATAGAAACTAATTAGTCAAAATCCTAGCAGAATTAGTGCACCTAGTTAGATTAACCTTACTGAGATTAAGATTAGGTATCCTTTCTCTAAATCAATTTGAACTATCCCCTTAACCACTACAAATAGGAGGCATCAAATTCTCATCAGTCAATTGGCATCAAAATTTCCATCAACTAGAGGACCAAATCAAATTCACCTCAAAACACATAAAAAAAAATAAGAAAGACAGGAATGTCAAAATTCAGGAGTAAAATACTCAACACATTGGCAATATTGATAGAGAGACAAGTGGGTCACCTATTAGAAAGGCGTCACTCTATTGAGTTCCCAGGTAAATCAAGTGGGTTATCCTAAGGGGAAAAACTCTATCTTCACCTATTCTTCTACTTTATTTCTCTTTTATGATTTTAGATCCTAAATTACCAAAGATGTAATTTCTAGGTAGTTCCCCACTAGTTGTAACTGTTATTCTATTTTTTGGGTTTTTGTTGGACTAAAGTTTGTATCTCTTCCATGATTTCATGCAATTTATACAAATATGTTGCTTGAATGTATGTTAGTATAATTAAGTCATAATTTCCCGTATTGATTGGCAGAGGCTGTCAACAATGACGAGTGGTGATTTGATACATCACATCACATCACCGTACCATCACCCTCGAACCTAGAGCCTCGATTCAAGACCAAGGAGCCAGGATGGTCCCCATACAAGGGACTCCTCATGGGCCTTTCTAAAACTCTTCTGGAGCAATATCAATTTGAACCCTTCGATTGTCTCTATCAGGATGATTTGCTTCAAAGAGTAACAGTGTTTGGAAGCTTTTCCTAAAACTCATTAGTGACTCTATTAGTCAAAGCCTAATACTTTTTTATTTGTTATTTCATCTACTACATGCTTCTACATTGCTGAATTTGGAGGACAAAATCGGATCTTAATAGTGAAATTTCCCTAGACCAAATAAGGATTCGAATAGGCCACAGAACCAGCCCAGATTCCTAGATCATACTAGTACCCAAATTATAGGCCAAGTTAAGGATACTAACAAGGCCCAAGTTAGGAAATCGACCCTATCTTTCCCCAGGGAACATGGTGGGCTTCTTAGTTAAGGCCAAGGCCCAGTTTCCGAAAGATTGCATTCTAATTTTCCCTGGTTTTGTTAAAAAGAATGTAAATAAAAAAAAATTAAATCTACTTATAAAAAATTAAAGTACCTAGCACAAGAGTCAAATCATTGTGGAGGATTGCACTCTCGAGTAGGTGGATCCTTACAGTGGCGACTCCATTGTGGATGTGCTTTTAAAAGAGGGCAATATTTGAACTTCAATATGGGAAATTACCTCAATTGTAATTGCTTTGTAAGGCATTGCCCATCCAACATCAACAACGCCTCTAGGTCAAACCCTATTATTACCCTTCAAGAAAGTAGCTTGTCACTCTAGGTGCACTAGACATTCAACTGAGTAGGCAATTGCTTCACCTACTCATGACACAAACTTTCTTGGTCATCCCGATAAGGGGAAGAAGCTAAAATGTTCTAGTCTTTCCATGCACCCTATGGATGGCGTACAAAGCATTTGGGTCGTGAGAAGACTATTTTAAACTTGAGCTAAAACCCCTGTGACATAGAACCCTTCTCTAGGTTAGAACTCATGTGTATTATTGGAATGTAAGGTGTCCTTATATGATTTAACTTTCTCAGCCTAAAGGACTATGCATTAATACCATGAGTCGTAGGATAGGCCAAATTAGGGGAAATTCAGTGTAAGAACTAGATTGGGAATCAAAGTGGCTTTTGGGCCAGTTGAGCCCTAAAAGGACTCTTGACCCAAAATCTGATAAGGTTCATGTTCCAGTTTAGATTGTTTGTTTTTTTTTTTTTTTTTCAAGTAAAAGATAGGAAGACATGGCTGGCTTCTTAAAAAAAGATTAAGAAAAAGAGGTGAATTTGGCTGTTTGTATTTAGGGATATAATTGAGTCCATATTAGGGCCAAAAAAACCTAGTATGAATCCATTAGGATTTAGTAGTAAAATTGGTCAGGCTGCATCCATCACGGTTTAGGAAGAGTAAGACTAAGGGTGTAAGCTTTCTGCCTGGTTAGAACCCAATCGGGATCCAACTAGGAGGTTAGGTAAAGTCCACATCCCTGAAGGTTTGCCTTTATGGCATAAGGATGTATTCTGGGCTCTCAATGTTAGAGTTAGGTCCATAATTTAATGTAGTTCATTTAGGGTATTAGCACATCAATTGTAAATACTTGAGGCCAAATAGTCATATATCTTTGGGCCTCGTCAGGCATAGTATATGAGTCTATCTAGCCCTAAGGTGCATAATACGACCTATTAGACCTTTAAAACACTAGTCCGTTCTAGGTTACATCTAATTGTGCATCATATTCATAACGCATAAGTCTAATCAAGACCTACTATAATATAAGTTCATGATCCACACATAATATTTCCCAGATCTAGAATCCCTATATGAGTCCACCTAAATCCACCTTGTGCCAAAACTAACCCGCTTTAAGCAAACCAAACCATAGTCATGCTTTGGCACAATCTAGGCCTATGAGTTATATGACCTTCACTTAGACCCAACAAAGGCCCATAGTTAACTTCCAAAGCCCAACTTAGGACCCAATCTAGGATAAGGCCTGACTTTAGCATAAATTGAACATCTTGACCCCATTTATTCTCATCATAATGTAAACCTTCAAGTTTACAAAGTCATCATCTCTTTCTCACCTAACCAAAAGATAGTAAGCACTCCCTTCAGCCTCATAGCCAATCCTATTAACCTTTCACTATTAACTCCTCCAAATCACTTGTTATTGCTTAATATAAGGAAGACTAAGAAGGTATGCGAGCGGAGTTCACAAACTGGGAGACTTCTGTCTCAAGAAGTGTCTAAGGGAACTAAACTAGTTGGGTCAATGTCAAAGTCAAAGTCAAAGTCAAAGTCCAATACTTTCATCAATCCCAATGGTAGGTGGTAACAAACTAGTTTAACTGGTGAAGATGATGTGAATTGGACTCGATGAGACTAAAAAGAAGATGGAACCGATAGCCACTACACTCCAAACCCTTATTAGGGGGACACCCACCAAATCCCCTAACACACGAAAAGGCAACTACCAGAATAGGAATAAGAAAGACAATGGCTCCATAAGTAAAGAGGCGCATGCTCTAGACCGCTACTCCAAATACACCCCTATTGATACCACATATACTCCAACACTTGGACAGTTCCTAAAGGTATGATCAACTACCTCGAAACAGGCCAGAGAAGGAAAACAATTAAAAATGCAAGAAATGGGACCCAAACAAGTACTACAACTATTCCCGAACAAGGGGCCTTGGTACTGAGCACTGCTGAGGATTCAAGAATAAGTTAGAAAGTATGCTCAAGTCAGGGGACCTTCCTCAATTTAAAGCTACATAGAACACCTAAAAATGATTGTAACCCGCTTGGCTTGCATGATAGCATTCTAGCCATTTCATACCACAAAGGAAAAGAGTAGGACCCATCTGTTTACGTGACGGGCATAGTTGAGCCTTAGCCCAAAATGCCTCCACCCATGGGGTCTTGAGTTTTTGTTGAATTTAGAAGATATGATGTAATCCCATGTCATGCTTAGCTTATAGTCATGTGTTGAGTCTTAGATTCATTCGCTCACTTTCCCATCATAAATCCAAGTCCGATGTAACTTTCATTTATTAATATAATCATCTCCTCTAGTAGTGCTTTTACATATTCTAATATTCTTCTTTTCTGGAATGCTTATGTCCTATGATGAATCCATGGTTTAGAAAAAGAAAAAAAAAAGGAGAAGAAGAAACAAAAAAAGAGAGGGGCTAACTTGAAAACCAAACAAGGTGAACTATGCAAAATGAGAGGAAGAGAAATAAAATAAAAAGAAGACTAAGGATTTCAAGCCATCATCTAAAACAAGGAAAATTTCAGAAATTTCTATCCAATAGGTCATGAAGCTTTAAGGGACATGCCTAATATAGGAGACCTCCTTTCATAACCCGCATTAATGCCTTTGTGAAACATGATACGTTACCACTTGGAATCCGTTTTGAGCTTTTAAATAATCCTGTTTCTTTTATAACTACATATGACCTAACCAAGGAGTAGGAGTGTGCCTAAGGTGGAATCAATATCAAAACCAACAATAAAAAAAAAAGAAGAAAAAAAGAGAAAATTTTGAGCCTAATGGTCCCGTTCAAACAAAAGAAGAAGAAAGAAGAAGAAAAGAGTTTGAAAACAATGACAAAGAATGAATGTAGTTGCTGATTCACACTAACTTCATCACCTACGCACACTTGGGGATTTATAAAGGTTATTTGAGCCTTTACACCAATTCCCTTCTTTTGCCATCCTAACCCAAAAGTCTACCTTAAAAAGTCCTCCTAAAGGCTTTCTTCCTTTAAGCATATTCTCACTCGCGAACTATAAGTTGCCTGATTCCACATTGGATACATATGTAACCCTTTTGAGGCTTGTCCACATATATTTTTCCATCTTAATTGAGTCCTTTAGTCTGTAAAAAAAAGAAGAAAGAGAGAGAGAGATAATAAAGAGCAGCTAGCCCCAAAATTTGAAAAGGTGGACTAGGAAAAAGTAGAGTAAAAATCACGCCATGGTTTTTTATCACAAAAAGGCATTCCATTGACTACTCCCATCGAGTCTTACTTGGACAAACATTTCATCCACTTTACCACTACTTCTCAATCACTATAGACTTCACCTCCATTCTAAAAAATGCAGGACTCTTAGTCTCAACCATGACTACAAATTCAAGAGTTAATACTCACTCCATATTCTCAACCTTTCTAAGCGGGCACTTACCCATTATGCAAGATTTGGGCTCCCCTACATGTCCCTGGATAATTAGGACTTCCATCACCGTAAATATTTCTCGCAAAGGAGATAATTGTATTCTTTATACCAAGATAGTGTCTACTCTAGGTGGCACCAGCAAAAGCATCTTCCTCAACATGGGAATGATCACTTTTATGTTATAGGACTAGAGGCTAGTCTAACTAAAACTAGCAGAAGCATCTTATGCCATCACTATTATCACACATCTAGGGTTTTTGTTACAATAAAAAAAAACTTTTCCTCAAAATAGGAACAACTTAATGCAAAATTAAAGGATAATCTTTCCTTAGAGCAGATTTTCTATCTCTGGCAGCTTAAGACTCATGACCTGGCCTAACCCAATAGTTATCTAACTTTTTACTGCCCATCCCAAGCCACAAAACATCGCTATGCCTAACCCATCAGTCCTTTGCACCTTAATAGGCCTTATCCAATGCGCCATAAACTTATTCTAGGACCTACATGCATACGAGGTTAGGTCATCACATGTCTGCATAACCATAATGATCATGTTTCCATAGTCAACATAACCATGTCTATCTAGTCAAGTCTGCATGCTCAACATATATGCACAGTACAACCTAGGTTAGAAATTGCACATGCTTCAATACAAGTGTCCTTAACTCATTTACCAGACCATCCTCCATCCGGCTCGCTAAGTAACCCTAGATTGAAGAAGAGTGTAATCACCCTTTACAATGATCCTATAGGAATCACACATAACCCTGGAAAGCCATGAATCAACATTGAAAATTCTCGAGACAGCGTCAACATCTGCTAGAGAAGACATCTATACTTTAACCCTCGCGTTAATCAAGCTCAGTTGAAGTAGGGGCTCCATCCTCCAAGAAGGCTTTACAAAAGCATCCTTGTGGAAAGCACATCAACCCAGCTTCACTCACGGTCTTGAGATTTCATGAAGCCATTACTTCGTTTGGTTTATCCATGCTTATAGAGGACCATTGTGTGTATGTCACGAGAACACCTGGGGAGATTATGTTTCCTACCCTATATGCTAATGACATAATGCTAGCTGTGAATAACTTGGAGATGATCAAAGTTACTAAGAAGTGGTTGTCCTCTTTCTTTGAGATGAAGGACATGTGTGAAGCCATGTATGTCCTAGGTGTGCAATCAGAAATCATTATAAAAAGCTCCTAGTATGTGCCAGGAAGAATATATTAAAAAGGTCTTGGAAGGTTTTCAGATGCATAATCCCAAACTCATAGACTCTCTACTTGAGAAGGCCCTGACCGTGAGTCCTAACCAATGCCCTAAAACACATAATGAAAAAGAGACAATGAGCAATATTATCTACTCGAGTGTTGTACGAAGTTTAATGTATGTCATGTTTTATACATGGTCTGACATTTACTAAGTAGTTGGTTTGGTAAATCATTACCAAAGCAACCCAAGAACTTACCAAAGCAACCTATAACCTACTCAATGGTAAGCTACCAAAAGAATTACGCACTACCTTTATGGTATAACCAAATTGGTCCTTTGCTATCAAGTCGGAGACCTCAAGTTGAGAGGATACTCAAACGCCGATTAAAGTGTTGACTTGGACGAGTTTAGGTCAACCTCATGTTACATGTTCACCCTCAGTGAGGTAGCCACACCATGGTGCAGTAAGAAATAAGACTAGACTGCACAGTTTTGCTAACTATGGAGGTAGAGTATATCGCATGTAGCCTTGGCACACAAGAGCTAATGTGGCTTAGAAAATTTTCTGAGGATCTTAATCCTACCCCTAGAATGATGTTCCTGTTGAGATGTTGTGCAACAACACAACTACTATCCAGTTCGCTATGGTTCCGAAATTTCATGAAAAGACCAATCACATTAAGAGGCACTATCACTTCTTGCAAAACGTCATTAAGACAAAGGAGGTTGCCATTAAATATATATCTACTAGCCACATGATTGTTGATATGTTGACTAACTTGATTCCTAAGGACTCTTTTAAAGCTCATGTGTTAAATCTAGGACTACATAGGGTTTAGTTGCTAGGTTAACGTTGTAATGTGATGGACAAGTTTCTCTTGTAATGGCATTATGTAATAAGATTAGTAATAAAGATTGATCTATTCTTTTTCTAAATGTTTGTGGTTTATTATTGCATGTTAGGTACATTGAATTGTCACAGGCTTCTGAGTGTCCTAGTCACATAGGCAATTACCTGAATGCTTGAGTAGCAGGCAAGATGGGACTGAATCACATTGGCATTGGATGTGTGGTATTTTTCATATTAAAAGTGTATGAATGAAGAAGTCAACTTAGTAAGTACAAAATGAGACCTAAGGGAGTCAAACATGAAATATGATTTCATATTGAAGCCTTAAAACCCAAATCTTGAGTGTTAAGGCCAACATTTAGTATGTTGATCTAGTGGCTCAGAATAGATTTTTGGATAAAAATCTAGACTGACGATTCACATGACATATAGACTAACATACCTAGCTAAGTGGGAGCTATGCCATTGTACACATCTTATACTATGTGTGCCTATAAGACGACCAATAGATAGAGTGACAATGGACTTCCCTATCTCTTGTCACTACGTAACCCTATGAATGACAAACTTTCGACTTACAGCTATGATATGAAGTCGAAGCTTGCTGATGCTACCTTAATGTGTTCCTCAAGGGCCACAATGTATATGGTTCAACAAGGGCACGTAAGAAAGTAGTTAAGTTGAGATGAAATATCATGAGTGTTTAAGAAAAAATCTATCCATCTTCACCATCTCAACCTAGGTGATTATATTGAGTATATAATCATATGATATATCATATAATATAAAGAGACTAGGTACACCACTAGTGATGCTTAGGATGATTTGGGGTATAGTATTTTGTGAAAGTGTTCTGCTACTTAGATGGTGACTTAATATGACACTATTGGTTATATTATGGTTGCACATTTCTTTCCTGATATCAAGAGTGAAGAGCTGTGATTCATCGAGAGGCATATCATTTATGGCCTAGATGACTGATTGGGAGCTAATTTCCAGCCCTAGTTATATTATACTTGATAACCACTTAAGCCACCTAAGCATTTGTAACCCTAATTGACCTAAACCTATGTAAGGAGGTTTAGGGGTCTATTTCACACACATCAATCTAATTGGTCCTAAATTAGAACTCCCTATCTCTCTTCCTCTCTCACGGCCATCCTGGCATACTAAGGATTAGGATATGGCATTCAAGGTGACTCTTGTAGCCTCATTCTAGCAACATTCACACCTCATGGGCTAACTTAAACAATCTATTTCACAGCAAAGGGCAGTCCCTAATTTTCCTACAACTTTGATACCAAGCCACTGATTATAAGACCATGGTGTCTAGAGTTTGTAGGTTTTAGAGAATAACTACATAGAGCCCTTACATGGGGGAAACTATAGGGTTCGATTTGAAGTATTGGAGTGCACAATCATTGAGAAAAATGTATAGTCCCATTGATACACCGATAATGATTGATAGGGTTATTGGGTTGCAAACATGAGCAACTTATGCTAGACTCTTCATTATGAGGAATTGTTGAGAAATTCCTTTATAAAGTTTGTTTCAGAATGAATATACACTATTAATTAAACAAAATGCAGAATTTGAGTGCATACCCATTAGTTGTACTAATTATAAGGCTATGGTCACAATACTAAGCAATGCATAAAGATTCAAGGTACTTTGAGTCTACAAGGTTTGACATTTAGGTACTGTTGTACAAGTTCACACTAATGAGGTAGTAGAAGTTAGTCAGCCTCCTATTACCATAGATAATGCTAGTGATTCTATAATGATTATCCCATAAACATCAAATAGCAAGGAAAGATTGCATGATCAGCTTACCAATGAAGATAGGGATGTGGTTGCTACTCTTGAAAATGGATAGTCCTTTCCATTGGAATTTGTGAGTGCTTAATAGCCTTAAAAAGCATAACATAGTGGTCTCTTTCTACAGGAATAAATGCTCAAAGATTTGGCGTTTCTTAAAAATCGACATTCGAGATGAAAATGCTAGGATTATGTATGAAAATATGCGTAACAGTTCGGGTCCTACTATCAATGACAAGGGACATACTAAGGGGAGAATTTGGGTGTTTTAGTACAGCACACTATGAACATCACTATATTAGATATGGAAGCTCAGTATATGTATTGCCAACCTACTTGTATGACTTTCCTTCAATTTTTATTGCCTTTGTATATAGCTCTGATGAGGATGGTAGCTATCGAGTACTCTACCTTAGTTAGCCCCTCCAACTAATACTCCGTGGATAGCATTAGGAGATTTCAACAACGTTCTAAGAGTGGATGGCCAGATTAAGGATGTTAATCTTTAATCAACCGAGCATGTTGACTTTCAAGAACATATGTAATGTTGTTCTCTCGAGGAACTGAAATGGATTAAGAAAAGAATCACTTGCTGTAATAAGCTTGTGGATGAGACTACAGTATACTCAAAGATTAATAGAGCTTTGAGGAGTGAGGCTTAGCTGGATGAATTTAGAGTTTATCCTATTCACTTTTGAACCTAGGATTTTTTCTAACCATGTAACAATTGATGTTTGGTTAGATGCTAGGGTGCATAAGAGAAATGGAAGATTCACATATTCATAACACGTGAACTTCTTTATGCCGGTTTGAAGATATTGTCTTAGGAGGATGGCAACAGCAATTCTCAGGCTGTGTAATGTATAGAACACATAAGAAATTGTTGAATTTGCACATTGCCCTTAGTAAATTCAATGAACAAGAATTTGAGATGTTGGGGAACATTTTAATACTGAGACTTGGTTTATGTTAAGATCAAAGAGATTTTTAGCCGAATCCTCTTAATTTTGAGCTTCAATATAAAGAAAAGCAAATTTTAAAGACTTCAATGTAAAATCAGTAGCAGGAATATATTTTTCTAAACAAAGTAGAAAAATAAAGTGGGTTATGCATGGAGACCGAGTTACTAAAATTTTTAATTCCTTTTTAAAGCAAAACTCTTACAGGAATAATGTGCTTGCAATAATAATGAGGGAGGTATTCTTAGGATTAGCCAAGTGATATTTAGAATGTGCTTTTGAGTTTCTACAAGGAGCTCATAGGCGCGCATTCTATGGCAAAGGAGATTGTTGATCAACATGTTATTGGGTCGTTACTAGTTCTAGGTATTGAGCAACAACTTATGTTGATTAAGCATTTCAATGCCCTTAAGGAGAAAAATGGATTTTCTTACGATTGACAAACTGAAAAGTCCAGGACTAGATACTCGGGTTTAGTGAGAGGGATGTATATAATAGTGTTGCAAATGAAGTCAAGTGGACTTTAGACAGGAGCGATGCCAATCATTTGATTCATGTTTCAAAAACTAGGTGTGTCAACAAGCAAGATTTTTTTTACAAGTTTAAATTGGATGAGGATGATTGTTTGATTAGCTTCTTTCAGAGAGATTCACATATTTTGACTACTTGTTGTTCGGTAATCTCTATGTATTTGACACGACATACAGGACCAACCTCTATGAGATGATATGCGCACCTTTTGTTTGTATGAATCATCATACAAAGAATGTTATAGTGGGATACAAATTTTTTTATGAATGAGAAGATTGAGAGCTTGGTTTGGTTATTTGAAACATCTTTGGAAACTCTGGGTAATGTGCAGTCGAAAACTATGATGACAGAGCAAGCATTTTCTATGGCAAATGCTATTGAAAAGGTCCTCCCTTTGGCAAAGCATAGGTTGTGTACTTGGCACATCTCGAAGAATTCAAAAAAGAATATTTGTCCTCTTAGGGTTTTTAGTGGATTTATTGAGAAGTTTGACCAATTTTGGATGAGATGCGATACAGAAGCAGAGCTTAATTTTTGTTGGTACAGGTGAGCCCATCTCTGCTTTTGTTTATTAATGTGCTTACCAACTTATTACTTTTTGCTAACTAACTTATTACTTTCTGCTGACCAAGGTTAAATCTATCTGGTCACTAAATTATGCCTTTCTGCTCACCAAGGTTACATGTTTCTGCTAACTAACTTATTACTTTCTGCTCACTGTTTTTGTGTGTTAGGCTAGTTGAAGAGTATAAATGTGCTGAAAATGCTTTATTGGTTAGATTTTATCGGTTGAAAGAAAATGGTGTTCAGCTTTTTGCAAAGATGTTTTTCCTGGTGGCATTTTATCATCACAAAGAAGTGAGTCTATAAATGCTTCTTTGCCAAAGAGAGTCAATGCTTGTGGGTTGTTTGATTTTTACAATATATTATGTGACATTGTTACTGAGTGAAGGATTAAGGAGAAGGACAAAAATGTAAAAAATAAGGATGGATTTCCTGAGATGTACTTGCCACATGTTAGCCTTTTGCAACATGCTTCGAAAATCTATACGAACAACTTGTACAAGGTGTTTGAGAATGAATACATTAAAGGACAACAGTGTTGTCAAGATCTTCTTAGCTCAAGTGAAACCCCCTACAGTGCAGAGCATACATATGTTATCTATGAGAATCGCTTTTTGAAGAAGTTTGGGGTTTGTGGTTAGGTTTAATCTTCCAGGCCAAAATATTGTTTGCGACTGTAAAAGGTAGAGTGAAAGTGATATTCTTTGCTGCCACTATTTGTGAATTTTCAACGTTCATTATGTCCATAAAATCCCTTACCAATATATTTTAAAACAATGGACTAAGCTGGCTAGACCCCCCTGGGTTGTAGAAGAAGCTCCAAGTGTGAATACAGTTGGTGTTTTTGGCTCCATGTAGAGGGTTCAAATGCATAGGCAGTTTGAGGCGTTGCTTCTTGCCAGTGGATCTAATACTTAAGCAAGAAAACTTTGGTGTTTTTGGTTGGATGGAAAGGGTTCAGATGCATAGGTAGTTTAAGGTGTTGCTTCTTGCCAGTGGAGCTAATACCCAAGCAAGAAAACTATGTGAAGAAGTTTTTGCCAAGTTAAAGGTTGATGTTGGTGTTGTTGTGGGTTCAATTTATGTTTCTGACACAAAAAATTATCAACAGTCTAGTACTGGTAATAAAATCATTAGTAATCCTAAACATTCTAGAAACAAAGGTGAAAGGAATGTAAGGAGGAAGAGTACATCGAAGAAGATATCAAACATTATAAGATCAAAGAATGCAAGGTTTTCTTCAAGGAATGGAGAAGATGTATCACAACTTCAAGTTAAATTCTATTCACAATCTTAGTGAATAAGTTATATTTCTTATACTAATATCTTTTTGGAGTTTACTGGGTTTGTTGCTAAGCTTAATCGAAATATACTGTGTTTTGACTCACTAAAAGTGTTAATACGCTCACTAATATAGTGTATCTGCTCACTGCAAATATGTATTGCCTCACTGCATTTTTTAGTTCTCATACCCGTAGTCTTAGAGGTTCCACTCACCACATTTATACGTTGGCTCACTAAACATATATATATGCTCACTAGAAATATGTGTTCCCTGTAATGGTTTAGGTTATTGCTGCAGGTTCATCTAATCCAGCAGATTCATCTAATCCAGCAGTAGACTTCAATGAAATGTATAGGGTTTTTAGCTTGACTTTTTTATGAAAGGTTGAGGCAAACAAATGGGGGTAGCATTCTTACCAATCAATTGAATCCTGCTTCTGAAGCTCCTAGCATTCAAGGGTAATATGCTCACTAATATAGTGTATCTGCTCACTAAATAATATGTATTTGCTAACTAATATATTGTATCTGCACACTGAATTTGTACTTTGGCTCACTAAAGATATGTATATGCTAATTTATTTTGTGAAACAGGTTAACCGGGAATCAAGCATAAAATTTTGGTACGATCATAGGTTTTTTATTTTCTGTGTTTATCGCTTTCTTTCATGCTCTCTAACAATTATATTTTGCTGACTATAACTACTGTGGGTTGTGGAGGTTTGAGGACATGGCATTGGCTTCTAGCATTAATGAAGTTTTTTGTATCTAGTGGATACAATAGTTTTTTTAAACAAAACTTTAAATGTAAATTTGTATTTGATTAATAAATTCAAAACTTGTGTTTTTATTCATTATGATGTTTTTATTTTTTGTGATGTGATATGATGAGAATTTTTTTTATTTGAAAATTATGTAAATCATGTTGAATAATTTTAAAGTTTATAATAGGTTGAATATTTTTGAAACTTACAATAGGTTGCTCACTGCTGAAGAATCATAGCTCACTAGTTTTATCCGTTAGCTCACTATAATTTACAACACTATTTTCAACTTTTTGATGATTTAACATTATAAAAGAATAGTATTCTATGATAATGACATTGTGTACACTTCAATATTTGAATAACTTTGTTAATAATAGTTGTAAGTTTATATCATACTAGTGGTCACTGGTTTTGCCTGCTAGCTCACTAGAATTAAGCATACTAAAAGATATGAAATATTCAATAATAAATGCTGCACAATATTACCTCACCATCATTAAGTGTAAGCATAGTAATAGGGTTCATATGAGAGTATTGGGTACATTAGCTCCTAAAGTTAGTCTAACTAAAGCAAGGTTCATTACTCATGTTGTTGGCAGTTGAGGCTAGATTGATTTTGCATTCATTTCTGCCTATTGTTTATCATGGAGCTCCTTTACGAGTCTCTTCACTCTATTCTTGTATATATTTTATTCATTGTTGATGATCTCTTAGCAGTATCGTGCTCTCATTACATCAAGCATATTTTTGTCCTGCAAATAAAACAAAAGGAAACAAACCATTTGTGGTTCGTCAATTAATATGGGCTATACTTATTTCAATATATTTTTACAGAGAAAACCTTTTTGGTAGGCTTACTACATTTTTCTTGAAACCACAATCCTATTTATCCGCTTGTCCGAAGTAAGACTCCATGTGACTCATGCAGAATATTCCACAGTTTATGACATTATCTGTTATTCTCCATGGCATTCTCATTCACACTGCTTTCATTTTCGTGAGAATTTCATGTTGGGAAGGGCTAACACTATCCTGAAGAAATCTCCCAAAAGTTCTTGCTTGTGTACAACTAACAATTTTGTTCAGCTCACTGGAATTGTTTAATATCTCACCAAATATGCACTGAGCAACAGTTTGTCCACAATTGATTTTCAGCACACTATATGTGTGTTAGCTCACTAAATATGTGTGTTAGCTCACCAAATATATGTGTTTGCTCAACAAAATTGTGTGTCAGTTCACCAAATATTTCAGCTCACCAAATATGTGTGTTGATTTATTCTAAATTAAATGAATCAGTGAACATTTGAACATACCACTAATAGAAGTGTTTCCTTATATATGGTTTTGTATGAAGTGGTTATGTGCATGTTGTCTATAATGTCAAGCCTTTCTTCCTTTAAATCAAAGCAGAAGACAGAGAAGTGCTTCTTATGACAAACCGGGAAAAACACCTTCAAATTGGAAGCTGAATAATATTATATAATGTGGTAGTATAATACACAATAAAAATGTATTAGATTAATGCCTACTAGTTGCAACTGCTTAGCCGATATCCATTTGTCACATCTCTAGAATTCTCTCTCAACTATTGTTTCAAAATCAATGTACTTTGCCTCTTCTAATTTTGCTGTATTTATCATGGGGTCCAAAGTTGACTACATTTTTGCCTTAGTATAAGTAGGTGTTTAATTATTTGTATCTATGAACAGAAATAAGTATATAATTACCATTGCATCAATTGGTGCAAAAAATCTTCTTGGAGATGCTTCACTTCTTTTTCTCTATAAGTTGTCGAGGATAGCAGCCCAGACATTGATCACATGTGCGTCAATGTATTCCCTTGGATACATGGTTGACATGTGATATTGATTTACAACATGTGTTTCAATGTCAAACATTTCTTCACTGATATAATATGAAAAGGAAAGAAATTGTAAGTTTATATTCAGTATAACTTAAGTATTTGTAAGTGTTTTTTGCCTGGTAGTTTTGTGCTTACTTTGAATCAAGGTCATCTGATTGATGGAATATATAATTAGCAATAATATTCTCCTGCGATAACAACTCCAGTGTAATCTTTGTGATTCTCTCAGCGAAAGGAGAGTAGTAGGGTTCTGTCATATTGGTCCCTTCTCCCTCCTCGATTGATGTCTTTCCTTCTTGGTGTGCTCTTCTTCTGCAAAACATTATATCAGAGTTGATGATAATATAGCCCACTAAATACATAATATGGTTCAATGCTCACGAAAATATATGTTCTGCTCTCGAAAATATTTGTTCTCCTCACTAAATACATATTGTGGCTCACTACTCACTAAACTATACGTTCTGCTCACTAAAATATATATATGTTGTGCTCACTAACATACATGTTGTGCTCACTAAGATATACTTTCTGCTGACTAAAAATGCACATCAACTCACTAAAAAATGAATAATGTTCACTACCAACAAAGTCCTCTTTGTTGTTCTTAGAGTCATCTAAAACTGATGTGTGCTCACTAAATGTGTCACTCTAGCTCACTGTAAGATACAATTGTCATCTATTAATGACTTGCTCATAATTCACTAAAAATTATATTTTGCTCATTGAAATTAACATTATACTCTCTAAACATCCTTGCCAGCCTTATGTGTTGTTTTCTTTTTGTTACCTTCTCTATCAGGAGATTTTTGCTTTGCTTGCTCTCCTTCAGTTGTTTTTTGTCTTTCTGTTTCAATCTTTTCATGCCAAATTGATGATTGTGTTGCATCTATCATATCCTTGTCTATTTGCTGCAATTGTATTTCTGAAATTGGTGGCGGTGGTGTCTCAAATGATTCAAAGTGGTGGTTGTGTCTCAAGAACCTATGATGGGTGGTGTGGCCATTTTGTCTTAACTGGTGGTGGGGAGGTGGTGGTGTCTGAAGTGTTTTTTGGGAGGGTGGTGGTGTTTGATGTGCTTTTGTAGAGGGGAAGGGTGGTGGTGTCTACTTTTCTTGATGCAAGACTTTTCCTTCTTAAACTTTTGGCTCTGGGGTTGTTGGTCATTTGTTTGTGCTTTACAGAAGCATGATCCAATTCAGATATTACGTTTAGTACAGTAGCTCTATTCCACCATTCATCATCCTGACTAAATAGTGGTACCTCATAACTTTCATCTCCTTTTTCTTTTTGTCCAATTGGTGGTGATTTTGAGATTTGAGCCTCCAAGTGTGAAGAGAACATGCTTATTGCTGCATCTCTTATTTTATTGAGTGCTTCATTATTTTGGTACCTTTTTTATAAGTATTCCGTAAAGGTTTTGTACATCTTCAATGCACTTACTAAAGCCTTCGTTACTTCAACCATTCTTTCATATCATTCTGTATGTGGACATCATTCAAGTATTATAAGATGTTAGACATTTGTTTAAATTTTTTCCTTCTCCTTAATTGATATAAATGAATTAAATGATATCTCTAACTTTGATGTTTCATTGTTTTGTGAAAATTTCTTTGGCTGCTCTTCATTTTGTGGCTGAGTTTCTCTAGTTTGTTATAAAGAACCTGTTCATAGTTGACAATTATCTGGTACATTGATCTATATTGACCGTTTTAGTGAGCCAAATAGGAATTATTGTTAGAGAACATTACTTTATGTTAATGAGCTAGTATACATTTTTGTTGAGCAGCAAATATATTTTAGTGAGCAGATATTCATTTTTGGTGAGCTATACAGAATTGATTGCAATGAACATTTCCCTTGCAGATACTATGTCTTGACAGAGTTCTCCTTGCAAAGAAGACTGTTGAGAGACAATTCCCAACAATCAAAGGCTAGACAACAGAAATGCTGAGGAGTGAAAGAAGAGAGAAAAGCTTATCAAGTTGGTAACAAAGAATTAACGAAAGGCTTTGGAAAGAATTAACAAACAGAACTCTGCGCTTTCCAAAGCCTTTCGTTAATTCTTTGTTACCAACTTGATAAGCTTTTCTCTCTTCTTTCACTCCTCAGCATTTCTGTTGTCTAGCCTTTGATTGTTGCGAATTGTCTCTCAACAGTCTTCTTTGCAAGGAGAACTCTGTCAAGACATAATATCTGCAAGGGAAATGTTCATTGTAATCAATTCTCTATAGCTCACCAAAAATGAATCTCTGCTCACTAAAATATATTTGCTGCTCAACAAAAATGTATACTAGCTCATTAACATAAAGTAATGTTCTCTAACAATAAGTCCTATTTGGCTCACTAAAACGGTCAATATAGATCAATGTACCAGATAATTGTCAACTATGAACAAGTTCTTTATAGCTCTCCAAAACTAATCTTCTGCTCACTAAAACACATTTTGTACTCACTAAAAGACATGTTCTGCTCACTAAGATATATGGTCAGCTCACAAATATTGTTCTACTTACTAAAAATGCACAGTAGCTCACTAACATAAAGTAATGTTCTGTAAGAATAATTCCTATTTGGTAATTTGTATATGTATGTGTACGTGATGTGTGCTCACTAAAATGGTCATTATAGAACAATGTAACAGACAATTGTCACTTATGAACAAGTTCTTAATAGCTCACCAAAAGTAATATTTTGCTCACTAAAATGCATGTTCTGCTCACTAAAATATATATTCTGCTCACTAAAGTAAATGGTCTGCTCACTAAGATATATGTTCTGCTCGCTAAAAATATTGTCCTCCTCACTAAAATATATGGTCAGCTCACTTAAAGTGATGTTATCAATTTGTCAATGGTGTACTAGCACCAATCAATTGTTGCTATGTCTTCAACATTAGCAACATTCTTTGCAAAATAGGGTCGTCAATATGCATTCTTCGAACAGTTGAAAAAACAACAGACCATGTACAACACAAAGTTTCTTTTGAAACTTTCCCCTGTATTAGCCTGGCTCAGTATGTACTGTGGCATTTGGCTGAGCTTTGGGATCCCATCTTGTAGATTTTACTCCTTTCTCCATGCTGAGAGGACTTCATTGTATTTAGTATCCTTTGGTTTTTGGCCATAAAATTCCTCCACCTTCCTTCCACCAATAGGGGGTGCCAATGTGAGATGCACATTCATTGGTGTAATCTCAATTTTCTTATCAGCAGATATGTACAATGTGACTTAGCATGGGTCAAAACTATCAATAAGCCATTTGCATAAATCCCCGACAATTCAATTAGTTACAAATGGAGGAATCCTCTAAACCCCATGTCGCGTACTGCTTGTCTTTATGCCTCATTGAGGTTCTCAATCATTGCGACAAACCCTGAAGGTGACATTCCGGCCTGGAAAATCTTTTTAGGTTTTGTGTTTGCGTCTTCAGGTTTTTGCATAAATTGCACGGACTTGGGGTCTTGAACATAAATGGTAGTATTTGCTTGCTGTTTCGGGATTTGTTTTGTTGATCAAGTTGCAAAACTGAGACATCCCTACGCTTTATAGGACTTTTGGATTCTTCTAGATGACTAGCCTCTCTTTTTTAGCTTGTGCCCTTGTACACATTTTTGACCTCATTTGGATTTGCTTTGATTTACGCTTTGATGCTTCTTTTATTTTCTTGATTCTCTTCACCAACACCTCATCTTCAGAGTCAAATTCATCATCATGCCCATGGGGAGGCATTTTGTAAGTGGTGTCATCTGTTTCCTCTGAAAGTTGTTGATGAATATCAGTGATTGTTTTCTTCAGGCTTTCTTGAGTAGTGTTTTTTGGAACATTTGGGGATGTTCTACTGTGTATTCTTCTTTCCCCCTTTTGTTCCTTTTTGTTGCCAATCCTCTCTTGTGCATCATTTTTCTTTGACTCTTTTTTCCTTTTTTTCTACACGACCTTTTGTTTTTCCCCTACTGTGGGAGTGTTTTGTTGAGGTGGTTCTCTTGTTTTTTGTAATTCTTGTTCTTCCTTTTCCTTGTTGAGTAGCTTGTGATTCATTCACAGCATGTAAAGTTCATTTTACATGCTCATCTGTTGTGGGAGCTTGTACCTGTTCATCTTAAGAACTTATTGGAGCGGTGCAAATATTTCTATTCTTCCTAACTTCTTATTTCACCCTTCTTTTCTTTGCAGTAGTACTGGATGAGATGGTTTTTCCTTCAAAGGTTTTGTCCTTTGGTGTGGACAGTTTTTCCTATTCCTTTTCAAGCTGTGGAGTCTATTCTTGATTTGGTGAAGCTATCTTGTTTGCTTTTTCTTCAGCTGTACATGGTACTTTGTATAAGTGAACAAGATGTATAACTCAATAAATGTGCAATATTTAATGTAATCTGACTGGAGCTCACTAAAAAAAAAAAAAAAAAAAAAAAACTATTTGCTCACTACATATGCAGTTCAGCTCACTAAATATAATTATAGATGTATAGTTTACTTGCTGACTAAAATTTGAGATGAACTCACTACATATATGAACTAGTATACCAAAAGAGATTGCAATGCTTAACTGCACATGATACATAAGAATACAGAAGATGAATTTTCATAATGCTCACTAGGCATGTGTCATAGCTCACCAAAGCATAGTTTATAGTTGACTAATTAGCAACAACTAACCTAGAATATAAGGTATAGCTCCTTTCAATACAATTTCTCCTCACTACATATGCAATTCAGATCATTACATATAAACTTACATAATGTAGACATACCTTGGCCTGCATTATGAGTAATATTCTCTTCCATTTCTTGATTTGTTTCATTTGTCTTATTTTGATCCTTTGGGCTTTAATAGAAAAGAAAAATAACATTGAGTGCAGTGTCCTATACTCTGTGTGTTTGGATATGTTTGAAGTGTAATTACGTAAAGTTCACTGAATAAGAAGTGATGTCTTTGACAACTTCCATAATTATATCTTGAGGGCTTATGCTTGACCCTTCTATCTTCGATCTATCAAATAGTATTACATGTAATGCTAATATTACAGTACATGTGATAGCACACTAGAATAAAAGGTATAGCTCACTAAAGTCAAATCATAGCTCACTAGAATATAAGCTACAAATCACTATAGCATGTAGAATTGTGTAATGGGAGTATAAGGTACAACTCACTAGAATATAAGCTATAACTCACTAGATATATAAAATAGTATATGAAAAGAGATTGGAGTCCTAGACTACACACTAGAATGTATGGTACGACTCGCTAAATTCAAGTTATGATTCACTAAGATGTATGTTACATCTCACTATAATATAAGGTACAGCTCACTAAAGCATGCATATGCCTACAGTCAATAGAATATAAGGTACATCTCACTAAATTGAAATCATGGCTCACTAAATTCAAGTCATAGCTCACTACAATATAAGATACAACTCACTATAGTATGCATACACTAACAGTCACTAGAATATAATTTACAGCTCACTAAAGTCTAGTCATGGCTCACTAAATTTAAGTCATGGCTCACTAAACTTAGGTCATAGCTCACTACAATATTAGGTATAGCTCACTATAGCATGTTCGCTGAGGAAATTTAGACTAATGTTAAGTGTTGTCGTGGCTCATTACACATGTTTCATAGCTCACTAAAATAACATATATATGTCTATGTTGTACATAATGAGATCTGTATTTGTTTTTTGTTTTCTTTAGAAATGTAGATAAAAGTGTTTTGCATGGTATTAATCGACATCAAATTGAGTGTTTTTTTGTG
The DNA here is from genome assembly GCA_017589665.1 of Selenicereus undatus. NCBI lineage: Eukaryota > Viridiplantae > Streptophyta > Magnoliopsida > Caryophyllales > Cactaceae > Selenicereus > Selenicereus undatus. The sequence continues at coordinate 58,992,538 of JACYFF010031958.1, forward strand.
AATGTGTTGATAGAAACAAAAGTTTCTGATTACTGCTCACTGATTATGTACTCTAGCTCACTAATATTAGGTTTAATGTTTTTAACATACTTTTTTTGAGGAGTGTTTGATTCATCACTAGCAAATCTCTTCTTTGCTGCTATTGAATGGTGGGTTTCCATCTCCAAACATTGCAGAAGTGAGATTATGATAGCGTGATTTTCTTAAAACCTAGAATGCCAGTTCGTTTGAAGTGAATCCATTGTGTTGTTTCGAACATGCCAATAAATTTCGTTTGTTGGTAAAACTTACATCGAAATGCTTGCTTCAAGCTTCAAGAAAGATTTTCCGAAGATTTTTGGCTAGAATCCATGAGCAAACGAAGCACAATTTTGCCAAATCGAGCACGAACTTGCTTCAAGCTTCAAGAAAGATTTTTCGAAGATTTTTGGCTAGAATCCACGAGCAAACGCAACACAATTTTGCCAAATCGAGCACGAACTTGAGCAATTTTGAAGAGAGAGAGTGAGGGGAAGTTTGTGGGTTTGTGAGTGTTTTCAATCGACTGTTTTTCTGAGCACTTTTTGCTTTTGTATTTTTCTTTTGAGCGATTTTTTAAATTTTGCTTATGTGGCGCACGCCAGCTGGACGATTGTGGGGACGGTTGTACGTTTGCAAGTGTACGATCAGGTGGACCATGTAGTAACTGTCCAACTAGAAAATCAGGAAAAAGAGTTTATGACTAGGGGTGTTCATGGTTCGGGTACCCGAACCAAAAGGAATTTCGGTTCGGGTACCCGAAATTTCGGGTCGGCATAATGGTGAACCGTATCCGAACCGAAATATTTGGGTACCCGAAATTCGGGTACCCGAAAATTTCGGTTCGGGTTTTTGGTTAACCAATAACCCAATTTTTTAAAAATATTTTTTTCCTATTTTGTTTAATAATTTTTTTTGGTACCCAAAGGGAACTAATACATGATATTATCACATAATATGGCAATACCACAAAGTACATTACTATTATTCACATTTCAACGACTTCACACCTCCATAAGACATAACCTTAATAACATCGTATTCATGCCGAAACCATTGTCCAAATGCAACAAAGTCTTATAGAAGACCTAGACATCTAAACAAAACAATGCAACAAAGTCAAAAACTCAAAGTCCTTGTCTTCATGGGGCCTGGGGATATGTAACTTACAAAGTTTTTAGGGAAGAGAAAATTAAAAAAAAATCTCAAAAAAAATATAAAATAAAAAAAAAGTTTCGGGTTTTCGGGTACCCGAAATTACGAAACATCCGAACCGTATCCAAACCGAAACCCAAAAAATTTATCAGTTCGGGTACCCGAACCAAAAATTTTAAATATTTCGGTTCGGATACCCAATATTTCGGGTCGGTTCGCGGTTTTTTGGTTCGGGTTTTTGGTTACGGATAGTTTTGAACACCCCTATTTATGACCCACATACGTCATCCAATCCATTGCTCTATTAGCTTCTAAAAAAAAACAACAACAAAAAAAAGGTTGAATTAGCACTTCCTCAACCCACTTTATGAAAATTCTAATGCCTTAGTTAAACGGCGCTACTTATTATTTGAATACATCCCGCCTCTCAAGGTATTGTTGTATTTGTAAAATAAATCCCGCAAATAAGAGTAGGACTGTAAAACTGTTAAAATCATAGAATGTAAAAAAAAATTATACATGTACATGTCAGTACCAATGGACAAAAATTGAGATACCAAACCAAGTTTAGCACATACCCTTGTAATGTACGGGGATATATAATAATTGTGATTCGAATATACTTTAGCGTCATATCTTTCTCCTTTCTTTAAAAAAAATCACCTCAAATTTCTTATGATATATAGGAATTAGCATGTAAGTAGGAAATACAACTTATGTGGCTGTTGAGAGTGTGTTCATCATATGTGTTACTCGTACATTATTTCTGTCCAATTTTTAATACTATTATATATAAAATAATTATTTTGATATAACTACCATTACCATGTGGCTTCTGCTTTGTCTACAGAAGAATTTGAAAGGCAGTAAGACTAAATTGTATGGTGATGGGGACCATCCCTTAGAACCATTTGAAGATCAACCAGCAAGCCTAGAGTACTCTAAAAGCACCAAGGAGGTCAAGAAAGTTCATGATTTGGTCCAAGAAGTCACCAACCAGCCCGTGCACATACTGTGCAGTTCGACCAAAATCTAGCCCGATTTTGTCAATCTTTTGAGCACTGATGCCAAAGGTATAACTGAGTACAAAGACCACCCCCTTTAATTTTAAGATGTTAGATTTCAAATAAATCAAGTTTCAAGGCATTTGGAGATCATTTGCTAGGTGAACCAGCCACTTCTTTTAGACTATGCAGAACTGGCGCTAATCCAGCACAGGGCAGAATCAAGGGAGTTTAAGGGAACCAAATTAACTTAAAATTTTGTTCAACTTTAGGGAATGAAATATGAGATAAATATTTATCAAATCCCCAGCCTTGAGGGACCATAAAGCACCCCCTTGTGCTGCTATTATCTAGCCAAAAAGACAAGAAAAATGGCTTGGTTATCCAGTTGTCCTAGCCATGTAAGAGACCTGCAATTTGCCTTACTTGTACTTTTTGCAGATTTAGGCTTTGTATGGTTGTACTAAGATGCTTTAAAGGCTTGACACCTCATTTTTTATTAGGCTTTAGTACTAATAAGGTGACCAAGCGAATGATTAAGTGTAAGTACAAAGAGAAGTGGGCTGATTTGATGCTCTCTCTTCCCTAGTGAACTAATTGTCTCTTGGCTGAGTGTGGGGCTTTGGATAGCTGTGGGAATGCCCTTTATAACCAGCCAAAGAGTCTTTTGTTAAAAAAAACCTTGAATGAATGTGAAGCTTGAGTTGTGAAAACTCTCTCAAAATCCTAGTGTTGTATCTTGAGTGTGGCAACATCAAGTGGGTCTTTAGGTCTTCTTGATTCAAATAAGAAGGTGATTAAGTTATGTAACTTAGTTGAACTAAGAAGGTTGCCCAAGTATATGCAAACCAAGGTGGGTATTCAAATTACCCTTGCTAGTCCACTTGTGTTCTATCTTTGTTCTTGCTTACTTTGATTCTACCTCTCTCCATTCTACCCATATGCATTCTTGATTCCCTTTTGCAAACTCTTGCATTATTGAGGCTAGAATACATCAAGTGGTATGAGAGGCTAGGCTGCCCTCTTGGCCAAGCTTCCATTCCCCAAACACATTCCAAACACAAAACCACAAAACAGCCCACAAACACACTCTCTTACAAGTACCCAGCCATGTCCAGACAGAAACTCAACATGGCCACACCATGCCATAGTGGCATGATCGTGCCTTACCCCAGTACGCCCATTCCTATTTTAGCAGTTGAGCATGCCCTGCTCGTGCCTCTAAGCACGACCGTGCCTCACCCCAGTACACCCATCCCAGTTTATGAAACTGAGCACGCCCTGACCATGCCTCTCCACATGATCGTGCCACCCACTCCCCGTCCCAAAACCGCAAAATCCTTTACTCCAAGAGCCAACATGTCTTCTAGCCTTACTCCTGAGCAAGTGGCTGAGCAAGCCCTCAGAGAGAAGGCCGAATTGGAGGCCCAAGTTAAGTACCTACAATCACAACTTGGCCAATTGTTACAAGAGAAGAGAAGGAACTTGAGGAGCTATAAAAGTGCAAGCAAGCAAGCCGATTTAGATAAAGCAACTCACTTGGTGACTCCGGTGAGGATGTGTATGCAAGGATCAAGGAAGCAACATAGGCCTCATGACCGAAGTTACAATGATTTCAAAGTGGAGAATCCCAAGTTTGAAGGTCAGCTTGATCCGAACTTATTCTTGGATTGGCTCCTAACAGTGGAAAGAGTCTTTTGAGTTCAAAGACATCCCCGATGAAAGGAAGATAAAACTTGTTGCTTTAAAGCTTAGAAAGCATGCTTCCATTTGGTGGTCAAATGTTGTGACTAAGAGAGTTAGGAAGGGAAAAGGGAAGATAAGAACTTGGGAGAAAATGAAGTCCAAGTTTTTACCTCCCCATTACTTGCAAGATAACTTCCTCAAACTCCACCACCTCAAAAAAGCGTCTAAGAGTGTAGAAGAATACACTAGAGAGTTTGAACAATTGCTTTTAAAGTGTGATCTAAAGGAGGATGAATCTCAAACTTTGAGTAGATATTTGAGTGGCTTAAATGAAGAGATTGCTCATGTGGTTGAACTCCACCCCTACACTTCTTTGGATGAGCTTAGTGTCTTAGCTCACAAGGTGTAATTGCAAAAGAGAGTCAAGGGCAAGGGCATGGCTTCCAAGCCTAACGCATGGTCTTACCCATTCCAAAAGCCTTCCTACAACCCTCCCAAATCTACCCCAAACACAAACACAAGACCCTCTCCACCAAATGCCCCACAAACCCCCTCCAAACAACCCCCCAAACCCGGTGCAAGAAGAGGTGTTTTCGATGCCAAGGTCTTGGTCACTTTGCATCCGAATGCCCCAACAAAAGAGTGGTCACTTTAGCCGATTACCAAGCTTCTTATGAGGAGCTAGAAGAGGAATATGATGAAGGAGAGATGGAGCTTCTCATGACCGAAGCCCTTGAAGAAGTTGAAGAAGGACCTGATGAAGGAGAGATGCTTGTGATTAGAAGAGCATTGAGTGTCATTGCTTCCCAAAATGACATGGAACAAAGGGAAAACATCTTCCACACCCGTTGTACCGTGAAGGGGAAGGTTTGTTCTCTCATCATAGACGGAGGAAGTTGTGCCAATGTTGCTTCCAAGACTCTTGTGCAGAAGCTAAAGCTTTTGGTTTCACCACACCCAAGCCCGTACACCATCCAATGGCTCAACCAAGGTAAAGGCTTGTAAATCTCTTCTCGGTGGTTGCTTAGCTTATCTATTGGCAAGAGTTACAAAGATGAAATTTGGTGTGATATTATGCCCATGGATGCTTGTCATGTCCTCTTGGGACGTCCTGGTCGTTTGATAGAAGTGTGACGCATGATGGCCGTTTGAATACATACACCTTCACCAAAGGCCACAAGAAAATCACCCTTACCCCTCTCAAGCCTACCTCTCAAAGAAATCCCCAAGACACTCCTACCATGGATGTCTTCCTTACCACCCTTCTCCATTCCCAACTCCATGAGTATGATGAATTCAAAGAGTGGATTCTACTTGGCCATGAATCGGCCGAAGCTAAGGATTCTTCCCATCCTTTGCTTACCCCTCTCCTAAAAGCCTTTGAGCATGTCTTCCCAAGTGAGGTACCCCATGGCCTCCCTCCCAAAAGATCCATACAACACAAAATTGACCTCATTCCCGGTGCCACACTTCCAAACAAGCCGACCTACCGTATGAACCCTCAAGAAACACAAGAGGTGCAAAGGCAAGTAGATGAGCTACTAGCCAAGGGGTTGATTCATGAGAGCCTTGCCCCTTGTGTCGTGCTCGCTTTGCTTGTTCCTAAGAAGGATGGTAGCATGAGGATGTGTGTGGATAGTAGAGCGATCAACAAAATCACCATCAAATATCGCTTTCCTATACCACGGTTGGAGGATCTTCTAGATGAGCTTCATGGAGCCACCATCTTCTCTAAGATTGATCTTAGAAGTGGCTATTATAAAATCTGGATTTTTGAAGCGGATGAATGGAAGACGGATTTCAAAACCAAAGGAGGACTCTATGAGTGGCCTGTAATGCCATTCGGTTTGACAAATGCACCAAGCACCTTCATGAGGCTCATGAACCAAGTTCTAAAGCCCTTTCTTGGCAAGTTTGTTGTTGTCTACTTTGATGACATCTTGGTGTATAGCAAGAGTGAAGAAGAGCATGCCAATCATCTACATCAAGTCTTCAGTATCCTAGGTCAAGAAAAGCCTCTATGGAAACTTTGAGAAGTGTTACTTTTTCACTTCTCAAGTCATATTTTTGGGTTATGTTGTTTCGGCCCAAGGGATTCATGTTGAGCAGAGCAAGATCAAAGCTATCCGTGAGTGGCCCGTCCCTACATCAATCCAATAAATTCAAAGTTTTTATGGCCTAGCCTCTTTTTATATGAGGTTTATGAGAGATTCTAGCTCCATTGTTGCACCCATGACCGAAGTTCTCAAGGCCAAAGGGTTTGAATGGATCGAACAAGCTCAAGAGGCCTTTGAGGAAATCAAGCTCAAGCTTACTAGTGCACCCGTTCTTGCCGTTCTAAGCTTCTCCAAAGTCTTCAAAGTGGAATGTGATGCCTCTGATGTGGGGATAGGAGTTGTCCTATCTCAAGAGAAGAGGCCCGTAGCTTTCTTTAGTGAAAAGCTCATTGATGCAAAGAGGAATTACTCCACTTATGACAAGGAGTTCTATGCAACTGTGAGAGCTTTGGAGCATTGGAGGCATTACTTGGTGGGAGGAGAGTTCATTCTCCATTCGAATCATGAAGCTCTCAAGTTCATACAAGGGAAACACAAGCTCAACCCAAGGCATGCTCAGTGGGTAGAATACTTACAAGCTTTCCACTTTGTGATCCATCCCAAGTTGGGCCAAATGAACAAGGGTGCGGATGCTCTATCAAGGAGGTACCTTCTCCTCTCTACCTTGAAGACTAAGGTCCTTGCTTTTCAATGTATCAAAGGAATGTATGCTCAAGATGAAGATTTCAAGGAGATTCTTGAAAAGTGCTCACAACATGCCTATGGTCTCTTCCAACTTGAAGATGGCTTCTTGTTTAAAGGCACACGGTTATGCATTCCTAGAAGTGGCTTTCGGGAACTCCTCATTCAAGAGCTCCATGGTGGGGCTTTGGTCGGGCACTTTGGCATTCAGAAGACTTGTTCCATGCTCAAGGAACACTACTATTGGCCAAGCATGTCCAAGGATGTAGAGCATTATGTGAGAAGGTGCTCTACTTGCCAACAAGCCAAGAGTCACTCACGGCCCCAAGGCCTTTACACTCCACTCCCCGTCCCTCAAGGCCCTTGGGAGGATGTGAGCTTGGATTTCATTATGGGTTTGCCAAGGACCCAAAGGCACAAAGATTCAATCATGGTGGTGGTGGTGGACCGATTCTCTAAATGGCACACTTCATAGCATGCCATACCACCAATGATGTTTCCCTCATTGCAAACCTCTACTTTAAAGAGATAGTCTGTCTTCATAGGATTCCAAGAAGCATAGTTTTGGATAGGACAAAGTTCCTAAGTCATTTTTGGCTTACCTTGTAGAGGAAGTTTGGTACTCACCTCAAGTTTAGCACTACATGCCACCTCCAAACCGACGATCAAACCGAAGTGACTAATAGGACTTTGGACACTTTGCTTAGAGTTCTAGTCAACAAGAGCCTTAAAGGGTGAGATGAGTTACTTCCTTCTGCGAAATTTGCCTTCAACCGAGCTCCTAGCAAGGCTACCTCTGTTTCCTCTTTCCAATTGGTGTATGGATACAACCCTCGGACTCCATTGGACCGTGTTCCCATGTCTAATCCCACCAAATTTAGTTAGGAGGCCGAGAAGAGAGCAAAGGAAATTCAAGTTAGACACCAAGGTGAGGGAAAGGATTGAGAAATCCAATGAGCAAGCAAAGCAACGTGCCAACAAGCATAAAAAAGATGCACAATTTCAGCTGGGAGACTTGGTGTGGATCCATTTGAGGAAGGAAAGGCTTCCTACCAAATGTAAATCCAAACTTATGCCACAGTCGGATGGTCCATTTGAGGTCATTGAGAAGATTGACCCTAATGCATACACAATCGACCTCCTGGGAGATTATGGAGTCTCGACCACCTTCAATGTGGTGGACCTCAGTCCCTACTATGATGAAGATGAGCAATTCCCGAGTGTGAGGTCAAACTCTAACCAATCCGGGGAGTATGATGGCGACCATCCCTTGGAACCATTTGAAGATCAACTAGCAAGCCTAGGGGACTCTACAAGAACCAAGGAGGTCAAGGAAGTTCATACTTTGGTCCAAGAGGTCAACTAGCCTGTCCACCTACTGCCCAGTTCGACCATAATTTATCCCAATTTTGTCAATCTTTTGAGCACTGATTCCAAAGGTATAACTGAGTGCAAAGACCACCCCTTTAAGTTTAAGATGTTAGCTTTCAAATAAATCAAGTTTCAAGGCATTTGGAGATCATTTGCTAGGTCAACCAGACACTTCTTTCATACTATGCAGAACTGGCGCCAATCTAGCACAGGGCAAAATCAAGGGAGTTTAAGGGAACCAACTTAACTCCAACTTTTGTGCAAATTTAAGGCATGAAAGATGAGATAAATATTTATCAAATCACCAGCCTTGAAGGACCAGAAAGCACCCTTTGTGCTGCTATTATCCAGCCAAAAGGACAAGAAAAATGGCTTGGTTATCCGATTGTACTAGCCATGTAAGAGACCTGCAATTTGCCTTAGTTACTTGTACTTTTTGCTGATTTAGGCTTTGTATGGCTGTACTAAGATGCCTTGAAGGCTTGACACCTCATTTTTTTATTAGGCGTTAGTACTAATGAAGCGACCAAGTGAATGATTAAGTGTAAGTACTAAGAGGAGTGGGCTGATTTGATGCTCTCTCTTCCGTAGTGTACTAATTGTCTCTTGGCTGAGTGTGGGGGCTTTGGATAGCCGTGGGAAGGCCCTTTATAACCAGCCAAAGAGTCTTTTCTAAAAAAAAAAAAAAAAAAAAAAAACTCTTGAATGAATGCAAAGCTTGAGTTGTGAAAACTCTCTCTATTCTCTCTCAAAATCCTAGTGTTGTATCTTGAGTGTGGCAAACTCAAGTGGGTCTCTAGGGCTTCTCGATTCAACTAAGAAGGTGATTAAGCTCTGTAACTTAGTTGGACTAAGAAGATTGCCCAAGTGTGTGCAAACCAAGGTGAGTATTCAAATCACCCTTGCTAGTCCATTTGTGTTCTATCTTTGTTCTTGCTTTCTTCGATTCTATCTCTGTCCATTCTACCCATATGCATTCTTGATTCCCTTTTGCAAGCTCTTGCATTAGTGAGACTAGAATACATCATATGGCTTATATTAGAAACAAATAAAATTTCAATGCAGATGGCTCTAATTAAGGGCATAAAACCAACTAACCAAGTCAACTTTGACTTGGTCAATTTCATGTTCTTCTCACATAGGCTCCGCTCTTGGTGCAATCGTTGGACCTCTAGTTATCTGGGAAATGGGCTTATATTTTTTGAAGTGCGCAACCAAGTTTTATTAAATCCACTAGATACATAGCACGAGATAAACTTATTGTTGAAAATTTGGAAAAATGTGCATTTCTTAAGTCATAGCTTGTGATTTATCTTGGTCATAATTTATACAATATACGCCTCACGTGCATCACAAAATATTAAAAGAATTTTCAACAATAATATATTGTATTTTGAGGGTATTGGATAATAATACTTCTAACTTTGAACTTAGATATCCTTACATCATACTATGACCTATTTATTGTTTGTATATCAAGACCGATTTTAAAGGTATTTTTAGTCAATGACGTAAGCACATATTCAACATTTGTAATTGCATATAATAAAAAATTATGGATTTTAAACATATGCAATTGTATGTCATTTTGAATTTTTGAATTCCATATGTAAAAACACATTCAAATTTCGTCTTGGTATATGAACAGTATGTAATCATCCAAAATTTCAATATTAAATTATTAATAATTACCTATTGTAGACAACTAAATATGGTGTCTCATCTATCTATATTACTATACTTAAAATTAAGTAACCACACATTGACTAAACACTTGGTGATCACTCATTGCATGTGACTATTGTTTTTTTTTTCTCTCTTTTCTAAATTATTGATTTTAGATTTTAATTGAAATGTATTAGTAAGAATAATTAGACCAAATTAACGTACGCATTCAACTTATAGGCTTCACTTTGTGTTGGGAAAGTCGTAAAAAATTTTGTGTTTCACCTTTTGTTTTTTTTTTTTTAATTAAGGGTTTATATCTTCTTAAAACTTGTTCTATAAAAAGCCCAATGAAGAGCCTTAAGACCCAACTTGTATAGTTGGTTTCCAGTTGAGTAGAAATCAAAACAGAACTATCGAACTGGACTTTGAGTAGGTATAGCAACCCAAATCAATTCAAAATCTAATCAAGTCTGACCCATAATCGGAGTTTACATGTCAATTATGTGCTTTGTAGATAACCTGAGACATTTTAAACTGGTGGGTAAATTGAATTTTGGATAATAGCAGATTAAATGATAATAAAAAAGATAAATTTTGTTAATAAGGGATAAGGATGAATTTTGATCCCTTTATCCACCCTCTTTCCAATCCTGTTACTACTTAAATAGGAGTCACCACTTTGGGGTTGAGCCAACTAGGTGAAAAGGAAAAGAACTAGAAAGAAAAAGAACCAAATATAGGAAAAAGTCGGAAGACAACATTGAAAAACTAAAAAAGAGAGAGAGATGGCTGGTTTGCCAAAAGCCAAATTTTGTTATGCTAATTCTCAGGGGGTTGAGCCAACTAGGTGGGCCAACCTGAGGGCCTAGGTTGGTTAATTTTAGAGTTTATGAAGATGTGATTAACGTACGCGTGCATATCCGCCCATTGTATCCTTCATTTTATTATTCTTTTATTACACATTTTTTTATGAACGATGACTTTTAAAAAAAAAAAGTGATTCAGTAATATGTTGCATGCCTTTTTGTGTATACCCTTCTAATTTTTCAATTTAAATAGTAGATCTCGTTCATGACAACAGGTGGTGCCAGAATGCAACTCATCCTAGCCTTGTACCTTTGTCCTCGAACCTAGGCCTTTTATTTGAGCCAATGAAGTTAAGTGGTTCCTATATCATAAATTATTTGAGTATCTTTTTAAAAACATTTCCTTATCAATTCACATCATTTTCAATTGTCTTTTTAGTTTACAGGCTTGATAGAAAAAGTCATTTATTTTGTGCATTTTTTATAAACTCACTAGCACAGTAGTTACCACTTTGTGTTGGAAATTGAAGGAAAAATATTTTCAAGCATAGGAAAATAGGAAGCTGAATGGGGTGGCTCTCTAATCCAAAAGTAACTTGCTACTTAGGGTAGGGAGCCTGCTAGACCTTTTTGCCTTAGGAACCCAACCAGCTTCCTTGGCTGGAGAGTGAATTATTCTAGGCCCTGTACCAATAGTGAATACTATCTGGGCTAGGGACCATAACTTGTTCTCAGCCCATTTACTTATTCCTTTATGCCTAAAAAAACACATCTTTTTTAAGCCCAAAAAATTAAATGAAAATCTTAATCGAGCAACTCAACAATGTGATAAACCACCCATACAGAACTGCATCGGGTGTTCGAGTTATGGTCCTTACAGTGACAACTAGACTGGGGATTTCTTAATAGGGTACGACCATCGAAAAATTGAAAGTGTAATTGATGTATATTTTCGGAGCCCAAACTCACAAAAACATAAACAATGGATTATCAATATGAGTGAGGAAGATGAAGCCAAAATGCGAGGTTCAAAAACTTGAGATTCTTACTTCTACAAGGTTCAAACTCACAAGGATGGAGATGAAAGCCGAATGCAAAGATGAGAAGAAGAGCATGGATAGTCAAGTGAACTTTCAAGGGATAATCCGTGGAGCCACCCTTGGAGAAACACTTGGGCAATCTCTTTAGATCAACTAGTTACAGAATTTAATCACCTTCTAGTTGAGATAAAGAGACCTAGAGACCCACTTGAGTTGCCAAGCTCAAGATACAGCACTAGGATTTTCAATGGTGAGAGTTTACAAACTCACAAATTTCATATACTCAAAGTTGATTACAAAAGACTCTTTGGCTGCCTTTTAAAGACCTTCACACGACTCCCTAAGGCCTCAATATGCAGCCAAGAGACAATTAGTACAATTAGGCATCAATTCAAAGCATAGCCTAAGTACTACTAAGTCTAATCCTACTTATGACACCTCATTTGGACTAATGATGCCCCCAAATAAGTTTTCAACCCTCTAATGCTACTGGAAATACTCAGGTACAAGTCAATTTCCAGTAAAGGACAAGAGAAAACCAAGAATTACATCACTATGTACTAACTAGCTATGGATCAGTTTAAAGGAATTAAAACCGTCCTTTCCGTTGGTTAACAGCGGCACAAGGGGTGTTTTGGATGGGATTTGAATCCATGATATGATAAATATTTATGTCCCCTTTCATGTCCTAAAATCTCATAAAGAATGGCCTTAAGTTGATGGACCAAACTTCCCTCAAATTCGAACTGTGCTGGATTCGGACCTGCACTGCACAGTCTAAAAGAACTGGTTGTTTGACCTAGAAAATGACCTCCAAATGACTTGCTAAAGGTCTTTTTGGAAATCTAATATCTCAAACTTTAAGGGGTGGTGCGTACAGGAAATTCCCCCTTTAGTAGATGGTCCAAAAGGAGTGACAAAACCGGGCAAATTTCTGGTCGAATCTACCCACCTACTATCCGATTGCTCCAAGGTGTTTCTAACTAAAATATGAATGTTCTTGACTTCCTTGGAGCTTGAATAGATGTGTAGGCTAGCTGGTTGCTCACTCAAGGCTTGATGTTTGATGGTGCCCATCATCTTTGGATAAGGCACTTTGAAGTTAGAATAAAACTCCCTAAAGTGTCTTTTGTTATGGAATTCAAAAAGAAGGACCCAAGAAAGGCCTTTCCATGCATGAATTTGTTTGGAGCTTGCCTCCCATGAAGTTGAGTATGAGGAATGAAATCGCTACCCTTGGAAATATACATCAGTTATATTTGCATTATGCATTTTGTACTTAGGTGTTACCCAGCAAGACACTAACAAACACCTTTAAGATTGAAACTCATGTATATGCTTTGATTCGTGTATATGCTTTGATTCATGTGTATTTGACTTCTGGATCACTGTAAACCTAACTAAACCCAAGGCGTATGTATTAGGTGCTTTAAGATTCATAAAGAAGTCACTAACTCATGTCTGGGCAGAGGCTAGGTTATTTTTAGCATTGAGCATATCAGTGGCTCCATCCTATGAATATGATTATTTTTGGCCACAAAACCCAATTGGTATCCTTTGTAAAGCCTCGTCAAGATTATCTAGTCATGCACTAGCCTTAGGTGGGGCCAATTAGGTAGCTTCTCACCATGTAGGCTCAGCAAACCATCCAAATCTTAGGTTGTAACATTAGTTGATGTCAATTTACATTAGTCTAAGTCTAGCCTACTTGGGAAGTTGTTTGATCATTGGCACCTAAGGTTGTAAGTTGAGTCATGAGATAACATTCATCTAACAAAGTGGGCTACAAGGGCCCTTTAAGATCTATGTATCTTGCATCATACATTCATTCCCTAAATTAAGGATACTCGCTTTAGTCCATTTATGCCCCAAAGTCTATAATACAACTCATTGGACTCTAAGGAACCTACCTATAAGGTTACAGCCACATCACGCATCATTCATTAAGAACCTGTATGCATCACATGCAAGTGCATGGTCCATATATGATGTATTCATCCTTTAGTCATGGAATACATGTGTGGGTTCATGGTCCATATGTTATGCATACATGCCTTAGGCAAACAAAAGTGTACGTTTAAATCTCGTCAAGGAAAATTATTCATCTAACTAGACGTGAGACAAATTTAGGCCTTACGTTGGTTATCCATGCTCAACCTATAACCTATTCAAGGGTAAGGTCTAATTTTGACCCTAATATGTTTAGAGCATATTTATTCTTCCATTTTAGACTTTGTCTAACATAGCTTAAGTTGTCTTATTGCCCGAACCACCCTTGCTTTCCCATATAGCCTTAGTCTTTGGCCATGTTCTGTGGCATAATCATTCCTTCTTGACTACAATCGACTTGTTAAATCACCTCCTTATTACCCAGAATAAGGATGTTTATGGTGTACCAACAAGATCCATATATTGAAAGATCAAAGAAATTGAAATCATTGATCCAAATCCTCCATCTAGCCCAAGAATAGAGCAAAAACCAGATTCACCAATGGAAAAAAAGATTAACATGGATAAGTGTTGACACTCCTAGAAATATTGAATGCTAAGATGTAAGAGCAAGAAAATGGAACCCAAGAGCTAGTTTTAAAAGCTAAGGACCTAAATAAAGATAAGGATGCGCCAACCTATAGTGATAAGAAGCAGGAACCTTATACTAAAGAAGCATCTAAGGGAAATTAGGAAACTCATAAGTGTGACTCCCACATATAACAGATTGAGAAATTACTTAAAGGTTCATCTATACTTAATAACAACTTCTTTAACTATGAGGGATTCATATCAATGCACAAGGGTAAGTTACTCCTAAAATTTTTCGTGCTTGATATCATATTTCATGGAATTGACCATCATGTGAGGAATTTTGTTAGCACCATGACTCTAAAAGGCATATAACAAGATGTATTCTGCATCGTTTTTTGGGGATGTTTGACAAGGAAGTTATAAAGTGGTACAATGTTGCTGATCCATATAAGGTTAGCACTTGGAAAGGCTTCTTTAAGGAAAACAAAGCGTAGAATTCATGAAATAGTAATTTACCAATTACGTTCTTCGACCTAGAAATTGTTAAGCAGGACAAAATGAATGTTTTCCTCATTTTCTGGTCTAGTGGAGATCCAAAGCAACCCACATGGAAGGCAGACCCTCTGGCAAAGACCAAATTCAAATCATAATCACGAACCTTCATCTTGTTTACAATCAACATTAGAAGTTCATGCCAATGGACACTTTTACAGCCTAAGGGATGTGGACTCATTGAAGAAGAATTAGTCACTCCAAGCCAAAATGATGACAAGTGGAGGACTAGTAAGGACAAGTCAAAGGAAAGTTCTTAGAGCAAGGGCCTTTATATAAGACGCCTTAAGGTAATTCGAACTAAGAGGCTGAAACGAGTCTTATGTACGTGTTTAGCTTACAATCATTCATAGTAGAGTCTTCTTATCTTCTTTCCCAAGTCCCTTGTAGCCTCATTCATTAATAAAATCTTTACCTTCATTCATCCCTCTATAGTTTCTTTCTCTTTCATTATAAAATGCTTCTATCGTATGATGAACTCAAGTTTACAAAAAAAAGAAAGGAAAAAACAAAAAGGGGGCTAGTTTGAAAACACACAAATATAGAGGCTAAACAAAAGGAGAGAGGGTAAAATAACAAAAGAGACAAAGGATTTCAGTCCATTATCTACCAAAAAAAAAAAGAAGAAGGAAAGATCAAAAATTTCTTTGTAATGAGTTATGCAACTTTAAAGGATATGCCTAGGATAGGTGGCCTCCTTTGGTAACTTGCATTATTCCCTTGTCAAACCCAAAGAGCTTACCACTTGTGGCCCCTTTGAAGCTTAAATGAAGTTGTTTCTTTCGTAACCAACTTGGCATACCCTGGGAGTGGGAGCATGTCATAGGTAATGTTGCAGTGGCAATACAAAAACCAGCAATCGAAAGAGAGTTTAATCCAAGCAAGTCAATTTATAAAAAAGAAAAAGAGAGGAGAAAAAGAAAAGAAAGAGAGAAAAGATTGAAAAAGAGAAAAAAAAATGCAAAGAGCAATATGAAAATAAGAAAACAACAAAAAAAGAAAAATTAGCAGTTCTAAAAATCGTATCAACCATAGATATGTGGGGATTGCTTAAGGATTATTTGAACCTTCATGTCGATTCTCTTCCCTTGGCATCTTAATCCTTAAAACTTACTTGAAAAATCCTCATGAAGGCATCCATCCTTTAAAATTGCATTTGCTTATTGTTAAATTATGAAGGACTTGATTCTATGTCGGATACTTAGATAACCTTTCTAAGGCGTAAATGTGAAAATTCATTCCATTAAATCCTTTGGTCTTCAACCCAAAAAGTTTAAAGAAAAAGAAAATCCCAAAGAAGAAACAGAAAAAATGAGTGGTTGGTCCAAAAAACCGAAATGGTAGGTAAGGCAAAAGCCTATAAAGACAAAAAAAAAAGGTTTATGAGGACAAGCATTCCCATGCCTATTCATATCAAGTCAAAGTTAGACAAGCGATCTACCTATCTTGCCATTTTTAAATCGATCCTTCGACCATCACACCCTCCAACGTTACAATTCTAAATCGTAAGGCCCTTTGGCTTAGCCATGGGAGTACATTTAAAAGTCATCTCCTACCTTTACCTTCTTCAAGTAGAGGTTTACCCTTTTAGAAAAAAGAGGAGGGCTCTTGCTCCTCTACATGGCCCTTAACAATTAGGTCTGACTCCACAATAAGCATTTCCCTACATAGGAGCAACCATATTGTACAGAATTAGGGAATGCTCCTAACTGGACCCGCAAAATCAAAGCATTTTTGCTATCAAATCCCTACACATCTAAGGTCTTCAATACAAAAAACAAAAAAGGGAAGCTTCTTCCCTAACATAGGAGCACTGGAGTGTAAACTTAAATGTTGCTCCTCCGTTAAAAAGGAATTCCTATCCTCGGTAACTAATGCCTATGACCTATATATGCTCACTCAACAATCTCTAGCATTCGGCATAAAATACATGGCGTCATAAACTTATCAAGCACAATCAACACTGCAACCAGCTTATGAGCCATCTCTGACCCCATCGTGCCTTACCTATTGGACCCCAAACTTAGCATCAGACCTCAACCTACTTGCATGCAAAGTGAGGTTACTATGTCTTTACATAGTCAACGTGTTTGAATTAGCATACGTGCATTATCTTACTTAGGCTAGTAAGTATACCTGTATTAGTATATGGGTCTCTAGCCTACTTACTTACTGCCCTTTGCCTTGGTCACTAGAGCACCATGGATGGAAGAAGTGACGCTAAACAAAGGAAGAGTTACTGGTAAGAAGGGGATACAACACTAGTCAGCTATGAATCTACATCAAAGATTCCAAAAATTGTATTAGTAACTTTCATAAAAGAACTACTACCTTGATCTTCACCTACATCAGGCTCAACCAAAATGGGGGCCTCCACTCCCAGAGCTAGATGTATACAAGCATCTTTGCCCTTACTTTAAATGGATAATTTACTTGCATCCCCACAAGGAAGACCTACCTAATTTTAGGTTATGAGGCACTTAAGTTTTAGAGAATATGGTTATAATTCATCACCTTCATCCCAAAACAAAAGGGACAAATTCATATTCATGCAAGCATATTTACCCAGACATCAAAATAGGACAAATTACAATATTTGTCCTTATACAAAGGGGACCATATCCAACTTTTGACCTACATTTGGTCAACTTCAAGGACCGACATCCAAATATTTAGCTGGCTCCTAGCATAATGGGATAATAATAATATTTCAATCTTTTCCTTAAATGAACTCCCAGGATATAATTGGCTCCGTACACCAGTGGCGTAGCCACCGTGGGGTCAGTGGAGTCAACCGACACTCCCTCTCAAAATATATATATATATATGTGTGTGTGTGTGTGTGTGTGTGTGTGTGTGTGTGTGTGTGTGTGTATGTGTGTGTGTGTTTGAGAATTAAAAAAAAAATAGAAGTTAACTATATATATCAGATGTGTTGAAGAGTTACATTAAACCTTCCTTGCTTTAGCGGTCCAGGTGCCTGATTTGTGAGTTGCCTTGTCTCTGCTGTTGCGGGTTTGAGTCCTCTATCCTTCCCTTTTTCCGTTTTATTTTTTTTTTATTTTTTTTAAAGCCTTCCGTACTCTTCCTTTGTTTGTTCAACAGTTCGAGTCCTCAACTCTCTCTTCCTCTGTTTGTTCGCTCTACCCATGGCCACACACTCAACCACCAGGTCCACCACCATTCCACCAAAGCACCACGCCACCACCCACTGCCTGCCGCTCACTGGTGAGTCGGTGACCGCCCGTGCGCCTCCTAACGACCAGCCCACGACCCACCAACCACCTCAACTCTCTCTCTCTCACAATTAGTTCTCCTTTTACTAATACTAGTTTAAATGTTTAATTGACTTGAATTTGTTACTTAATTCTTCATTTTGTACATTAATAAGTTTGTATTGTTTGATTTGTGAGTTTATTTGTCAATTTCAATTCCAAATTTGTTTAACTTGTATGTTTAATTTCAATTCTAGGTTAAATCTCAATTTGTAGATTAGTTTGTTGCATTCTTTAATTTGTCAGTTTATTTACCAATTTCAATTCCAACTTTGTTTAATTTATAGGTTTCATTTCAACTATAGGTTAACTCTTAATTTGTAGATTGCTTTGTTTTTATAGTTTAATATGTGAGTTTATTTGCCAATTTCAATATAAAATTTGTTTAATTTATATGTTTAATTTCAATTCTAGGTCAAAGTGCATAGATATTTCAAAAAGTTGGCATTAATTCTACCAGTTTCTACAGCAACAGTTGAAAGAGTGTCCTCTTCGATGAAGTATATCAAGACCAACTTGCACAACCGAATCTCAGATGAGTTTTGAATTATACTGTTATTATTTACTTTGAGGATGATTTGTTTGAAAGCTTATCTACTGATGATATTTTGCATCGCTTTCAAAATATGAGATCTCGTCGATGACAATTAGATTAGATATAATGTAATCGTTGTTTAATTTCAATTTATGACTATTGTTGAATTTTATATTGTGTGTTGTTAATTCCGACACCCCTCTCTGAATTTCCTGGGTTCGCCACTGCCGTACATAATGGGGAAAGTTTCAACCTTCGATCGATTAAGTTTGGAGAGCGATGTACTGATATAAAACTGTGTCTTGGCACAATGGAATGATGATCAAGCTCACAACCTTCGCAACTGACTCTTTATACAAATGAACAATATCCAGCGTTTGACCTTCACTAGGTCAAGTTTACGACATTCGGCAGGCTCTTGACACAAGGTACAAATAACAAGCTCAGACAATACCTCCTTCTAGGTAAGCATAACGCAATTAATTTCCTTTTGACTAACTAATACATTTTTTATAGCAGATTATCACTACCAAAGTAACAATTGTCGAGCTTTTAATCTAAAAGTAGTTAAGTTCATGCATTTTCTTATTCGTTTTCGTCACAACAAGAGAGGGTGAGCAACGAGCTTCGAATCAAAAAGCAACCAAGTTCATGTAATTCATTATTAATCTGTATCTCGACTAGAGTTGATGGGCGTTGAGCTTCAGATCTAAAAGTAGTTAAGTTCATGAATTTCAACACTCATCTCCATCACAACAAGTGTGTGCAGGCACTGGGCTTATGATGTAAAAGCCGTCACGTTGGGCAATTCTTCATTTGTCTCTATTCTGATGAAAGTGGATAGGGGCCAAACTTCATATCTAAAAGTGTTCAAATTCAGGCATTTTAACATTTATCCCCATCACAACAAGAGTGCACGGATAACAAGCTTGAAATCTAAAAGCGATCAAGTTCAGGCAACATTTTTTCCCCTGTATAAGAGGACAAAACGTCATCATACATCTCCGTTATCACGAGAGTGGGCAAGCACTGAGCTTTAGACCTAAAAGTGGTCAAGTTCACACATTTCATGATCACTATGCCAATGAGAGTTGATAGATGTCAAGCTTCAAATACAACAGCGGTCAAGTTCACGCATTTCAACATTCATCTTCGTCACAATGAGAATGGGTAGGCGCTGAGCTTCAAATAAAAGAGTAGTGATGTTTAGGTATTTCATCAATTGTCTCTATCCTAATGAGAGTGGATAGGTGCCAAGACTTTAGATCCGCCTAGCATCCAAGTCGAGGAAAAATTTTAAATTGGTAAGCACATAATCACTTAATTTAACCTTCGTCTTGCTTAGGCTCAGTGAAAGTGGTGGGGTTAAGTATAGACAGCAAAATAATAGTGTCTCATATTATAAAAAGCCTGATGATGAAATTGAAGGCTAACTGGTACACCTAGGTGCCCAGTTGAGTAGAAATCAAAATGGGACCATCGAACTGGACACCTGAATTAGTTGCAAGTCAACCACCCCCAACCTTGGATTCCTGTCGCACTAGGTTTGTGAGTCAATTACGTATTTTACAAAATCCGATATATTTTAAACAATGTGAATGAATGAAATTTTGCATAATAGGAGATTAAAAGATAATAAAGAAGATAATTTTGTTGACAAGAGATGAACATGAATTCTTATCTCTTTATCCACTATTTTCCTATCTCATCTATATAATACATAATAGCAATCTTGTGGGTCCTACTATTTATCTAAATTCTCAAAAATTAGAGTTTTTCAACCGTTAGATTGAGATTGTTTTTTATAATTACCGTTGGATTTATACAAAAATCAAATTAATTTTAAAAAATCTATCTATCTATAATCTAACTATATCCATAATATCTATAATCTATCTCTCTATATAATAGCAATCTTATGAGTCTTATTGTTTATCTAAATTCTCAAAAATTAGAGTTTTTAAATCGTTAGATTGAGATTATTTTTAATAATTACTGTTGGATTATAAAAAATCAAATTAATTTAAAAAAATCTATCTATCTATAATCTATCTATATCCATAACATCCATAATATAATATAATCTATATTTATATCTATATCTATATAATTTATAATATTATAAGTCCAATCTCAATGATAAAAATATTTATGCATTAGATCTAAGCCGTCGATTTTAAAGTTAAGATATCTATTTATTTTTATTTAAAAAAACTTTCCATGATTTCGGATATACATAATAAAAGATAGATGAAAATTTAATTATATAGGAAAAAAAAATTCTATCAACAAAAATTATCTAGGAAAAAAACTAGGCAGTTATATTTATTCAGTAAATCTAAACTGTGAATTTAAAGTTAAAAACAACTACTTTATCCAAGTAAAATACCCATTTATAATTTTTATTTTTTAAAAAAATCCTTCATAATTTTGGTTATGTGATAAAGGATATATTATAATCCTATATCTAAAAAAATATCAAGTAGATACAATAACATGGTAATCTTTAGAAAACTCTAGAATGCTGCAACGAAAGTGATTTGGGGGATTTAGTGTAATCCTAACCATAAAAATTATTGATGCATTAGTTCTAAATTGTTGATTTTAAAGGTAAGATATCTCTTTGTTTTTATTTTAAAAAATGCATATGATTTCGGATATACATGATCAAGATAGATGATAATCCAATTATCAAGAAAAAAATTCTATTAAAAAAATCTCGAAAAAAGCATCAAGTAGTTATATTTATTCATTAAATCTAAACCATAGATTTTAACGTTAAAAAAATAGTTGATTCGATTAAAATACCAATTTATAGTTTTATTTTTAAAAAAAACCCTCACAATTTCAGTTATATGTGATAAAGGATATATGATAATTCTATTATCTCAAAAAAATCCCAAGAAATTAAAAAATGTGATAATATTTGAAAAATCCTAGAATGCTACAACGAGTGCAATTTGCGAGATTTACTATAATCTCAACCATAAAATATTTATTTATGCATTAGAACTAAGTTGTCGATTTCAAAGCTGAGATGTCCATTTATTTTCATTAAAAAAATCCTCCATGATTTAAAAATATACATGATAAAAGCTAGATGATAATGCAATTATCGAGGCAAAAAAATCTATCAAAAGAAATTATCTAGGGTAAAAATAGGTAGTTATATTTATTCGTTAAATCTAAATCATAGATTTTAAAGTTAAAAAATACCTTATCCAAGCAAAATACTAATTTATAATTTTTATTTTTTAAAAAATCCTTCATAATTTTGATTATATGTGATAAAGGATATATGATAATTCTAATATCTAAAAAAATGCTCAACAATTAGAAAATATGATAATTTTTGGAATACCCTAGAATGTTGCAATGAGTGTAACTTGTGGAGTTAGTATAATCTTAACCATAAAAATTATTTATGTAGTTAAAAATTATTTATGCATTAGATTTATAATTTTTATTGTTAGAACCATCCATCATAATTTCGGTTATGTGATAAAGGATATATGATAATCCTATTATCTAAAAAAATATCGAGTAGTTAAAAACGTGTAATCTTTAGAAAACCCTAGAATGCTGCAACAAGTGTGATTTGCATGATTTAGCGTAATCTTAACGATAAAAATTATCTATGCAATAGATCTAAGTTGTTGATTTTAAAGCTAAGATATCTGTTTATTTTTTTAAGAAAAATCCCCCATGATTTTGGATATACATTATAAAAGATAAATGACGATCCAATTATCCAGGGAAAAAATTCAATCAAAAAATTATCTAGGGAAAAAAATAGGCAATTATATATATTCATTAAATCTAAACCGTAGATTTTAAAGTTAAAAAAACTACATTATTCAAGTAAAATACTCATTTATAATTTTTATTCTTTAAAAACTTTCTGATAATGTCACTTATATGTGAAAAAGACTATATGATAATCCTATTATCTTAAACAAATCTCAAAAATTTAATAAAAATTATGATTTTTGGAAAAAACCTAAAATGCTACAACATGAGTGATTTATTTGGTGTAATCTCAACCGTAAAAGTTAATCACCTATTAAATCAAAGCCTTTGATTATATCTATTAAAAAAAGGTGCATTCCCCAAATAAATCTTGTCTTTATTATTACTTTTTTAAAAAAATCGTAAAGAATATATAATAATCATATTATCTACGGGGTAGTCATCTATTAAATATAGATAGAGATGGGCATGAGGTGGGTTTGGGCCGAGTGGATCCGTACTCGCACCCATACTCATTTTCTAAAACCATCCCCATACCCACACCCGTACCCATCGGGTTTTAAAAATTCATACCCTACCTATATCCATTGGATTTTTCGAGTTATTCAGGTTTTATTTTGGTACATATACATTGTAAAAACTGACACCTATCGGGTTCATTAAGTTTAATTTTTAAAGGTTCAAAACTAAATGAAAAATACTTTTTTACATGGATTTCCCCCTTATTAAATTTCTGCCTATATATTCAAAATTAAAATAATACACGTCGGGTTTATTAAGTTTAAAAAATAATACTCATAATTGAAATGCATTGTGTCTCTACAAAATATCAAATTTGTAGGTGCATAAGAGTAGAGTAGCTGCCAGCTGAATCTAATAGCACAATATGTATTTAGGTACAAACTTGGGCTTTTTTTTCACTATAGCCTATTCGCTTCAGCCCCAGAATTTTTTTTGAAAAAAATCGAGTTTGGATATGGGGCGGTGTTGGGTATGGTATTCTTGTACCTGATCCGTACCCATACCTATACCTGTTTTTGGCACACCCGCCCCATACCTATTTTTCCTCCATTTTTTGTACCCGAACCCACCATAATAAAGAGGGTTCGTTTCGGATTTTTCGGGTTTGGGTAGAGCTCTCATTCCTAAATATAAACCACTAATTCTATATCTTTAAATTATCCTACATGATTCAATTAATTTTTTGTTTGACTTTATTTATCTCAGTTGCTATTTATGAAGTTCACAACTTTTTATTTTTTTCACTAACTAGTTATCGATAAATTTTTAAATTTTTTCAATGATACATATTTTTTAAATATCTGTTTCATCATGCACCGTGCATAGCACGGGTTTATACTAGTTACTACTATAAATACGGAGTCACTCCTTTGGGTTTTACGAGGAAGGGGAGAAACTTTGATAAGAAAAATGATTTATTTATGTGCATTTTTTAAAACTCACGAGTTGACTCTACGTTATCTCTTTGTGTGCATTCTTTTCAGGTGTAGGCAACTGAACATGGAGATTGGCTCTCGAGTACAAACATGACTTGTTGTTTGCGGTAGAGAGTCTGTCCGTGCTTTCTACACCAGGAACCTAACCGGTTTCTTGGCTGAAGCATGAACAATTCTAGGACATGCCTCAAATGGTGATGTATGCCTCAAATAGTGAGTATGTCTGAGTAGGGACTCCGGATAGTTTTGGATTCATTTTCTTATTCTTCTTCTACCCCCAAAAAATACATCTTTTTTTAAGGAAAATAAAATCAAATTAGAACCTTAATCAGGCAACCAACAACGAAATGAGCTAGGGACCGTGTCCTTACAGCTGCCCAATATTTTTATGGCCAATCTAATAAGTTTCTGTCAGAAAAAAAAGAAAAGAAAAAAATTGTGATTTTAGGCTTGACAAGGGGGTTGTCCATATATGTTGGTTCAAACAAACTTCATATAGAAAATTTAATTAACGCGATAGAAAACTTTGAGAAAGGCCATTTTGGATTTAATATATTTGTTGTTAATTTTTGTACCAATAAAGTCAAGAGGCAAAGTATCCATGAATTGCTACAAATATTTGGATTCATATTTTATCCATGTTAAACTTTGTATTTTTTTAACACTGGGCTACTCCATTTTTAATATTTCCTACAAAAGTCATGAACAATTTCTTTTTTAAATGTCCCAAAATAAGTATTCTCAATATTTCTCTATATGGTTAAGTGACAACTCTTAATACAAGTTTAATTCCTTCAAATTTGACTAGTTTTTCAGGACGAAGCAGCAACTTTTTATTGATTTCCTAGAAGAAAAAAAAAAACGAATATCTTCGTTAATATTAATTTTAGCCACAAAAATTTAATCTAGCTCAATTTGAGTTGAGTCAATTCAATTTGGGTGACTCAGATTTCCTTATTATTTGACATCGGGAACAGATTGCTGGTTTTATTCAGATCTGGCCTAAAAGATGGACTTCCCTCGTTATTTTATTGCAGATTATCGTTGTTTTCACTTTTCTGGTTGCAGAAGTAACCAACTCACTTGCGTAGTACACATGAATTTTGCGCTGCCCGCAAAGTATGCGCCTTCTCCATGTTCGGCACCTTTGCACTTCACCCAATGAACACTTCATCTAAAAAAGCAACCTCCTCTGTTCTCCCTTCTCACAATCTAATCTACGTGAGACAAATGAATTCTATTGTTTCATTTCCTCCCAAATCCTTTTACTCTTCTCGCTCTTTGCGCCTCATTATACTTCTCTTCTTCGTCTCCATCCTTCTTTACTTCTTCGCATCACTTACTCTGGTGCGGACCAACTCTGATGTCAGAGCGTTTTTGCTCTCTGCAAATAGTCTTTCACCACCTCTTTCACTCCATCAGATCATGTTTGGCATTGCTTCAACACAAAACCATTGGATGAAGCACAAAGAGTTCATCAAAATCTGGTGGAAAGCCGAAAAAATGAGAAGTTGTATGTTCGTCGACAGCTTACCAGAGAACAATCTCAGCAACTCCTCTGACAACTCATCTCTGCCTGAAATTCACATATCAGAAGACACTTCACAGTTTCGATACACCCACAAACATGGGTACAGATCGTTCATACGTGTAGCGAGAATTGTGTATGAGACAGTCAATTTGAACCACTCGGATGTCAAGTGGTATGCTTTTGGGGATGGTGACACTGTGTTTTTTGCAGAGAATTTGGTGAAGACTTTGTCGAATTATGATCATGAATTGTGGTATTATGTTGGGACCAGTTCGGAGATTTATGAGCAGAATCAGGGCAACGCATTTGAGATGGGGTTTTGGGCAGCTGGGTTTGCTGTGAGTGCTCCTTTGGCGAAAGTCCTGGCTAAGGTTTTTGATTATTGCTTGGAACGGTATCCTCATTTGTATGGCAGCGATGCAAGGGTCTACTCTTGTTTGGCTGAGCTTGGGGTTGGGTTAACGCGTGAGCCTGGCTTTCATCAGGTATGAATTTTGACGTGATTGAACCCCCCCCCCCCCCCAACTTTCTCCACGCCACTGCAGTCGTGGGGTCAAAAGTTCATCGGCCTTATATTAGCAACATTGCTATTGCCTGTGAACCATTAGGGAGTGCCATCGTACTAGCACTAATACACTAGTTCTCATTAGAAGAGCTATTATGATTTCGCAGCGTAAACATCCAGAAAACGGCCTTGCCCAGGCCAGTCATTAAGAAAGATACAAACCCAAGGGCGTTTGTGCTGGCTTTCAGTATCTATAATGCGCATTTGAATGCCAAAAATCCAGTGCGGTAATCCACTGGAAAAAGGGTTGCATTATTTGGTTACAGGTGGGATTTTATGCCGGTACCAAACCAATTAGTCATAAAATAGCATTATGTAGTTCTGTGCCACTGGCCAAAAATTCTGATCAGTGTTTATACGATGCACCCTACCATCACTCTGATGGATTCTGTAAGGGAAACAGTATGTATTATATGTATTTGAACTTTCAACTTCCATGTTCTCTGTCAGATTTCATTTGTCATAGTTCGTCTAGATGCCGCAAGATCCTATTTTTTGGAATTCCGGAGCTTTACAAAGAGAACAAAATAAGAATACTCTTGAATTGATTGACGGATAGAATAATAGGAGAGAGACATCAGACAAGCTCTTGCAGGGTCACCGTATGCGATTTGCAGATATATTTTTCATTGGATTGCAAAATGATCAGCCAAGACAAGTATCTGAATCTCACTTTTCCCACTGAAACCCTGCGCAAACTTCATTTTTCTTTTGATGTACTGTCACCCTAGAAAAGGTTCTATCTCTGTTCAGTTCACATGGCGGGTTACTGGATGTAGAATTTCAGGTCAGATACACATGTTGGTTTGGTCTGAGTGGGTGTCCAATAACATTCAAGGCTACCTTTGTTGGTCCACATAATCCTCTGAGAAAAATAAAACACAAATAACTTGGTTAAGAGCTAACGTCTAAAAGAATTGCACAATTTTTTAATTTGTTTCTCTCACGAAGCTGGCGAATAACTTCAATTTGTCCAAATCTTTGAACAACTCGTTGGCAGATCTTCAAACATGTGCAAATGATGATCCTTTATTGTGGGCTGAATACAGGTTGATGTTCAAGGCAACATTTTTGGTCTATTAGCTGCTCATCCTTTAATGCCGTTGGTATCCCTCACACATTTGGGCAAAGCAGATCCTATTTTCCCCAACATGGCACCAATCGCTGCTCTGCAACACCTCTTTGAAGCAGTGAGCCTTGATTCTGAAAGAATGTTGCAACAGACAGTATGCTACGATCGTTGGTTTTCTTGGACAATTTCAGTTTCATGGGGCTATGCAGTCCAAGTTTTTGACCATCATGTATTGCTGCCCGATGCCCTTCGAGTACAAGACACATTCAGTCCATGGAGAAAAGGAGAAGCATCAAATTACATGCTTACCATGAGCCCTGCTAACCCTGATCCTTGTCGAAGACCTGTTGTTTTCTTCCTCGATGAAGCACGTGCTAAAGGCACCACAATCACAACTAGTTACGGAAGAATGCTACCTGATAATTGCAGCTATGACCCAATGATTTCACCTAAGAAACTTGAAGAGGTGGTAGTGTTTTCAAGTAAGTCAAACCTTGGCATCAAACAGGTAGGCATCAGTTAAA
This sequence comes from Selenicereus undatus, assembly GCA_017589665.1. Classification (NCBI taxonomy): domain Eukaryota; kingdom Viridiplantae; phylum Streptophyta; class Magnoliopsida; order Caryophyllales; family Cactaceae; genus Selenicereus; species Selenicereus undatus. Next base: position 59,019,808 of record JACYFF010031958.1, read on the forward strand.
ATGCAACTTCATGATACAGTGTGTCAAACAATTGATTAAAAAGGGTGGAAGGATGCAGGCTGCGGTAAAACCCAACCCTAGTTCCCTTCTTTTCACGGGGAAATCTAGGGTTCCTATCCCATTCCATTCCCTCCCGTTCATCCCTACTCTTTCCCATTCCTTTCCACTCTCAAAGGAAAAATATCACTCATTCCCACCACTTTTCATCCCTTTCCACTGCTTCCTATTCCTTGATACCAACACTCACTTTTTTTCCATTCCTTCCCATTCCATTCAATTTCTTCCAATTCCTTCCCCCTCCTGCAGAAAAATACAATTCCTGCCGATTCCATTCAATTCCTTTCCACACCACAACCGTTCCTTCCCACGAAAAAAATAAGCCCCCTAGGCCCTGGGACTAACCTCCAGTGCTAATAGTACATGGTAAGTTCTTTACTAGGCCTTCAACCAATAACGGTGACTTTTGGTTGAATTAGTTTCTTAACATCCTAGCATAGTCATTCTAATTGAATGGCAACGAATTCAGATAATTAGTGGTATTAGCAAGATATTATGTTTCCATATCAAATCCAACATTTTCTAGACGGATCACAAGCTGACATTGTTCTGTTTGTGCATGACAGTTGCAGGCTCCAAGGAGGCAGTGTTGTGACGTCTTGCATTCCTCAAAGGGTGCCAAATTGGAGCTTTCAATCAGAGAATGCAAGGATGATGAGCTGATTCATATACATCCTTAAGAACTCAAAACTTACATTTTCAGAATATCAAGACCTCCAGATGTATCATGGCCCATTTCCTGAGCTTGCTGACTTATACAGGCACTTCTGCTCAGACATTTTAACTTCGTCTCTGATCGAGACATCGAATTCTGGAATGTGCGTTTTGAGTTGCAGGCAAACTATACCCTTGCTGTTTGATTTTCGACATATTATATATTAAGCACTCTTTTCCTGTGTAGGGTACTAGGAGCTAGAAAGACTGTCAAGAAATCGATTGAATATGAAGGTTGTTTTGATACAACTGCTACAAGCATTATCAGTAATTGTATGCGCCATGGCCCGATAAGCCCTGGTCCTCCAGCATCTAGGCATGCTTGCTTGTGTCAAGCATGCTTGCTAAGACATTTTTATTTTTATTATATTAATATAGTGCATTTTGTACTTTGTACGCACATGTGCTGAAATTTTATGATCTTATTATTTTTCTTTGAAGAGTCTGCGGTCTTATCATTTATTTTAATTAAATGTTTAGCTAATTGATACTGGAAAATATTTATATAAAATATTTTATTTTTGACATATTGTTTGGATTGGCAACTATGTTTTTAGTTGGATATTATTTTTAGCATTATAGAAGAACAATTCTTATACTAGATGACTTTTTTTTTTAAAAAAAAAGAGCAAATTGAAAAAGGGCAAAAAAGAATGAAGAGGTTAGTGTCAAATGACTACACAAGATATCACTTCATACCAAGAGCCCTTGGCTCAATTGGTATCACCTGCTTCCTGATGTAAGTGTCAAGGGAAAGCACTGCCCAAGCTAACACACATCAAATGGAAGTGAAAAAGCCAAGATTGAGGTACGGCCAAGGTGGCACGGTCGTGCCTAAGAGCACGGCCTCCCCGTGCCAAATTGCTGTCCACAAAGCCGTGGAGAAGTGAAATGAGCACGGTTGAGTGCCCTTGAATGTTACTTCGGCTTTGGCTCTTTTTGGTGAAAGGTAAGTAATGGAAATGGATGTACAAGAGAGTATTTGAAGTGGGAAAGTTAATGAATGTGGAAGATTAACTAAGTAAAAGTAATTAGCCACTAATCCATGCTAATTACTTCACTAAGCAAATCATAAAGATGAATCTACGATAGGGTAGAACTAAACCTGAGATTGGATACATAATCACCACCAACCTTCAAGCTTAGGGCCCTTAATCTTGATTAAGATACAGAAACACCACTTAATCAAGGTTAAGACTCACTTAGACACCACCTTAATTGGCCTAATTAAGGATAAGCAAGCAAGGATTTTGAGAGAGGAAAGCTAGAGATGCTCTCACGGTTTTGGACTTCAAAATTTGAGTTGTGTTTCTTCCTTGGCTGAAAATGGCCTTACATACTAGAGGGGAAACAATACTAGGCTAGAAAATGTCCACATCACTTTTCTTGCTAGTGAGGAAAAGTGTTAGGACTAAACTAAGCACATGATTAGCTAGTAATAGAACCGGTTATGCTAAATAAGATTACATCATGCTTAAACTAATACTAATACATCAAATTATGCATCTAACCTTTGTCTAGCTTGATTATACATTTCTTAGGCTTATGTTTAGCACTAATACAAGCAGAAAAATGAAGGAGAGAGCACATGGGCAGCCGAAATATGCATGGATAGATTGCGGCTAGCCAATAGGAATTAGGCACACAAGGTGACACCATCTTCTCTCCCATTGGTTGCTTCTTCTCTAGGTTTTCCCCAATCCAATGCAGCTTGTAGAGAGTGCCAAGCTTGGGAGGTGTGCCATTCAAGTTGTGTGGTGAAAGTGTCCGACTGGTTTAAGGGGAAAAAATCGGGAAGAACCGGTTTAAGTGAACCGGGTTGAAAGGGCCGGTTTAACCGGTTTTTGATGCATTTTGTTTACATAGGGGAAACGACCATGGCTGTGATTTTAAAGGTGGGGGGGTAATTTTAGGATGTGTAGAATCCCCCCCCCCTCTCGAAAATCAAGGTTACAAAATGGTTTTGAGGGTTAATAAACGTAATGTTTCCAACCGTGCAAAACCGGGGCAAAATGGGATGGCTTGAAAAATGGCCTTGATCTTCAATCCTCTTGAATGCGTGACTTGGAACGAACACTTGGACCTGCAAAACCACATCAAAAGGATTCCAAAAATGTAAAAATGTTAGGCCTAATCCACATTGTAGCTTAGGAAATCATGTACACAAAACCGAGCACTTTGAAGCTAGTGAGCCCGTTTGCGTCATTTGCTTCTCCTTGCAAAATAAGAGTCATTCTCTCGACTTGTGACCTTGTCCTTGGGCGTGAGGGACTTGCATCTTCATGAACATGGTCTTGGCTAGGTAGGATTCCATCATCCTCCCCTTGTTGAAAAGATTTTCTCCTCAAATCTTGTGGGGGAAAATCTGGATAAAATGGACTCAAATCAGCCATGTTGAAAGTGGCAGAAACTTCATACTCACTTGGAAGGTCCACCGTATAAGCATTGTCATTGATCTTTTCAATCACTTCAAAGGGACCATCAGCTCTTGGCATAAGCTTGTTTTTCCGCTTAGAAGGAAACCGTTCCTTCCTAAGATGAATCCATACCAAATCCCCAGGTTGAAACACAATCTTTCTCCTATGTTTGTTGGCATGTGCTTCATAGGCTGCATTTGTCTTTTCAATTCTCGCTTTCACCAACTCATGGAGCTTTTGGATCTCTTTTACTCTTGTTGTTGCATTAACATGGGGCTTTTGGTCTTGGGGCCGTGGAGTAAGATCATTAGGACTCAAAGGATCAATCCCGTACGCCACCTTGAATGGTGAAAGATCTGTAGCCTTGCTAGGTGCCCTGTTATATGCAAACTCAGCATGTGGTAAGAGTAAATCCCAGGCTTTAGCATGAGGTTTAATCAATGCCCTTAGAAGAGTACCTAACGTTCGATTAGTAACCTCAGTTTGGCCGTCAGTTTGGGGGTGACAAGTAGTACTAAACAACAACTTAGTACCAAGTTTGTTCCATAATGTAATCAAGAAATGACTTAGAAACTTTGTATCCCTATCTAAAACAATAGATTTAGGAATACCATGTAATCTTGTTACCTCCCTAAAATAGAGCTCGACAATGTGTGTAGCATCATTGGTCTTATTGCACGGAATGAAGTGTGCCATCTTTGAAAACCTGTCTACCACCACAAATATGGAGTCTTTACCTCTTTGGGTCTTTGGCAATCCCAAAATGAAGTCCATACTTACGTCCACCCATGGTTGTGTTGGTATGGGCAATGGGGTGTATAAGCCTTATGGTAGGGTGTGACTTTTAGCTGCTTGGCACGTTCCACATCTTCTAAGGATGTCTTGAACATCCTTCTCCATTCCTGGCCAATAATAATGTTCCCTTAGCATGGTAAGGGTCTTGGACTCTCCAAAGTGACCTGCTAAAGAACCTCCATGAACCTCCCTGATTAGGAGTTCACGAGTGCTACACTTAGGAATACACAATCGCACTCCTTTGAATAAATAACCATCTTGGACTAGGAAATCTCCCCTGGGGTGGTTAGAACATGCAGCATATAAACTCCCCAGGTCTTCATCTTCAGCATAAAGACTCTTAAGATGCTCAAAGCCAAGAATAAGAGCATCCAACTGAAATAATAGGAGATGTCTCCTTGATAATGCATCTGCACCTTGATTTAACTTGCCTGATTTATGCTTGATGGTGAAATGGAATGACTGAAGGAACTCAACCCATTTGGCATGGCGTGAATTGAGTTTGTGCTGGCCTTGAATGTACTTTAAGGCTTCATGATCAGAATGAAGTATAAATTCACTAGCCACCAAATAATGACTCCAATGTTCAAGACACCGAATAATAGCATAGAATTCCTTGTCATATGTGGAGTACTTTCTTCTTGAGTCACAAAGTTTTTCACTAAAGAAGGCTAATAGTTTACCTTCTTGAGTTAAAACTCCTCCAATGCCAACTCCTGATGCGTCACACTCCACCTCGAACACCTTTTCAAAACATGGTAATGCAAGTACAGGTGCTTGAGTGAGCTTCTTCTTTACCTCCTCAAAAGCAGATTGTGCCTTAGGATTCCATTGAAATGAGGAACCTTTAAGCACTTCGGTCATGGGGGACATAATGGTGCTGAAACTCCGAATGAACCTCCTGTAAAAAGATGCCAATCCATGGAAGCTTCGAACATCATGAATACTTTGTGGTTGAGGCCAACTTCGAATAGACTCTATCTTCCCTTCATCGACCTTGATTCCTTCACTCGGAACAATATAACCTAAGAAGGTAACTTCATGAGTAAAAAAAGTACACTTCTTAAGATTACCATACAACTCTTCACGTTCCAGGACATACATAATCTAAGTAAGGTGATGTTGATGTGCTTGCTCGTCCTTGGAATAAATAAGGATATCATCAAAATAGACCACCACGAACTTGCCAATGAATGGTCTGAAGACTTGATTCATCAATCTCATGAATGTTCTAGGAGCATTTGAAAGACCGAATGGCATGACAAGCCACTCATATAATCCTCCCTTGGTTTTAAATGCAGTCTTCCGCTCATCTCCTTCTCTGATGCGAATCTGATAGTAACCACTTCTCAAGTCAATCTTGGAGAATACCTTAGAACCATGTAACTCGTCCAACATATCCTCAAGTCTAGGTAAAGGATACCTATACTTGATTGTAATCTTGTTGATAGCTCGACTGTCTACACACATCCGTTGACTACCATCCTTCTTGGGAACCAATAAAGCAGGCACGGCACAGGGGCTAAGTGACTCTCGCACAAGGCCATTGGACATCAATTCTTCCACTTGCCTTTGTATTTCCATGGTTTCCTTTGGGTTCATTCTGTAGGCTGGTTTATTTGGGAGAATGGAACCGGGGATGAGGTCAATGTGGTGTTGGATTTCCCTTTTTGGGGGTAAGCCATTTGGTAGCTCTTCGGGGAATAAATGACAAAATGTTTGGATGAGTGTTTTGGCAAAGGGGTGAGTTGGTAAGGGGGATTCTGGTTCAATTTGTGAAGTTAAGATCCACTCTTTAAAAGCCTTGAATTCATGATTTGAAGCTTTTAATAGAGTTTCACTAAAGGTGAGTAAACAACCAGAATGGTCATGGCCTTTTGTGCGTTTATTTTTGTGGAGCTCGGATGGGGATAATGGTTTTAAGGTGATCTTTTTGCCTTCCTTGAACAAGGAATAGGTATTTAGGAAACCATCATACATCACCTTCCTATCATACAACCATGGCCTGCCTAGCAAAATGTGACAAGCATCCATGGGTATAACATCGCACCATAGCTGATCCTGGTAACTCTTGCCAATGGATAATGAAATAAGACACCGGGAATTGACTTGAAGTCCCTTACTTTGATTCAGCCATTATATGTTGTATGGATGAGGATGGGCTGAAGCTTGCAAACCTAACTTTTCAATCGTAAGAGAAACAACATTAGCACAACTACCACCATCAACAATTAGAGAACAAACCTTGCCTTGGACCGTACACCTGGTGTGGAAGATATTGTCCCGTTGTTCATCCTTGGTGTTCTTTTGGCCGTTCAAGACTCTCCTTAATACCAACATCTCACCTTCATCAGCTTCTTCCTCAACCTCTTCATAAGCCTCTTCAGATTCTAGCTCATCTTCCTCTTCGTGTTCCTCCCTTTCAAAATCTTATTTCACATTTGTCCATTCAGCTAAAGTAATAACCTTTCTGTTTGGACATTCAGAAGCAATGTGACCAAGTCCTTGACATTTAAAACACCTTCGGTTGGCCATTGGGTTAGGATTTGGACGGAATGGGGTTGCTGGGGCCTTTTGAGGTGTTACGGTTCTTTGTGGATTAGGAGGAAAGGACATTTGTGGTTTTGGTGGAGGGTTAGAACTCCCCTTGTTAAAGGGTTGGTTCTTGACAAAGGGTCGTGGGTTTAGGGGCTTAAAGGTGGGTCTAGCTTTCTTTTGTTGTTCAATTTTGTGAGCTAGTACACACACTTCATCAAAAGTAGTATAAGTTTACAATTCCACAACATTAGCATACCTAGGTTCAAGTCCACCTAAGTATCTAACAATAGTTTGTTCCTCCGGTTCTTGAAGGTCACATTTAATAACAAGCTTCTCAAATTCTCTAGTATACTCCTCAACACTTAGATTGCCTTGAGTCATATTATGAAGTTGTGAATAGCAATCTTGCACATATGTAGGTGGTAAAAATCTAGCTTTCAACTTAGATTTCATTTTATCCCAAGTTCGAATTTTAGCTTTTCTTTCTCTAACTCGTTTTGCACACAAGTTAGTCCACCATAAGGAAGCATACTTACGTAATCTGAGTGCCACAAGCTTGACTCTCTTGTCATCTGGAACATCCTTGTAGTCGAACACTCTTTCCACTGTATGAAGCCAATCTAAGAACTCCTCTGGGTCTAACTTGCCTTCAAATTCAGGAATCTCCACTCTGAAATCATTAGTAGAGTGTTGATTTCGTGGCTCCCTTTGAAGTCTCCTTGGTGCCTCTTCTTCACTCGATGATTCAACATCATGGCTTTGCACTTGTTCACGCACTCCTAGTTCGGATTGCAGGGTCTCATCATTCATCTTTTGCTTTTGCTTCATGAAAGAACCCAACTGCTTTCGAAGATACTCATTTTGACCTCTAGTCTCTTGTTCTCTTTGTGAATCCTTATGAACTTTGCTGACCAGAAACTCATTTTGTTACATCAATGCTTCAAACCTTTCTTCCAATGACATACTAGATGAAGTCATGGTAGAATAGGTTGTAAAATCAAAGGGGAAACTGAATTTGAGAGAAAAAGGGGAAGTGGAATGATTTGTGGAAGTGGGGAAGGGTACACAAGGCCTAGGAGAAACCTGGCTCTGATACCAAATATGATGTAAGTGTCAAGGGAAAGCACTGCCCAAGCTAACACACATAATATGGAAGTGAAAAAGCCAAGATTGAGGTACGACCAAGGTGGCACGGTCGTGCCTAAGAGCACGGCCTCCCCATGCCAAATTGCTGTCCACAAAGCCATGGAGAAGTGAAATGAGCACGGTTGAGTGCCCTTGAATGTTACTTCGGTTTTGGCTCCTTTTGGTGAAAGGTAAGTAATGGAAATGGATGTAAAAGAGAGTATTTGAAGTGGGAAAGTGAATGAATGTGGAAGATTAACTAAGTAAAAGTAATTAGCCACTAATCCATGCTAATTACTTCACTAAGCAAATCATAGAGATGAATCTAGGATAGGGTAGAACTAAACCTGAGATTGGATACAGAATTACCACCAACCTTCAAGCTTAGGGCCCTTAATCTTGATTAAGATACAGAAACACCACTTAATCAAGGTTAAGACTCACTTGGACACCACCTTAATTGGCCTAATTAAGGATAAGCAAGCAAGGATTTTGAGAGAGGAAAGCTAGAGATGCTCTCACGGTTTTGGACTTCAAAATCTAAGTTGTGTTTCTTCCTTGGCCGAAAATGGCCTTACATACTAGAGGGGAAACAATACTAGGCTAGAAAATGTCCACATCACTTTCCTTCCTAGTGAGGAAAAGTGTTAGGACTAAAATAAGCACATGATTAGCTAGTAATAGAACCGGTTATGCTAAATAAGATTACATCATGCTTAAACTAATACTAATACATCAAATTATGCATCTAACCTTTGTCTAGCTTGATTATACATTACTTAGGCTTATGTTTAGCACTAATACAAGCAGAAAAATGAAGGAGAGAGCACATGGGAAGCCGAAATATGCATGGATAGATTGCGGCTAGCCAATAGGAATTAGGCACACAAGGTGACACCATCTTCTCTCCCATTGGTTGCTTCTTCTCTAGGTTTTCCCCAATCCAATGCAGCTTGTAGAGAGTGCCAAGCTTGGGAGGTGTGCCATTCAAGTTGTGTGGTGAAAGTGGCCGGCTGGTTTTGAGGGGAAAAAACCGGGAAGAACCGGTTTAAGTGAACCGGGTTGAAAGGGCCGGTTTAACCGATTTTTGATGCATTTTGTTTACATAGGGGAAACGACCATGGCTGTGATTTTAACGGTGGGGGGTAATTTTAGGATGTGTAGAATCCCCCCCCTCAAGAAAATCAAGGTTACAAAATGGTTTTGAGGGTTAATAAACGTAATGTTTCCAACCGTGCAAAACCGGGGCAAAATGGAATGGCTTGAAAAATGGCCTTGATCTTCAATCCTCTTGAATGCGTGACTTGGAACGAACACTTGGACCTGCAAAACCACATCAAAAGGATTTCAAAAATGTAAAAATGTTAGGCCTAAGCCACATTGTAGCTTAGGAAATCTTGTACACAAAACCGGGCACTTTGAAGCTATTGAACCCGTTTGCGTCATTTGCTTCTCCTTGCAAAATAAGAGTCATTCTCT
>JACYFF010031958.1:59089253-59110552 GCA_017589665.1 Selenicereus undatus
TTATTATTATTATTATTATTATTATTATTATTATTATTATTATTATTTATTATTATTTATTATTTATTTTTATTTTTTACTTTTTTTATTTCTTGTATTTTTTGTAATTTTGTAATTTTTGTAATTTTATTGTTTTATTTTTTATTTCTTTATTTCTTCTTTTTATTTTTTTATTTTTTAATTATTATTTTTTATTTTTTTAAATTTTAAATTTTAAATTTAATTTAATTTTAATTTTTGTTATTTTTTAATTTTCTATTTTTTAATTTTGTAATTTGTAATTTGTAATTTGTAATTTGTATTTTTTATTTTTTAATTCTTAATTCATAATTTTTAAATTTTTTAATTTTAAATATTAAATTTTAATTTAGATTTTAATTTTAAATTCTAAATTTTTTAATAAAAAATTAAAAATTAAAAATTAAAAATAAAAAACTAAAAACAAAAAATGAAAAATAAAAAATAAAAAATGAAAAATGAAAAATGAAAAATGAAAAATAAAAGAATAAACAAAAAAATTTAAAATTAAAAATTAAAAATAAAAAATTACAAAACTACAAAATAAAAATTAAAAAATAAAAAAAAATTAAAAAAATTTAAAAATTTAAAAATTAAAAATAAAAGATGAAAAATGAAAAATAAAAAAATAAAAAAATAAAAAGTAAAAAATTTAAAATTAACAATTAAAAATTAAAAAATTAAAAAATACAAAATACAAAATAAATACAAAATAAAAAAAATGAAGATGTAAGGAGATGTAAGGAGATGTAAGAAGATGAAAGGAGATGTAAGGAGATATAAGAAGATGTAAGGAGATGTAAGGAGATATAAGAAGATGTAAGGAGATGTAAGGAGATGTAAGAAGATGTAAGGAGATGTAAGGAGATGTAAAAAGATGTAAGGAGATATAAAAAGCTGTAAGGAGATGCAAGCTCTTAGCTAAATCCTAAAAAACGTGAAATAGAACAGGGCCTTAATCAACAAAATCAGACATAGAGAAGAATTTGATCTAGGTATTAGCACTTCATTTTAGCATAAATGTCCTTTTCAAAACTTAAAAAACAAAAATCCATTTCCTTTGCAAAATTTTAAAAATAAAAAAAGGGTAGAAAAATCATCTTAAAAATCATCGAAAAAGGAAGAGAAAGAGCAAGAGAAAGATGATGAAATATAAGTAGTACAATCTATAGCAGGTACAAATTGTTTTTGATAAAGAGAAAAATTCAAAAGAATTAAACAAGATCATGGGTGCAGTAATGGATACAGAAGTAGTCCTATCTAATGATAATGAAGAGACAAATAATACTCAACTAGAAGAAAAAATATATAAAAAATGAACATAATTAAACTAGGGGATTTGGATGCTATTCTTTAGAAAAAGATAGGAGAAAACTAGAAAATAAATGGTGGCCGAAAGCGAAACTAAGCAAATTGGAGAAGAACTCAATATCAACGAATTTGAATACAATTTAGATAATAATGTAATTCTAGAATATGAAGAATTTGGCGAATCATCTAGAGGAAAACCCCATTATGTGAGACTTGGACGTGTACTAGCAGGGAGAACGACTCATTCTTCTTCAAAGAAAACTGCATCCTTTTAAGAAATTAGCCTTACCCTACTTAGCCTAATAGGTTACATCTTAAGTGTCGATGGATCTTGTAATATATAAGAGATATTTGAGCATTGGAAGAAGGGCATAAATAGTGTCCTAAAATTAAATATGACATGGGGTCTCGAAATTTCTTAAACTATATCAAACATAGTTTTTGCTGGCACTATACCTGATTGGTATGACTTATTAGATGAGGAAGTTGAAAATGCATTAAGAATGATGGAAACAATAGCTACTATGTTCAAAACATTTTGTAAGAAAATCAAAACTGAATTTATTGGAGGTAAATTTGATATCGAGGGAAAAACTAGAGAGTGGCAAGGATTAACAATATAGAGCTGTGGGACATGAGGTGTCTAAAAATTACATCACTGAATTTGGTCAATATTATAACAAGATTACGCATAATGTAATATGTTGGTATGTTTCATGATAAATTACTTTATCCCATAAATTTTATAATTAATGAAAAATAAATAACATAGCTTGAAAAAGCCGACATTATTGATACCCTTGGTACAAGAATATCTTATTTAAGAAAATGAGTTAATGATCAATGTTTTCATCTCCATAAACACAGAAAAAACAAAGAAACAAGTTCTAGCATGTTAGAATACTCTTCATCAATGGGAAAATAAACATGAGAGGAGAAGAAAAAGCAATTTTATAAGAAAAATAACTTTAATAAGAAATGGAGAGAAAAATATAAGAGAAAATATTATAACAAGTCAAGCCCCAAAAGATGAAGATTATTAAGAAAAGGTGCCAATTGTCATGGAGGGAAAATAGCTATAACTGTTGTACATGTGGAGAAGTATGACTTTATGCAAATGAATGGAAAAATAGGAAGAACAACAATCTTATTGAAACTTTGGATAATTTAGATTATCTTGAGCTTAGCAAAGAGGAAGCACTAGACTATTCCCTCAAAAACAATAAAGGAATTATTGAGATAGTAATGGAAGATGAATATGATGTAAGTGCTTATGAAGAAACTAGTTATATGATGGAAAGTAGCTCAATTAGTCTCACGACTTTCAAGGAGAAGAATTTACAGTAGATGTGATAAAAAAAAATCTATATTTCAATTAAAAAGTAAATACGAACGCGAAATTAGAAACAAAAAGACTGTGAATTTGATGTGGGAGAAATTAATCTCTTTAACTAGAAAATTATACTGAAGCATAACAAGGACCAAAAGTACAAATTTACCTATAGTTTGAACCATCCAAGCTCAAATTACACCATTATAATATTATGACTAAGAAATTGGCCTTTATACTTTACCCTGTGATCTTAGAGATATAAAATTTAATAATAAAGCTAGTCTACATCAGATGCTTCACACGTGCATGTGTCAAACTTTGTTTGATATTCAAGTTGTTGTTAATTAATATTGAATGGTATGTATAGTAATTATTTGCTATGATGAACCGGGTCCTTCAAAATTATAATTATTAAAACAATATGTTTGTGATATTTGTATGGATTATGATGTTAAATTGTATAAGGAGATCCCTAACTTTCCCAACGAATTAAAAATATTTCTATTATGTTAATTCTTTGCAATTTTTTAGGTTTTGCAATTATATGTTCATCTTAGTTAATAAATTTACAATGTATAAAAATGAAAGTCCAAAAAGATAAATATTTAATAAGAACAATGTATAAGCAACAAATACATTTCATTTTATAATATATAGAATTAAACTAAAAGTAAGTAGTGCTACTCGTCAAATCAATGTATCATATTTATCAATCAGGGAAACATACAACAATCTCTATAAACTGTATTGAAATTGTAAAAAAAATTAAATAAATAAAAGATTTTATGAGACTTGTAAGTTTTTCAATTGCTCAACATGAATGATTTAAAAAATAAACGGTTGAATAAAGTGCTTTAGAGTCATTTTATGATTGCATACAATTTCTAAAGATTATTTAGATATTACCAAAGATGTTGGGGTTGCCATCTATATCATTGAGCTGGCAAATCTAATTTCTTTCTTTGTAATAATTCAACTTTGTTGTATACATCAAATTAAACTACGCCATAGTTAACTCCAATGAAAATATTAACATTCTCATGGGGACAATATAAAGTTAGAATTGCATTAGTTTGTATCAACGCAATATCAAATAAGATCTACTCTCCTTACATTAATTATATATGCAACAGACATCATCAAAAAACTTACACTAATATCATAGATATATAAAATGAGATAGAATGAGTCAGTTGTGAGCAAGGTTTAGAGACGATCTAGGTTGAACATGTTAACACCTTCATAAGAAAAGAGCATCCTCTATTCAATGGTTGAAATTCAGTCCCAAGTTACAATAACCTACTAAATTTCTTCGAATGCAAAGAGTAAGTTTCTTGAACCAACCATTTACCTATGCTAAAAATGAAGTGTAAAATAAAGAAGTTGAAAAAGCAAATGCGGGAGGATTGTTGAACATTATTTTGCTTCGCAATGTACCTTTGTGATTTGAGAGGGGTATTTATGCAAATTACAATGCAGGATAATTGCAAAGTATTATTGTACTTCGCAAGGCTAAATAAGATCAATGGTTAATTAAAAATTTGCTAGGCTACGTTTGTGATTGGAAAGGAGTATTTATACGAATTACAAAGGTTTCTCACATAACCATTGGCAAAATAGTGATGATAGTCAAACTTAATGTTAACACCATAAATAATCCAAACGTTACAAATTAGTGGATGCCTAGTAGACTTCTGTAACAAAACTTGTGAAAGTTATCATTCCCATGCATACCATCAATTAATTTTGGATAATTAAAGGCAAGGATTAATCAAAAGTCAACATATTGCCAAATGAATGACTTTCAATGCTAAAAATGACTAGATATATTTTTATTGCCACATTTTCAATGCAAAGCTAGTTGCAAAAATAACTAAATACATTTAAAGATTTATATTTTTGTGCATATATATACTTTTGGTTAGTTTTTGCATATATTATATCTCTTTAGCAACAAAAACAATTGCATAGATAATTATATATATTTTAATAAATTCAAAAATATATATGTATCCCAACTCTATTAGTTTTGGTAGGTTTGGTTATGTTCTTTTGATGCTTAGTTTAGGTGATACATTTTTGTAATTCATTTGTTAGTTGATTCCATTCACGTGCCATAGTCACTTAAAATATATGGAAAAAAATTAAGTATAGTAGGCTTTTTGTGACAACTACTATAATTGCATAACCCATAGCCGCATAAATTATTATTTTCACTAATTATTATCATTGATTTAAATTTTATGAAGATACTGCATCAAGATCTCAACTCAAAAAAAAAGAAAAAACAATTAACTAGTGATATAATGACAAATGCCATTCATACAACAACACATTCAGTTTTGTATTCTATAAATGATATGATTATTACAAGGATTAAGACCAATTTGTGTAATAGGTCAATAGGATTTAATTGTTGACCTAGATATTATGCAAGCCTAAAAGATAAATTTACTAAAAACTTTATGTCCCTTAAAATAAAAAACTGTTGGGATGGATGTGAAGAGGGGAGGATATCTGCTAAGGATCTTTTGGAAAATAATCAACAAATTAAATAATACTATACACTAAAAACTAAGGTAAAAACAATAGAGCAAGAAAAATTTTAAAGTCCTAGCTCAATGCAAAAAATTCAAATGATAAAGTCCAATCCACAGGAGAAAAAAATCGACAGGCCTTGGATAGCTAGCTTTACCAATCCTACAAAATTATTAATAAAAATATAATAAAAATCCATGAGAATGAAAAATTTACCATTAAACCCCAACTATTAAAAAATATGAGTACAAGATAAAAACGAGGAGAAGGATCTTCAACAGCTAAAGAAATTAAACAAGATTATACAATTAGTATGACCAATGAAATGAGTAGAATGAATTTTGAACCTGCAGGAAATAATGTAGATCAAAATATGAGTTTGGCTAGAGAAATCGTTGGGTACAAAATAAAGACCTTTAGTGATCTAATTTATGAGGATGAATGAGTCAAAATTATGGCTATGGAGATATGTTATGAAATCACTAATAGTCATCCTACTAGTAGTTATATCCTGATAAATATATGCTTAGAGGGATATAATATATATGAGTTGCACACTTACATCGACCGTGGCCGTTCCGTCGATTTTAGAAAAATATCTCTATTTCCAAAATTGATGTGGAAAAAAGTAAAGACTCCTTCACAATTACGAGTAACTGAAGATAACATACTAAGCCACATTGAAGCCATAAAAATGTAATAAATTAAAATAGACAGAGGCTAATGCATTATACTAATTTTATAGGCTACAGATCAATCATGTCATGATATGATTATTAGAAATAATTTTCAAAGGCGATATTATCCATATACACAGACCATAAGCCAAATCATATTTACATTAAATGGTCATTGGGTTCCCATTGACAAATTAAATGGGGCATACACACATTAGAAGATTGAGTTTACACGTAGCCACCATAGTGACAAAGTAATCCCTACACAATATGAAATAGCACTAACGATCTCACTACTTGAGTTATCCATTAAAGAGGAAATTGTTAAGCAACAAGAAGAATTAAACAAGGAACTATACTTTGATAATCTGCTAAAAGTTTGGCACAAAGATAAGCCATTTGCAAAGATTACTTTGTTAAATCCCAACAATGTTATACATAAACAAATCGTGCATGTGCATAAGATATCTAAGAATTTGATAAACAAATAAAAGAACTTTTGAATAAAAGGTTAATAGGAATAGTAGGAGTCCTCATACTAGTCCTACTTTCATGCTAGGAAATCATGCTAAAGAAAAAAGGGGAAATGCTAGAAATGATAATAAATTATAAAAAGCTTAATAGAAATATTGCCTTTGACCTTTGTTATATTCCTAACAAAATAGGCCTTTTTCATAGAACTCAAGGAGTCTTTTGGTTCTCGAAATTAAACTATAAAAGCAAATACAACTAGATAAAAATAGATGAAGAAAGCACTCCTTTAACCGCTTTTAGTACCACTCAAGACATTATGAGTCGATAGTGGTGTCATTTGTTCTTAAAAATGCACCTTATATATTTCAAAGAAGAATCAATAACATCTTCAAGGAACTCAATCACTATTGTCTAGTTTACGTCGATCATAATATTGTCTTTTCTTTTACCACAAAATAGCACAAGACGACATTCTGCCTATCACCCAAGATGTATTTTTCATCAGATTATCCTTGGTAAAAGCAAGTGCATTTATAGTGAGCAAAAAATAGAGTTTCTAGGTCTAGAAATAGAGGCTAGATAAACCATTCTACAAAAGCATATGTTAGAAAAAAATATAAAATTTTCCTGAGAAGATTAAAGATGGGAAGCAACTAGAAAGGTTTCTTGGGTATCTTACCTTAGCTAAATTAAGAAATCCATTACAATAAAAACTTAAGAAAAAAATAATTTGGGCTTGGACCCTTGGTGATTCAAAGATTGTCAAAAACTTCAAAAGATGTGCAAAAATCTTCCTGCTCTTCACTTGCCTACTCAACATGATGATTTGATCCTTGAGACAAATGCTAACAATGAGCACAAAATTATAGTACTCAAAATCAAAGAATGAGAAAAACTCCACAATTATTACGGTGGAAGCATTTATGAAGAACAATGCAAGTATCCTACAGTAAAAACAAATCCTTGCAGTCATATAAATTAAAACGTTCTTAATGTTTTTAGCCCCATAACTTTTTCTTATTCAAATTTATTGCAAATGAATACTTGGTTTTGTGAAAAAAAAAATTATCAAACATGCAAGTGCAAGGCTAATTTATGAGTTGACAATTATGGCTTAACCAAAATTTTCTTTTGTACTAAACCTATAAATGGATCAAAAAATTCTTTGGTAGATATCTAACTTGTTGTCTTGTTAACGATGAGTAACATAGCAGAAATCCTGCTAGAAAAAGAGGAAATTCAAAATAAAATGTCATTATTGCTAGAATGTGTCTCTCCTTCTAGTAGGTTCTTATGGATATTTTCAAATTTCTTAGAAAAAATAGATCATGTTTTGGGTTGTTGTCTTCTGCATATCTAGTAGCATAGATATTCAACCATTTAGAATAACAAATGAATTACTTGAGGTGTACATACGATGTTCAAGCAAAAAAAAGTGCCTAGCTGAAGCAAAAATGGTTCAACAACAACCTACAAAGGCTACTAAAACTATTCCTATGATATTTGGGAACCATAGTGTACTATGGCCTTCTTGTGATGAAAATAGATCTTTAAACTTCCAAAATCTATATAACAAGGACATAATCACACCTAAAGTTGCTTCTTTTGGTTTCAATATCCAATAATCAATAAGAATGTTAAATTTGTATAAAAGATAAGAACCTATTGAAAGATTAATTACATCCCACCAAATCCCTCTCCTAAAGGCTCTTAGCCATCAAAGAAGAATTCTATAGGAAAAACTCTAGTCAGTACTCTTAATTTAGGAGATAAACATCTAGATATTTTTATAAAGATGATGGCCATTTGCCTTTTATTTCGTAACTCAACTCAAGTTGAGAATACATAGAGGTAATTAGGTCTATAAATAACCCAAATCGAGGGGATTAGCTATTACATTAGTGGGCAAAGTGGAACAATAGGGGGCATACAAAATATCATAGAAAAATAAGTCAAAATGTGAAGATAATCACAATTTAGATAATTACATCCCACCAAATTGCACTCCTAACGGCTCCGAATGATGTTATGGAACTCCTTGTTATAAGTGGAGTAGTTGAGTTTGGTGCCACTTAACTTCTGACTAAATAGGCCAGGAGTAATTAGGCTGGGGTGAGAACTACCCTAATGCAACCGTCGCTAGCATCACATTCAATTTCGAAAAGGAGCTCAAAGTAGGGAAGAGACGAGATAGGGCCAAGCATAGCTTACTTTTGATTGTCTCAAAAGCCCCTTGGGTGGCCTCTGTCCACTCAAAACTTCTATTCTTCATGCACTTTGTCAAGGTAGCCATGATAAACCTAAAATCTTTGATGAACTGATGATAGAAAGATACCAAGCCAAGGTAGCTCCTTGCTTATGTGATAAAGGTAGGCAAGAACCAACTTTTGATGCCTTCAACTTTGGATTCATCCACTTGTATGGTCTTTCTTGAGATAACATCACTAAGAAAATAACTTAAGATGAGAATAGGCAAATTTCTCAAGCTTAGCATACAATATTTGTTATCTCAAGACTGAAAAGACTTTAGAGAGATGGTCAGCATGAGAAGTTTCATTATGGATATGCAACAAAATTTAATCAAAAAACGGCATAATAAACTTCCCAATGAAAGGCCTCACAATCTTATTGATATGTCTTATGAAGGTGCTAGAAGCATTAGACAAACCAAAAGACATAACAAGCCACTCATGTAACCCATACTTGGTTATGAAAGAAATTTTCCGCTCATCACCTTCTTTTATTCTAACTTGGTGATACCTACTCCTAAGGTCAATTGTGGAGAAGATCTTAGACCGATGCAATTCATTAAGCATATCATTCAATTGAGGAATATTAGGGAACCTATATATTTGATGGTGATTTGTTTATGGCCCTAGAGTCAACACACAAATGCTAAGTCCCATCTTTCTTTGGTACCAAAAGGGTGGGAATCAAGCAAAGACTAAAGATCTCCCTAATGTATCACAATCAAGTATGTCTTAGACTTCCCTCTATAGTTCCTTTGGCTTATCAGGACTGCATCGATAGGCTGGCTTGTTAGGTAAAGGAACACCTAGTAGGATATCAATTTGGTGTTGAATTCCTCTTAAGAGAAGGAGCCCTGGGTAAATCATTAGGGAATACATCCTCAAACTCTTTCGAGAGTGATTAAGCTAGAGGGTGTATGGATTTCACTACCTCACTTGTGTTTGATTCTACCATAAGTAAGACAAATAAGGGCTTGGTCTTATTAATGGCTCTCCCTACCCATGTCTCAATTATATATAGGGATTTCTCACTTCCCTTGCCCTGGTTAATTTTGAGATATTCGGGTGGGGGTAATGGAGCTAAAGTGACACTACATAATTATGCTTGAATGCGTATGTATTTGCATGCCCATCATGAATCACATGATTATAATACAATGAATTTATTCTAAGTAATAAATGACATGCATTCATAGGTAGAATATTACATAACACTTCACCAACATACATGTAACACCCCCAGCTCCTAAGGCCGAAAGCGTTATGTTTTCCTAACTTTTTACTTAAATTTTGGGACGAAACGGACAGAATTTTCCCTGAAAACTGAACGTTCCCAGGCTAAACGCCTTACAACAAGTCCCTGTAAATCAACGGAAGCGTAAACATTTAAAACATAACTCAACGGCCACACGCCGGAGTTCATAACTCGACAAGCCACCCGCTCGGAGTACACCAAACAGAATAGTTCATTAATACAGAAACAGTAAAAGATACAACTCAACGGTTCACACAACCGGAGTATGGGGTTTACATCCCAAAATACAACCAACTTCAACTAAAAGACATCTAACTGACCGGATAGTTGGCTTATATGGCCATACAGAGCGACTCATAACCGACATGCATTACAAGAACTTAGAATACTGTTTACAAACGTTTATAATCTAAAAATACTTTACATGACTCGTTGAAGACATAAGTAGGCACAAATGACACTTTGCAAGCGATAATCGATTCCAGCTAACTCAACTTCTTCCTGTCATAAAGAAAACCTGGGGGAAAAGGGGAAAGAGTAGTGGGATGAGCAACCACACGCTCAGTGAGTGTCCGCCAACCCCCTTAAAACCAAAACCGTTGCAGGCAAATAATATCTTTACTAGTCACATATCACGTATTCATACTTTAATATCATATTAGGCATTCATAGAATTCCTATGAAGACATTACTAAACATAACTTCATTTTAACCCCTCGAACACATCTCTAGACTCCTGAATGATTAAGTTCTTTGACTAACAAGCAGTTAAGTAATACTAACACGGTATTAAACCACATATCCCAGCTCGTAGGCTCTTGGCTACACATTTAAGCATGATAGATTCTAAGCTTCGATTAAGGTTGGCATGCTAGGAACTTGCTTACTCATCATGTGTTTCTAAAACATAAACATTGAATACAGTATCACTTATATACTTAATATGCACTTTTAATCGGACAGGTTTGATATGGAAAAGGATGAGACCACATAATATTGGAATCCACTTTCAACATGCTTAAGAATCACTTCACTTTCAACATGCTTAAGAATCACTTCATAAAGCATTCATTCAGTACCTTCTTTCTTTCATTGAAAACATTTTCTTAACCTCCTGAGGCTCTTGCCCTTTTTAAAAGAGATTTCATTTCGTATTCATATGATATGCATAAGGCACACACAGATTCCAAGTCTCATTCATAGGTTATGCATAAAACATGCTCATAAGGCCTTCTTTTTCGTAATCGTATCTTACTTAGCATCTCATTATCATTTATAAGAAAAGCATAGAACATACAAAGAAAACTTTCTTTCCTTTCTTTGAAAACATTTCATTTAGCCTCTTGAGGATCATAAAAACCCTTTTCTTAGCCCCTTGCGGCTCATATTCTTTCATATCGGTCGCATATTGACCCTTATAAACTTTTCACATTTCATTCAACTGGCCTCTTTGGGCCCGTAAAGCATTCTTTTTCCTTAAAACATATAAAATGGCATAGGCCAATTGCTTTTCTTATCTTGGTAGGAAAATACTTTTGGCATAAGATCATTACAGGGTGCTGATCGGGTGAGAACTATTCTCGACCCCATAGTGAGACCTAACGCTCACGCTTAAGCTCTTACTCCCGGGATGGCTACATATAACATATCGGACCATTACATTAGCCCTCGTCAGGGCCTCTAGGGTTTATCCAGACTTATCCCCTAGGATAACATCGCTCATATCATATCATATTGTCCGCAGCACATTATCTTAGCCACTTAAAGCGTATCAGCCATAACGGCTAATAACTTTGCATTTCAAACAGTAAAATCATTCAATGTATAACTCACACCTTTTTAAAACTCTTTAGGGATTCCCCCGTTCAAGTGAGTTCACTCCCAAAACTGTTTTCATTCAATTAAAATAGGCCATCATGCACTAATAGTTATGGCTACTATCATTTCAAAACATGAAATCTTTCTTTGAGAAACTCACCCTTATGCACATAATGCCATTTGAGCACTTAAGCACATATATCACATATATTACATTTAAGCACTTCATAATCAACTCAATGCAATGAGCCACACATGGCCTCGCAATCCACACGATTGCGGTCACTTCACAACCCAGTCTCCCTCCTCGCTTGCACCGTACCACAAGACCTCGAACGCTCATAATTTAGTCCTCAAACCATCCAACTACCAGCTCATTTCATCAATTTATTAATCACAATATGTTATCATATTGGCTTTTATAAAAGAAAGTGAGGTTTAAGCTCTTACCTGAGCAAACAGCACCTTTCAGCCACATATAACCATAAGTAGTCATTAGTTGACAACACTTTACTAAGTACATCAAACAGGATTTAAATCTAACATATACGATGCATTTTGAAGGAAACTTTCCTAAGCATGAACGTACTAAAAATGGGTTCGAATGAAAGCTAACATAATTCAATAGCCTCAAATTTAATTCGATTACATGCATTGGCTAGTTTTAATTCGAATCGAGGCTAAACATGTTTAAACAACTTCGAATTTAATTCTTTTCCACATGTTAACCAATTAACTTGAGTCGAAACTAAACATGTTCATATAACTTTGAAATTAATCTTTTTTTCATGCATTACTTATTACTTGAATCAAAGCTAAACATATTAAACTAACTTCGTTTTTAACTCTTTTTATACCTTAGCTTACTTTAATCGAATACAAGCTAGCCACGTTCTTATAACTTCGAAATTAATCCCCTTCTCATGTATTATTTCAATACTCGAATCGAAGCTAAACATGTTAAACTAACTTCGTTTTTAATTCTTTTTCATGCATCAACTAATTAACTTGAATCGATGCTAAATACGTTAAATTAACTTCGAATCAACATCTCAGGCATCGACTAACTAAATTAACATGTATCGATTCAAGTCATTTTCGGGTTTTAATCAACTAAACTAACATTTAACGATTCGAAGTCGTTTTCAGGCATAAACTAACTAAACTTAACATGCATCGCAACTTAAAGCTTAAAACGCTTTCGAAATTAATACTAATTTAGGAGGCGAGGAACACCCACCTCGATTCCATGCTAGAGGCACACAATTTAGCTTGAATTGAGGCCAAAATCGAACATCAACAGCCACATATTCCTCCACTCTTCGCGCCTGACCCGACCGCACATGCATTAGGGTGAGAATTAGGGTGAGAATCCAACTTATAGAAGAGAAGAGGTTCGAAACTCACCGCACATGCATAATTCCGGCCGAGTGTCCAACCGTCCTTGCGCCAGAATCAGCCCAGCCACGGCCGATTTTCGCTCAGCCTCGGCAAGAGTTTGTCGCCGGCAGCCCAGAGAGGCGGATTGAGGCTTAAAACCGGCGAGTATGGCGTGTGTGAGGTGAGGAGATGAGGGAGACGGTGGTGGTCGGCGGTGGCGTTGGGTGACGCAGGGGATTGCCTTGGTCCTTCTCGACTTGCCGGTGGCGACGGTCATGGTGGGCGAGGAAGAAGACAGGCTCAGATCGCCTGGTGTCCATGAGGGAGGAGGAGAAGTGGAGACGCAGAGGAGAGAGAGGGGACTCGGGGCTATTGTGACCGAGAAGGAGGAGAAACCAAGAAATAAAGGGGTTTGCAAAATTACAAAAATGCCCCTCCCTCTCTTCTATTTCCATCCCAATCTGTTCAATGCTTGATACCGCCAGTCTATTTCGTATCCGAATTTCTAAACCCAAATCGATAATATAATCCTCGATCAAATATTTGATCCCAAATACGTCTAGGTTCAATTTAATAAACCACAAACTAATTATAAGGTTTAAAACCTAATCGTACTCGGGAAACGACTAAATGAATCGAATAACGACTAAATTAAACTATTGATATAATTTGAAGGCATAAATAGCACGAATTAACTTTGAAATCAATAATAGCAATAAAAATCCCTTTTTATAAAATTATAGCTCTCAAAAGCACATTGATAATCAATTAACTCATACAGTTTCTATTAAAAATACGATTTTATAACGTAAAAAGCGGGATAATCAGCTTAACGTAAAATAAAGAACGGGGGGGTCTTACAATACAAACAAACCTACAATGAAATAAGAGCTTCTCTAGAACAGTGACCTTGCTTCCTTGCTTAAGCCATTAGAGATTGTAGAGGGTTGGATGCACCTTGGTTGATAGTTGGAGCTTGTTAATAAAAGTCAAGGAAGCCATATTTGATCAACTTCCACTATTAATTGTTAACTCACACACCTTGCCTACAATGGTACATCGTGCATGGAAGATTTGTTCCCTTTGCCTAGGTTCAAAGGGAACCTCTTTGATATGAAGTGCTCTCCAGATCACCAATAGTTCACCAACATTCGGAGTGATCAAGGTGTGTTCTTCTTTTTTAAACTCTTCATCACTAGTCTTTTATTCAATATCTTGAATCTCTTATACCTCTCTAATGGTGAGTCTTTCTATTTGGACAATCACCTTAGAAGTGATCATAGCTATGAAACTTAGAGGATTTATGTCCTTCCAACCTCTTCGGGGGCTCACTAGTAATACACTCACCCTTGTTTAGGGCCTCAGTGTGGGTTGGAGTAGTCTTGGTCTTAGGGTAAGAAGGGAGCCCCTTTGTGGGGATGTGAGAACAATTTGTGGAAGGGTACAGAAAGATTTTCTACACTTGAGTTGTTTCTTAACCTTGATATCTGGATTGCAAACATACATTATCAAATGAGAGAAAATGTTGTAAAGTCTATCTTGTTAGCAATGTTGGGGGATGACCTTTGATGAATCTAGTTATTTTGAGCTCGAACTCTTTATTCAATTCGGCCCTTGCTTGGAGTTGTTCTCTCCAATATACTATTCAAGCTTCAGATTCTCTTGGGTAAGATAAGTGATCTTGAGGTAGAGCTCTTGCTTGTAGGAGGGTGGTAGAAGCCTCTTTTCCATGTGGTTCTTGAGCTTGGACCAAGTCTTGATTTTGGATGTAACTTCCATTGCCATATTCTTCTTCAAGTTCTTATACCACAAGGATGTATACGCTTTCATCTTGAGAATGACCAATTTCAAAGCCTTCTCATCATTACACTCTTTAAGCTATAAGATACTGCCATAGATTGAACCGAACCTATGTAGTTTTTCGGATTGAGGTTTCTATCAAACTCTAGGTCTTCAATCTTAAAGTCTTCAAGGTCATCCTTTTGATGCCTTCTTCTTCTGGTACCTCTATCCCCATTGTCATAATCTTCATGAGAAGATAAGTAGGTGAAGTTGATGGGATTAACACCAAATCCCCGATTGGTAAAGGTTTCATTATCCATATCCCTTCATTTGTTCAAGCTCCCTTGCAAGCTTTCTCACTTGTTATCGATGCTTAATCATGACTCTATAACTTTTCATTTGATGGGCTTGTTCAAGTGGAATGCCCCTAGAATGAGAGGAATCTCCTTCATTGGCCAAAGTGGAGTTAGGACAGAAGGTATAGGACAAAACAGGGGAACCATAGAATGTGGGATTTACCATAGAAGGGTCGTAGTAGCCTCAGGAGGAAGACAAGAATGACAATAGAGGAAAATGAGCCTGATGCAGATGGTTCTGGCTAGCAAGGATATTCTGTGGTGGGCACTGTCCTGGTGTTTCTCCCTAGTTTTTGTGAAGGTTTTTTGTGGAGTCTTGGGTTTGTGTTTAGGTTAGAGATTGTGTTTGATCTATTTTGAAGGTTCTATATAGGCTAATAAGGGCTTATTAAGGTGGGTAAATGAGGGAGAATTTTGAAGAGTGAAAGTGTCGAGTTTTGGGGGTGAAAATGAGAATATGGTGAGGGTTTTTGATTGAATAATTGGAGATGAATGTTTTCATTTGGCTATGATACCAACTTGATGAAGATGATCCTCAAACTCTCAAAATCAATATAAAAGGAAATAATCACACCTAAAGGTTACTTCTCTTGGATTCAATCTCAAATAATCAATAAGGATGTGAGATTTGTGTACAAGATAAGAAACTAATGAAAGATAAATTATTTCCCACGAAATTCTTCTCGTAGAGGCTCTTAGCCACCAAAGAAGAATTTTAAAGGAAAGACTCTAATCACCACTTTTAATTTAAGAGATAAAGATGTAAAGATTTTTTGAGAGAATATGGCCTTTTGCCATTCATTTCATAGTTCAACTAAAGCTAAGAATACATGAAGGTAATTGGGTTTATAAATACATAAAATAGAAGGAATTAACTATTGTATTAGTGGAAAGTGGGTGAAGAGGGGGCTTACAAAATATCCTAGAAAATTAAATTAATATGGTAAGATAACTATAATTAAGATGAGCTATATTTTTCTAGGATTAATCCCCCACCATATAGAAAACTGTTCGAAGCTTGGAAGATCATTCTTGGTGTATGCAGAATCACTCCATACTAAGCAATCTCAAAGATTACAATTTTATCCTCCTTAATCAAGGCCAAATTCTAGATTGTTCTACAACTACATTTTTGTGCATAATCCACATGTTTGGGTCATTTCTCCCAAATTGTGAAATCTAACGCCAAATTTTAGCACATGAGGATAAAATAGACATCTTAGCAAATCAGTAAGACTTAGGCTTGCATCAATTGGCCATTGTTAGGTAGGATTTAAGCTTAATCCCACTCAGCAAGTTTACCAATAAAAACCTGTATTATATGAGATGGGGATTTTATCACTTTAGGGAGTTAAAATGTAACCTAAATTTTGATTTTGTTAAATCATCTTAAATTTTACTCTCTGAGCTTCCCAATAAGCAGGAATTGCCCTAATTAGATGTTGTTTGGGTGGTGAGAAGCCAAGTTCAACAAGAGTGAAGTGCTAGAGTAGTGACCTACATGACGAAGTACGTTTGGCTTGGACTTTGGTATGGTTGAGGGCGGAGCCAAAAGTCGGCTTAGGGCTTGGTATGCTTCATCTCTCTTGGTAACTCTAGAGTTGGTGGTGCTAGATTCCTGACTAACTCAATCTAATTAAATGATCCCGTAATGAAGGCCCGGGAATATGGGATAGTGGGTTAGCTTATGAAAAATCTTGATCCAGAGTACCCATTCTATTGAAGTCTAACTAGGTTTCAGAAGTGTGTATTTCAAAGAATCCACTAGATTTACACATCTCCGAATAGACTAATAAGAGCTGCTAAAAATATAAGCTTGCATACTGATGTAAGTTGTGTATTAATTGAATATAAAAAGGGAAATTCCAAACTATCTCATTTTTTATTCACCTAATTGATCCTATTGACCCTGATGATCAACTCCGAGAATGGTTTCCATAATGATGAGGAATAATTAGTAATCTTACTTTAGCAGGTGGCATTGGTTTTTACAACATTTAACATCAAATGTTGGTATTATTATTGTATAAGGAAATATACTAATGCATTGTGGAATACTACTTTCACTTATCATCATAAATTTTGCAAGTGCATGAAGGTGGAAGGATTTGTGTCAGTAGATGTTCTCAATTATCTCTTTGACATTGGGTTTGCAAAATTCTTATTAGAAAAAAGAAAAAAAAATCTAAATGATGTATTTGAAAAAGGGCATTCAAAGCGTCTTAAACTAGATGAAGATTTAGGTGGACTTGAAAACATTAGTAGAGATGAAGGCATATAGAATATTACTATGGATGACTTGTGTTGTCAGCATTCAGTGCTTTGAAAAAGTTTTTGCACCATTATATATTATCTTGTCACAATGTCAAAAAACTGTAATAATGTCGTCGACTATAGCCATGTGACAATTTTTTGTGGCAGTATGTGTACTGTAGCCACTAAGGCATCCTATATGTTTCTTTTTATTTATAATAGGAGAAGCTAAGTGTTGCAAGGGGACACACTCATTCAACATACTTAAGGAAAAAAGAAGTCAAGTTTCTCCATTTCTCTTCGAGCAGGCATCTCTGATAATCTTAGTTGTTGAAGTCCCTATTCAAATATCTCCATTGTAATATTTCCAATTTCAAGCTTCCAATAAAAGTAGTTTCCTAGTAGGAAACGTTATTCAATAGAAACTTATGTGTTGAATATTGTAATTTCTTGACTAAAGTTTCACTATCCTAAAAAATATAAAAATTTAATTAGTAACTACAGTGCAACGTAAATAAAATAGAGCTGTGTTGTGCCCACTAAGTTCATGTAATGGTCAAGCCTCTCTAATGAAGGTTTACTATTTGCTGATTGTATAAAATATAATATTTATAATATAAGTAGTAGATTTGTGATAATTAGTACCAGTAATGTTATTATAAGAGGTAAAAACTTATAAGGTAGGACTTATTTCTTGAAAACCCTCAAAAAAAGAAAAATTAAAATTTGTACTACATTTTGGGAACAATTTGTAATTTCAAAAAAGTTTCGGTCCAAAGTAAAAATATTTATCCTTTCAAACGTAGTTAAGCCAAGTAGTTGTATCCCATAAAATTATTACCACAACCTAAGTAGTTATGAAAATATTTATCCAAATTCACTGGGTTAGTTAAATATTTGACCATACCTTTGTGAACCCAAATGTAAACTTTTCCATAAGAGAGCATCCAAAGTGAGGAGGTTGTCTCTCCTTGATTTCTTTTCTACAAGTGGATGACCAACATTTGCAAATGCAACTTGTTTGTATTAATGTATTTTAGTAGTCATTGCTTCAAAATCTTAATTTAAACCTTTATTGAGTTTTGTTGCCCCTTCATGCATATACCATGATCAAAAAGTTTAGCACTCCATGATCAAGTATCCTTTTGCTATGGGGGCCTTTGGATGATTTCTACTATACACATGTCACTTTAACTTGCACTAAAATCTTTCAATATGAAGGATTCCATGGTATTGCACAGGCCTAACGTCCTTGACTTCATGTACTAAATTGATAGGTAAGTGCACCATGCTAACAAAGAAGGATGGCAAGAATATCTTGTCAAGTTCACAAATGGTTTCAGTAATTTCTAGCTACCAGTTATGAAGGTCTCTAGGTTTAATAACCTTGCTACACAATTGTAAAAAGAAGCCATCCAATCTTATCAAAGGGATAGTTATATGCTTAGGTAACGTTTTTCTTAGAGCAGTTTGAAGCAAATAATGCAAAACGATGTGATCATCATGGACTTTTGTAACACGATATTTTTCTTTTTGACAAATTCACACAGTGTGATATATTTGACGCATACCCGTAAGGCGATTTTGCATCCTTTATAGCACGATAAAAATCACCTTCTAGTTGGCAACATAGAATAGCATGCTTTTTAAAACAATAAAAAATGCTTGTTGTCTTTGGAAAGTTGTCGCTGAAGTCTTTCTTTTATATTTAATTTGACGAGATCAAAATGAGTTTTCACATGATTCTTCAACTTTCTGGAGATATCTAATAAGGTCCCTATTATATTATTCTCTTCAATATGCATTACATCAAATTCGTGTTGACATTATCTTGCCAATATGGCAATTTAAAAGAATATTGACTTTTTCTTCTAAGGGCAATTGCTATCATTCTTTTTCTTTCAAGTCTTCCCAAATGAATTTTCAAAGTTAGATAGCTCTTGGAATGCTTGTACATTTAATAATGGGTTGGGAGTGTCCCTCTCGTCAATGTGACTATTAAATGAACTTTGTTTTTTTTTAACCAATGACGGTATACATCTAAAAATTTATCGTCCATAGAGCACATTTTTCTACTATGCTTCAAGTACAATAAAATAGCGTCACAACTACAAGGTGGACATGAAAACTTGCCTTCGGTTTTTCAAATTGACAACATGAAATATCCCGAAAAATCATTAATGGTAGAATGAAGGACTACAAACATCTTGAAGGTTTGATCTTTATATGTATCATATGTTTCTAATCCAATATTCCACAAATCAATCAACTCCTCTATCAAAATTGAATATAAACGTCGACATTATTGCCTATGAACTAATGAGTAGGAATCAATAAAGACAAGAACAAATTTTTATGTTTCATGGAAATCCATGGCGGCATGTTATAAGCAAGTTGTAATTTGATATTTCTACCTCTGTTGAAAAATTGGAATATAACGAATCAAATTCCTCCCATGCTAGCCTATCTACAGAATGTTGTAAATTTCCATGGATAGGTCATGCATTATTATCTCATGTCTTGTGTCTAGAAATTTCAGAAGACATGAATAGTCTTTGAAGTCCAAGTCTCAAAGGAAAATGCCACAAAACTTTTTTGGGCATACAAGAGATTCTATTCATAAGCTTACTACCCCTTTTTGCTTGCTTTTCTTACTTGGTTTCCACTTAGAGGTGTGACAAATATGGCATTCAATAGAGTGCTCATACTCCTTACAATATAGAATATAATCACTAGGACTTGCGTCTATTTTTGTATAATCAAGCCCTAGGTTGCTCACTATGTTTTTGCTTCATTAAAATTTTCGGGAAGCTTTGCCTTGTGATAGCCTCCTTTAGAAGTTGTAGGGGGTAAGTAAAAGCCAAATTACTAAGCCAAGTTCTTGCACCAATGAAACAACCCTTGTTTACTATCTTTTACCAACTTATGGAACATTGTAGCTATCTTGTTTGAACCTCCTTGTACTGTACTTGTTCCTTCTAAGGGCTCCCTAAATTGATCATATAGTAGTCTAGTAATATTATCTATTATAGCCAATTTATCTTCACCTGAAGTGTCCAAAGATTTCACTACCAATGCCGGCTCCTTATCATGAAGGACACAAACCCTATAATCAATAACAAGCCGCCTCGGCCACTAAATGGTTGAATATGCCATTGCTATGATGCGAATAACGATTTTTGCATCATTTGCATGACCATTTTATTTGCCCTCTGTGAGCGGCCTTAGCAAATGATGTGCTCAAAAAATCTACAAGCCCTTTTTCAAACTAACGTAATTGTCTGGGTAAATACATCCAATTCCGATCTTTTTTCGTTGCTTCAATTTTTGAAATTGATCGCAAATAACTGAAAGGCAGTACATTTTATTGAATGTCCAATAAAACGTCCAAAAATCAATCACTTCATTATTTTGCTACAATGATTACACACATAAACTTATCCCAAGCATCCAAAGAATTAAAAAGAAAAACAAGAAGTGGCCAAAAGATTACGAACCCACATTTCACATATTATTAGAAAGCCTACTAAACTTAAATAAACCCTCCATACAACTAAGAACAACACACGACACAAACCGAAAGGCAAAAGACATATGTATCGACTTTCCAAATATTCACAAAGTAGTTCAAAACCTTCAGAAGTTTTAAAGACATCCATACACATTTGAAGTACAAAATAGCGTGCAAAGAAATCTCCGTCTTCAACGTAATACCATGCCTTATATCCAAATGATATTAGCTAGTAAGTCTTACATATACACATAAACTTCTATACACCAACACACACACATATGTATACACACACACACAAATATATATATATATATATATATATATATATATATATATATATA
>JACYFF010031958.1:59130552-59145570 GCA_017589665.1 Selenicereus undatus
TATATATATAGATACATACATATGTATATGTATGTATATATTTGTATATATATATATATGTATGTATGTATGTATGTATGTATATATGTATGTATACGTTTCTGTGTGTGTGTGTGTGCGTGTGTGTGTGTATATATGTGTGTTTTTGCGTGTGTGTGTGTGTGTGTGTATATGTTCAGACATGTCTGGTTTCTTTAAGAATGATAAGGATGAGAGCGGGCTAACGTGATGGCACGAGCGGGGCGCTAGAAGATCCTTTCGTTTAACATTTGACATGAGGGCACGAGCGGGGTGGTTGACTATCCTTTCCTAGATCGTTGGACGTGTAAAAAGGGCAACCCCGGGGGAGATCTGAAGGCAGCCTCTTCAGCGATCAAATCAGTACGGGATCCCAAGAAAGGATAGAGCATAGAATGAGAATTTATGATGTACGGGAAAATGTGCTAGAAAGTGATCCCCTACCCTGAGGTGGGTGGGGGGTATTTATAGTCCTTGTAGCCAAGGGCATAATAGTAATTTCATTTAGGGCGTTCCCCAAACGGGCCGCTGGGTGGTTTCCCACGCTAGGCTTCTGAAGTATGGATTTCTAAACTCCAGGGGCTGCTGGGAGTAATTGACGTAGCCTGGCCTATGGGTGCTCATGTGGGGCCTGCCTTTAATTGACATATTATCAAGATAATTTAACCCCTCACATTTCGCATGCGCGCCTGTCTGGACGGGTAGTCAGGCAAAAGTGGAGTAAGCTTGTGCCGAAGGGTTTATCTGCGAACCTTGGATGGTAGCCTCGTGTTAGGGGCACCCCATCATCTTGTGGGACTTAGTCATGAGTTTTGGTGCCAGTGGGTTTCCCAAGGGAACTCAATTCCCAGGTATGACTGTTGCGTGGAAAATCCCCCACTACTGGTATATAAAATGATCGTCCTCAGGAGCCACAGTAATCTATAGAGCTAATGTCTTATTGAAATTGCTATGTAATCAATCTTTTCAATGAGCCGATTTAAAAAAATAATTATCTAATTGGAAACAAATCAAAGTAAAGCACCTAGGAATTTGATTCGCTAAGAGTTGGATCATAGAAGTAAGCATGCACTTGTCACGGATTACCTTTGATTTAGTCTAAATGAATCATTTCTTTTGAAACAAATTAAATTGCCTAAACGAATTCAACTAACACTCTCTCAAGTGCCTTTGATTTAGTCTAGGTTAAAGATTCATGAATGCTAAGTCTCCTCTCAACAAGCAATTCTCTCTCGAGTTTCGCTAAAACATGTTCTATCAAGGTGATTTAGTAGCGAGCTTCACTTTTTAGTACTTCACTCGAGTACCTAACGTAAGCAAGCAAAATTGGCCAAATTCTGCTCACAACATTCAATCTCAAGATAGAAATAAATCATTCTAATCATGAAATAAGCATAAGATTGCAAAGATAAATGATCCAACTATAATACTACAGTTAACAAATCCCTAGATTAAATAAAACTACTTACTCATATTTTCTAATTCAACTAAAACAAAAGTTCAAGAATAAGTTTAAAGGAAGAAAGGAAAACTTTACAACAACGACAATCCTTGAATTGTGCAACAATCTTCAAGCTTCCAAGAGCAAAGCTTCTCCCTTCAAATCTCAAAAACTAAACTAAACTAAACTGAACTCCAACTAAGAGAGATGTGAGAGTAGAAGTGAGATGACTTTTTGTTACTGAACTCTCCTATCAAAAGCCTTGGAACACACCTTCTTAAGAAGCAAACAGAGCATCCTCAGCTGCACAATGAAGGAAGATGAAGAGGCTAGCAGTTACAGGCTCACCACAATCCGTGGGGGACACCACGGGCTGACCGTGGTCTTGGCTGGTTCCAAACTCTTTTGCTCTTCTCTTGCTCCAAGGGCATAAGGATTAGGGTACCTCCATGGTGGGTCAATATGCATTCAAATAGGGGCAATTGCTGGGTCAAACGGTCTAAAATGTTGCAAATATCATCAAAGAACCATACCCAAGCATAAAACGAGAATGTGAGTATAAATCATGACCTTAAGCCTACAAATTCCCAAAAAAGTGCTACAAAACGTGCTAAAAATGAAGCATATAAAACCACTTATGAAACTCCCCTATGCTTGAATCGTTGCTTGTCCCTAAGCAACACTAAGGCCAACAATTATTCACAACCTCCTCATTTAAGTATTTAAGTAATACGAACCATCGTGCCATCATTTTTTCTTTCTTTTTGTGTTCTTTCCCTTATTTTTCCTCTTATTTTTAATCTCTTATTCTCTCTTCTTTTTATTTTCACTCTTTTTTTAATGAAAAACTACCTAAAAATGGAATCAAAGCTATAAAAGGGGCTTGGGTTGCCTCCCAAGAAGCGGTCCTTTAAGGTTAAGAGCTTGACCATGTTTCTATGTGAGACTGGGATCGGTAAGCAGGTGAACGATGACTTTGTCAATACGATCGCCCACAAGATAAGGCTTGAGCCACTGTCCATTTACCTTGAATGTACCGGTGGATTCACTCCATACATCTACCGCTCCATCAGGATGAACCTCGATGACATGAAATGGTCCAAACCACTGGGATCTCAACTTGCCCAGAAATAACTTCAGCTTAGAATTGAAGAAAAGGGCCATGAAACCTTCCTCAAATCTCTTCTTCAAAAGGTGCTTATCATGCAATTTCTTGGTCCTTTCCTTGTAAATGCGGGAGCTCTCATAAGCCTCTATTCTTAGCTCATCAAGTTCACATAATTGCAAAGCTCGCTCCTCACCGGCCACCTTGAGATAAAAAATGAGCATTTTAATTTCCGAATAGGCTTTGTGTTCCAACTCGGCCGGCAAATGTCAAGACTTGCCAAATACTAAGCAGTATGGGGCAGTGCTAAAAGGAGTCTTGCAAGCGGTTCAGTAGGCCCAAAAAGCGTCTTCAAGTTTTGAAGATCAATCTTTTCGGGATCTGTCCACCATATTTTCCAAAATACTCTTCAATTCCCAATTAGATAACTCAACTTGGCCATTCGTCTAGGGATGATAGGGTGTAGTGACTTTATGAAGACCCCATACTTCTTCAAAAGTGACTTAAGTGGTTTATTGTAAAAGTGAGTCCCGTTGTCACCTAAAAGAGTTCTCAGTGTACCAAATCTCGTAAAAATATTTTTCCGAAGGAACTTTATGACAACCTTGGAGTCATTGGTTGGGGTGGCAATGGCTTCCACACACTTAGAGACATATTCAATCGCGACGAGGATGTAGAGGTTATTATGGGAAGGAGGAAAGGGTCCCATGAAGTCAATCCCCATATATCAAATAACTCTGTCTCAAGAGTGCCACTTTGAGGTATCTCATATCGCTTGGAAATGTTCCCCATTCTTTGACATTTATCACAAGTCATGACAAATTTCCTTGCTTCTTTGAGAGAGTAAGCCAATAGAAACCTACTTGTAGTACCTTTGTAATAGTCTTATTCGGGCCAAAGTGTCCACCATAGGTCGAGGCACGACAATGGTGTAGGACACTATGAACTTCATCCTTTAGCAAGCATCTTATATATATATCCCATCTCCACATAGTTTGTAGAGAAGTAGTTCCTCCCACACATAATATTTCACATCAGAAATAAATTTCTTCATTGGTTGATAAGTTAATCTAGGAAGCAGCACCCCACACACCTTGAAATTCACTAAATCAGTATACCATGGGGTGACTTGGTGAAAAATGGCAAGTAGTTGATCATCTGCGAAAGAATCATCAATTGGGAGCTCTTCACTGGGAGTGACCTCGGGGCCTAGGCGAGATAAGTGATCCGCCACCACATTCTCCATTTCGAACTTGTCCTTAATCTCTAAATTGAACTCTTGGGGGAGAAGACGCCATTGAATTAGGCGGGGTTTTGAGTCAGACTTCTCCATTAGGTGTTTCAGAACAGCGTGATCAGTGAAAATAATGACCTTGGAATTTATCAAGTAAGACCAGAATTTTTCTAAAGCAAACACGACTGCTAGGAACTTATTCTTCACTGTGGCATAATTTACTTGAACCTTACCAAGAGTTTGGCTTGCATAGTAAATCGGATAGGGCTTTTTGTCCTTGCTCTAGCCTAGAACTGCCCCTACTACAAAATCGCTTGCATCACGCATCAGCCCAAAAGGAAGTCCCCAATCCCAGGCTTATATCACCAGGGCCGTAATCAATGCCTCTTTTAACCTAAGAAAAGCACTCAAGCATTCTTCATTAAAATCGAAAGACACATCCTTGACAAGCAAATGGGTGAGTGGTTTTGCTATTTGAAAAATCTTTTATGAATCGCCGGTAAAAAATGACATGTCCAAGAAAACTCACACCCTTGATAGAAGTTGTTGGGGGTAATTTTTCAATCACCTCCATCTTTGCTTCGTCAACCTGAATGCCTTTATTAGGGATAATATGACCTAAGACAACTCCCTCTTGTACCATAAAATGGTACTTTTCTTAATTCAAGACCAAATTTGTATCTTCACACCTTTGCAAGACCTTGGCTAGATTATTCAAGCAGTGGTCAAATGTTGTACCATACACTGAAAAATCATCCATAAAGACTTTCGTTATTTCCTCAACAAAATCAAAGAAAATAGCTATCATACAACGCTGAAAAGTAGCAGGGGTATTGCATAGCCCAAATAGCATTCTCCTATAAGAAAATGTACCATGGGGACAAGTAACGGTGGTGTTTTCTTGGTCACTATGATGAATAGGGATTTGAAAGAAATCCGAATACACATCTAAGTAACAAAAATATGAATTTATGGCCAACCTTTTTAGCATTTAGTCTATAAAGGGAAGGGAAAAATGGTCCTTTCGGTTGGCCTTATTCAATTTTTTATTGTCAATACACATACGCCATTTCGTGATAGTCCTAGTAGGAATTAACTCATTGTTTTCATTTTTGATGACCGTCATTCCCCCTTTCTTAGGTACTACATGGACCGGGCTTACACACTTACTATAGAAGATAGGGTAGATAATGCTGGCTTTAAGTAGTTTCAAAATTTCCTTCTTATCCGCCTCTTGCATATTAGGATTCAACCTTCTTTGGTTCAATTGAGGGCTTATGGTCATCTTCCATCAAAATATGATGCATGCACATAGATAGGTGAATCCCTTTTAGATCATTAAGAGTATATCCTATGGCTTTATGATGCATTCTAAGTATTCTAAGCAAATAGTCAATTTGAGATGCACTTAGACTAGCATTAACAATCACAGGATAAGTAGAATTAGGCCCAAGAAATGCATACCTCAAGAAAGAAGGAAGTGGTTTAAATTCTACCTAGGGAGCGCGCTCCTCACTGGCCGAGGACTTTGCACCACTTACCAAGGTGTCGACTTTAGTCAGCATAGGTGGAGCTTATGGAGTGGCTTCCAAGAATTGAGCACACATTGCTACTTTGGGATTTACATCCTTAGTAGAACAATCATTCAGCATACAATGCTCAAAAGGGTCATCAGATTCATGGTTAGAAATAGTTTCCCGTACCAAACTATCAACCACATCAATCATATGGCATTCATTAGAAATGGAAGGAAATTTAGAGGCCTTAAACAAATTGAACTCCACATGATCTTCTCCCACATCAAAAGACAACTTACCATTTTTGACATCAATATGGCACCCGGCGGTGGCCAAGAAAGGCCTCCCATGAATGATGGGGGTGCGCGTGTCCTCCTCCATCTCAAGTATTACAAAGTCTACTAGAACATATAAATCTCCTACCTTAATTGGGACATCCTGTAAAATACCAACAGGGTATTTCACAGATCGATCCGGTAATTGTAGGGAAATGGTGGTGGGTCTCATTTCTTCCAAATCCAGCTTCTCACACAAAAAAAGGGGCATAACTCACACTTGACCCTAAATTACGCAAAGTGTGTTCAATAGACACATTCCCTAACAGTCATGGAATTGAAAAACTATCGGGATCCTTAACCTTAGTGGGAAGCTTGTTTTGAATCGTGGTGTTGCACTCTTCAGTCAACGTAGCATTCTTATGCTCTTCTAGCTTTCTTTTTATTACACAAAATTTCTTTCAAAAACTTTACATAAGATGGCATTTGAGAGAATGGATCAGTAAATGGGATATTGATGTATAGTTTCTTCAAGACATCTAGAAACTTCCCAAACTATAAATCACGCTTAGCCGTAGCCATTCTTTGAGGGAATGGTAAAGGTGGAGTGTGAGGTTGGGGGAAGTTTGCTTAGAGTCTTTAGGAACCACATTAGAGTCCTTTACAACATCATCTTTATGCAAATCAGTAGAGGGAATAAACACCTCTTTCTCAACAATCTCAACATTATCATCATGCTTATTATGCAAAGACTAATCATCACTTAGCCCCTTAGGTCCCTCAACTTGTTCACCCCCTCTTAGGATCATGGCGTTGCATTGCTCCTTAGGATTTGACTTGGGCTTACTTGGGAATCTACTAAGGGCTACAGATGAAGAGTTAGCTTATTGGGCAATTTGGGCTTCCAACATCTTATTCTGAGTTGTAACTACATCAACCTCAGAGGCTAATTGCTTTATATGCTCATCTTGCTTTTGTTGCGCCAAAAGCATACTCTCCATCATGGCCTCTAGGTTGGGCTTTTGGTGAGCTTGTTGGGGAAAGGGAGATCTTCAAAATTGGGGGGATTGCCTAGCATTCATTTGGGGCATTGTGGAAGGGTTAGGCCTATATAAGAAAATTGGATGGTTCCTCCAACCCAGATTATAAGTATTTGAACAAGGGTCATTGGTCGGCCTTGGGTTGAAATTATTGACATAATTGACTTGGTCGCTAGTGTTTTGGGAAAAAAGGACTCCTAACTTGGCAATTCTCAGTCAAATGATGAATTGAACCACATATTTCACATGATGGGGAAATGGCACTAGAATTCACATCATTCACATTCAATCGTTCCAACCTTTGATTCATAGCATCTACTTTAGCATTAAGTAAAGCAAGTGCATCAATTTCAAGCTTACCTCCAACCCACTTAGGTTGACCTCATTTGTTGGACCATTGAAAATTGTTGAGTGCTATCTCCTGAATCAAATTGTATGCCTCATCTTCACTCTTATTCATTAAAGTTCCCCATGCTGCTGTATTAATAGTGGAGCTTACATGTTGGGTCACTCCATTGTAGAAAGCTTGAAAAATCATCCATCATAGAAGGCCTTGGTGAGGGCACAATCGTAAAAAGTCTTTGAACTGCTCCCAAGCCACATAGAGTGTCTCATCATCCTTTTAGGTAAAGTTGGAGATTCGGCTCCTCAAACTTGCCATTTTTCTTGGTAGCAAAAATTTGGCAAGGAAAGCTCTAGAAAGCTCAGCCCATGTGGTAAGACACCCGGCAAGCAAAGAATGAAGCTAAGGTCTTCGTCTTGTCCCTAAGTGAAAAGGGAAATAGTCGCAATCGAATGACATCAGTATAAACTCGGTTGAGCTTTAATGTGTCACACACCTCTAAAAAGATCGAGAGGTATACATTTGGGTCTTCCAACAGGGTGCCTCCAAATTGGGATTGTTGCACCATGGAAATAAGAGTCGGCTTCAGCTCATAGTTGTTTGCATGAACTTTAGGATGAGTGATGCTTGAGGTGATGCCTTGGACTCATAAGGTAACAAAATCCCTAAGCATCCTTCTTTGTTCACCACCTCCTCCTGCCATATTTGGTGAGGTCCTTCTAGCCTTGCACCTTTGTTCCTCAAGTCTTTACTTCTTCCTCCTTAAACGAAAAGTTCTCTCAATCTCAGGATCAGGTTCGTATAGAAATAGACTTCACATAAACGGGTGAAGATTCCCACAAGCACAATCTTTAACACTAACCAAAGCAATCAAAAAGTAAAGGAAAATAAAGTAAAAAACAAAGTCAATTTCGTAAGACTAACTCAATAGTTAACAATTTGGTCCTTGGTAACGGCGTCAAAAACTTGACATGTTTGCAAGCGCATGAGTGTCGTAATATAGATTAAAAAACTCATCATCAGTGACCGCAGTAATCTATCGAGCTAATGTCTAATTGAAATTGTTAAGCAATTAAGCTTTTCAATGAGCGGATTTAAAAAACTAATTATCTAATTGGAAATAAATCAAAGTAAAGCATCTAGGAATTTGATTCGCCAAGTAAAGAGTTGGATCATAGAATTAAGCATGTACTTTTCATGGATTAAACAATTTAAGTAGTTGTAATTGAGTTGAATTTAATCCTTTCTTTCGAAATAACTTAAATTGCCTAAACGAATTCAACTAACAAATTCTCAAGTGCCTTTGATTTAGTCTACATTAAAGATTCATGAACGCTAAGTCTCCTTTTAACAAGTAATTCTCTATCGAGTTTCGCTAAATCAAATTCTATCAAGGTGATCTAGTAGCGAGTTTCACTTTTTAGTACTTCATTCTACTGCCTAACATAAGCAAGAAAAATTAGCCAAATTTTACTCACAACATTCTCAAGATGAAAGTAAATTATTCCAACCATGAAATAAGCATAAGATTGCAAAGATAAAGGATCCAACTACATTACTATGGCTAACAAATCCCTAGATTAAATGAAACTACTCACTCATATTTCTAATTCAACTAAAACAAGAGTTCAAGAATAAGTTTTAAGGAAGAAAGGAAAACTTTACAACAATGGCAGCCCTTAAATTGTGCAACAATCTTTAAGCCTTCAAGAGCAAAGCTTCTCCCTACAAATCTTTAAAACTAAACTAAACTCTAACTAAGAGAGATGTGAGAGTAGAAGTGAGATGACTTTTTGTTGCTGAACTCTCCTCTCAAAATCCTTGGACCAAGCCTTTTTAAGTAGCAAGCCTAGCATCCTCAACCTCACAATGAAGGAAGGTGAAGGGGCTAGCAGTTACAAGCTCACCACGGTCTGTGGGGAACGTCAAGGGCTGACCATGGTCTTGGCTAGTTTTGAATTCTTCTGCTCTTTTCTTGCTCCACGGGCATAAGGCTGGGGGTGCCTCTGTGGTGGGTCCATATGCACTGAAATGGGGCTCATGCTCAAATGGTCTAAAATCCTGCAAATATAATGAAAAAACCATACCCAAGCATAAAACAAGAATAAGAGTATAAATCATGACATTAAGCCTATGAATTCAAGAAAAAGTGCCACAAAATGTCCTAAAAATGAAGCATATAAAAGCACTTATCAGGCCCCTAGGAGATAAAATGCGTACTAAGTAGCTGCCTATGCCATGCTTTGAGGTTTTTAGCTTTGTAGAGGTTAAGGGCATAGTGGTCGGCCCCAAGGCCGCGCTATAATGCCCTCAGCACCTTGGGGGCTAAAGGTACAAGGACCGGCCCAGCAAGCCTTGATATAAGACTCTTAGCCCCTTAGGGGCCAAAGGTATACTGACCGACCCTAAGTCTATGCTCCAAGACCCTTAGCCCCTGGGCAGTCAAAGGAATAGCGACCGGCCCAAAGGCCATGCTCAAAGGCCCATAGCCCCGTGGGGGGGCCAAAGGTGTAGCGACCGACCCTAAGTCTGCGCTTAAGAACCCTTAACGCCTTGGGGGCTAAAGGTGTGACGATCGGCCTCAAGGCCATGCTTTAGGACCCTTAGCCCCTCGGGGGCTAAAGATGTTGTGACCGGCCCAAAGGCCATGCTTTAGGACCCTAAGCCCCTAGGGGGGATAAAGGCATAATGGTCGGTCCCAAGGTCGTGCTTGTGGGCCCTTAGTCCTTTGGGGCTGAAAAGTGTAGTGACTGGCCCAAATGCCGTGCTTGGGGGACCCCTAGCCCCTTGGGCCAAAGGTGTATCGACCGACACCATGGCCATGCTTGAAGTCCCTTAGCCCCTTGGGGGTTAAGGGCATAGCAACCAACGCAAAAGCTGTGCTTAAGGGCCCTTAGCCCCTTGGGGGCTGAAGGTGTACCCATTAGCCCTTAGGCTATACTTCTGACCCCTTAGCTCCTTGGGAATAAAGGTTTAATGACCGACTACAAGACCATACTGAGAGTGTTTCATTTCCCTTCGGTAAAGGTGATGCATAGGCGGTACGTGTTAGGGTTTGGTTGGAACCCTAGTTCTATTAGAGCTTTGGGGAGTGTGTCATCTTTTCCTCTCCTCCCTAGCCTCTATTTAAGGGGACTCGGGGGTTTAGTGGTAGTTTATTTAACATTTGTTTTACCAACTTAGAGAGAGAAGTGGTTCCTTTTTAGAGAGAGAAGTTCCCACCTCCTTCCCTTATCTTTTAGGGGTTTCTGCTTGAATCTTGAACCTCATTCCGTCATATCCTCAACTTGGTTACTCATATTTAATTGTCTTCCCTTTGAATCTTCAAACAGGGCTGATTATCTTTAACCCTTTCCTTCAACCTTTTTCGAGCTCGGCAGGTACGCATCCTCAGGGGCATTTCTTTGAAGTTTTTGTTTTCTGTATTAATAAGGTTGGGGATGTCGTCCTCTTATTCATCGACCGAGACCCTTGAAAGGACGGTCAGTGTTTGGATGGAGGGCTGTCAACCCAAATTTCCCAACCTCTCGGCCAAGATGAACCCAAAAAGATCCCTTATGCCATACCTATCTATAAGCTGGGGACTCCCTTGTGGTCTAGTTGTGAAGATTCCTCTACCCCCAACATCCTCAATATTGAAGAGGATGTGGTTTACCCTTGGAAAATTGACGTGGCTGTTTCTCGTATGATTGATGCTCAGGAACAGAAGCTGGCACATACCAAACTGACCACTCATTCGAAGACTGTTCCGAAACTAATGGTTGAGGGGTTCATAGCAGGTAATTCCCAATCTCCTTCTGAGTCTTCTCAACGGAGCCTTAGAGTGTGCTCCACTAGTTATAGTTTGTCAGAGCAGGAAGATAAGGCATGCTCCTCGGGGTCTCGCTCTTCAACCCCTAAGGTGAAGAGGGGGCGGCCTCAGGAAGGCGCATCTCATGAAGTGGTGGCAGTGGGGATGCACTTCCCGGGTGTGCCTGAACGCTTCGACCCTTGGGATGTGCTGAGCACACAATTCCCCAATCCAAAGGTGGTGCGATCTTTAAAGAGGCCAATGTTGGAAGAAAAATATTTTCTTCTCGCGGGTTACAAATTCATCATTCCAGACGCACATGCTACAATCAATAACCCTCCCCCGGGTTGTATCGCCATATATCGAGCAACCCTAATGCATGACCTGAGGTTTCCTCTTCACAATGTAATCTAGGAGATCCTTAACAAGTATGAGTTGGCGCCCACTCAAATAGTACCAACGTTATGGCATAACATTTGTTCTTTCGTGGTGGTTTTGCTTGTTCAGCATGGGCATTTAGGTTGGTGCATACGGTACAAAAGGCATGCAGCGAAACCGAGGAGACGGGTTGGTGTAATTTTAACATTCGAAAGTGTTTTATGACGGCTATAGAGGAGAAGTCAAAAATAAAAATTGAAAGTGTGACTTCCTCTTTGTTCATAGGGCGGCCTGATGTATGTGTCAAGGGAAAACACTACCCATGCCAACACACATCAAAGGGAGGCAAAAACTCAAAGCTTAGTCATGGCCAAGGGTGGCACAGTCGTGCCTAGGTGCACGGTGTGGCTGTGCCACTTTGCTATCCTCGGAAACTAGAAAAGACAAGCTAAGCACGGTTTGAATGCTTTTGATGTTTGCTTTGATTCTAACCCCTTTTGTGATGTACAAGCCGTGAAGAAGGAAGGAAATGGAAGTATTTGGAGTGGAAGAATGAGGGGATATGGAAGATAAGCTAAGTGAGGGGAATTAACTTAAGAATTCAAGTTAATTACTTCACTTAGAAACCGTGGGATGCAAACTTGAATAAGATAGAACTAAACTTGAGATTTGATACAGAATCACCACTAACCTTTGAGTTTAGGGCCCTTAATCCTGATTAAGATACAGAATCACCACTTAATCAAAGTTAAGACTCACTTGAACACTACTTAGTTTGGCCTAAACTAAGATAAGCAAGCAAGGATTTAGAAAGAAGAAAGCAAATGCTCTCAAACTCAGTTTTCATTCAATGTGTGTTATGTTTCTTCCATGGCCGTGTGTAAGGGTTATGTATGCAGCAAAATGGAAGACTAAACAAGCAAGCAAGCTAGCAAGCACCTCCCCTTTTCCTTACTAGTGAGGAAAGGTGTTAGCTTAGCTTAATTACAACCGGTTTAGAGCTAACTAGATTACAAACATGCTTAACTATGGCTAATACATTAAATCATGAATCTAAACCTTATCTAAGTTGATTATACAATTCTTAACCTTTGATTAATCACTAAAACAACCAGCAAGGGGAGCCTTGAAGCATGTGGGCAGTCGAAATCTTGAGGCTACTTTTCGGCTAGCCAATGAGAGAAGAGAGACAAGATATCTCTAGCTTTGCTCCTATTGGTTGCTCTTTCCCACGCATCCACCAATCCAAGGTAGCCTTGAGTCGTGTGCTAAGCTTAGGAAGTGTGCCATTCTAGCTAGAAAATG
The DNA here is from genome assembly GCA_017589665.1 of Selenicereus undatus. Classification (NCBI taxonomy): domain Eukaryota; kingdom Viridiplantae; phylum Streptophyta; class Magnoliopsida; order Caryophyllales; family Cactaceae; genus Selenicereus; species Selenicereus undatus. The sequence goes on from JACYFF010031958.1 coordinate 59,142,999, forward strand.
CAAGTGGCCAGCTGTTTTGATGAAAGAATAAACCGGTTCACTTGAACCGGGTTCAACCCGTGGCTGGCCGGTTTTGGGGCAATAATTCAGCTTACCAAAAGTGGTCATGTTTTGGATTTTAAACATGGGGGGGGGGTGGTAATTTTAGGATGTGCATAATCCACCCCCACCAAGAAATTAAGGTTAGGATGTGTTTAAGTGGGGTAATCAAGCACAAAGTTTTAAGCATGCATTTAAAGGGCAATTTGGAATGGTTTAGGAAAACCCCTTGACTCTTCATCCTCTTGCGTGCATGATTTGAAATCAATGCTTGGACTTGATTGTACACTTCTTGAGGATTCCAAAAATGCAAAAATTCATGACTTAATCCATGGTTAGGCCTAAGTAATGAGATTGACAAAACCGGGCAGTTTTGAGGGTGATAGCCCGTGAACACCTCCTTGAACATCATGGTCATTTTGAAGCAATGCTTGCAAATTGGAGGGCGTAATGGACCTTGAACGAGTTGTTGGACCTTCTTCCTTGCCAATGGTGGTGGGGACTCCATCACGGCCGGTTGTACCAACATTCTTGATTGAACGAAGGCAAGCCAGTGTGCAATCATTTTAGTGGGTTGACGTCAGAAGAGAGGGCCATCGCATGGTGCTTTAAGTGCTATGTCTGGGAGAGTCATACGCCGAAGTCGAAGCCGAAGCCTGCCTTCATGTCGCGTATGGTAGACGCCGGAAAAGAGCCCGAGCGTCGGAGGGTTCTGTCAAGCGATAGGGAGCAGTTTAACTGGCTTCCCAACTTATCTTATTTTGAGAATGACTACTTTCTCGTGGCCTCTGGCTTATTGGCTTTAGCAAATTGTTCCAAGGGTATTATTCGTTCCTCTATTGCATTGTTCTTTTCCTTATTTTTGACCTAACTTCCTTTCCCTTTGTGTAGAGGAGGCTCGGGCATTGCTATCTTCCCTTGGGAGACGAAACGCTACTGTGGAGGGGATCTCCACAGATGCTGCCCAGCAACGCGAAGAGGAAAGGCATCGCCGAGTCGAGACTCAGACCAAGAGCATTGGTAGCACCTATTCGTTACTCTATATCGCTTAGGTATAAGTGCCTAACTCTTGTTCTTCTCACTCAGCTGCCCAAGGTGTTGTTGCGCCAAGGGAAGGCATCGACCGTGGCGATTAACCTTCCCCCTTCTGCCGCACGTAAGAGGCCATGGAAGGAAACTCCTGTGGCCCAGGCATCTTCAGCCCCAACTCCCTAAAGGAGTGAGATTCCACGGGGGCCTAGTGGAGATTGAAGGGTCCGAAGGGTCCATTCGCCTGGAGGAGTATGATCCTAGTAAGGGGTGTTGCCTCATCCAGTTCTTTAGAGTAGCCGTCCACCGGCTGTTAATTTCCTAGAAATCGACCCTTCCTCCAAGCGGGAGTTGGTGGGGAAACTGGCCCAATCTTAGGGCTTGGTGCCAGCAGCTACTTTAAGCCGGCCAAGGCTCTCTGAAGACCACCTAGTGGTGGCCGAGGTACAAAAAAGCCATGGCGGCTTTTTCATTTCTTCTTCAAGTTTCGAGATCTAACAAATTATTTGTTGTTTAATCAGAGTTTTGCTCAGGCCCTTATGGGATGATGTCGACCCCCTCTCTTTCTTACATGGAGGAGAAGGTTCGAGGGTCACATGAGGGCCAATAACAGGTGGAAGACTCAACAGCTAAATATAAACGTCGCAGGGAAAAACTGAAAAATGAGAAAGAGACTTAGGAGACAGAGAAAGAAAAATGTACCAAGCAGAAGGAGGACCTGATTTCCCACCTCGAGGAGGCCCATGTTCAGCTGGAAAATAACAAGATGGTCCTCGAGGAAGCTACTGTCAAAGCCATAGTGGCCGACTTTGCATAAGGTTAGGAGAAGCAATCAAACTTCTTCCGTGAGCTCTTGGGATTGCTGGCGCTGATAGAATTTCAAAGGGAGGGCTTCTTTGAGGCTTAGGTCCGCTATGTTAAGGACCGTCGCCAAGCCGCCCAAGCTGGTGAAGATCCAAATGATGTCATCAAATATGTTTTAACTCTTTCTAGTTTCTTCGAGGGTAATGTGGGACAAGAGTGGGCTTATGTGATGGCATGCGCATGATGCTTAACGATAATTTCCTCGAATGTTCGATGTGAGGGCACAAGTGGGATGGTTGACGATGTTTTCCTCGAACGTTGGACCTGCAAAAAGAGCAGAGATCCGAGGAATACCGCTTCAACGATCAAGTCAGCAAGGGGTCACAAGAAAAGTTAGAGCAGAGAAAGAGAATTTATGAGGTGCAGGAGAGTGTGCCAAAACGTCATCCCTTATCCTGAGGTACATAGGGGGTATTTATAGCCCCTGTAGCGAAGGGTAAAATAGTAATTTCACTTACAATGTTCCCCCAACGGGCCACTGAGCAGGTTCCCATATTGGGCTTCAGAAGTAAGGATTCCCAGACCCACGGGCTGCTAAAAGTAATCAACCTAGCCTGGCCCATGGGCGCTCATGTGGGGCCCACCTTGAATCCACATAAATTCCATATATATATATATATATATATATATATATATATAT
>JACYFF010031958.1:59145970-59187820 GCA_017589665.1 Selenicereus undatus
TATATATATATAACAAGTTTTGAGCTCAAAAAGAGACGATGAAAAGTGTCCATAAAGATCAATTCAATGGTGCGATCAGGCATTGAGCATTGTCATTTTGCCAGAAAAAAGGTCTACATATCAAATTTTCTTTTAAGGAACCAATTGAGCATAAGGGAGAACTTAGTCAATCTGTTGATGAACTTGACATTGCATCACAGCTTGAATACTGGAGTTGCTTAATTGTGTTGTTTGTGATGGGAACAAGCCCTCCATTATCTATTCTAAAACGTTTTGCAAATAAGCTGCCGGGAGGAAAGGTTTAGACGAAGTCTATGCGTAATCAATGGAGTGTTCTTGCTACATGTTCACTCTGAATTAAGGCATGATGATGTTTTGAAACAAAGAGTAGTGCATTTTGAGGGTAGTTCACTTTTTAGTACCTTGACATATGTGTCATTAATATTTTTGGGCCCGACTTTTTTGACTTAATTTTTTAGTACCTTGAGGTCTTTACGCTTTCTTTTTTTGCTACCTTCTGAGTTGTTTGTTTTAGCATTTTCGACCAAACTTCTTGAAAATTATGATAAAACCCCAAATTTGGGTAGAATATGCAAATGACCTAGTTCTGGGGGTTTTTTTTTATGGAAATATGCTAACTTTAATTGATTAAACTTCTTATAAAGACTTCACTGGTGCTAGTTATCACAATCCACTATTTCTATAATAAATATTATATTTCTATAGTTATGGGTCCACCTTGTTGAGCAACATATTAACTAGAGAGTTTTGACTATTCCCTGAACTTCATCGGCGCTGGATCCTAGCGTTCCTTTAGCTTTTAATTTATAGATATTGCTAATCTCAACCACACATTCCTTAGATTAGGTGCATTAAAGATCTGTTTCAATTCCTATGTGAGACTGTCGTAACTAATCAAGTTTTTATATTTTTAAGGATAGTGAATCCTTAATCAAGAAATTATAATATTTAAGACATAATGTTCCATTGAATAATGTTACCTATTTGGAAACTTCGTTCATTGAATAGTTGAAAGTGGAGCTACTACAATGGAGATATTAAAATGGACTTAAAAAACTAAAATCATCAGAGATGCTTGCGCGTCAAAAAATGTAGAATCTTGACTTATCTTTTGCTCAAGTATGCTCAGACGACTGTGTTTTTTTCTCAAAGGTCAACTTCTCCTTTCATAGAGGAGATGGATTACATAGGTTGCCCTAATGGCCACAGTGCATGTACTGTGACAAGATGATTTTACGTGGCTAAAGTAGATTGTGTTATTTGATTGACTTAACACTACAGGATAACTTATAAATGTGCAACAATCTTTTAGAGCACTTAATGTTGATAAGAGTACTCATCCATATTGAGATTCTGTATGCCTTCATCTCCAATAATGTCTTCAAGTCCATCATTGTCCAAATAATCATCAAAGTCTTCATCAAGTTCAAGATGCTGTGAATCCTATTTCTCAAATTGATCAAGTTTAAGATGCTATGCAATTAGTATTAAGTTTCCCATTGGCTTTTCAATCAACGCATAAAATAAATCGAATTAATTAAGGTTTGACTATGGTACCAATGCGTAAATTCTATCTTTATTTATTTCTTTAATCGCATGACTATTTATCATGTCTTTATCCTCTCAGGTGAAGGAACACATGGACTCGAGTGAACTTTAAAAAAAATTAAAGAAAAATAAAAAGAAATGAAAAAAAGCTAATAAATTGATTTACCATTGGGAATTTGATGTAAAAGATATTCTTGTGATTCTTGTTACGTTGGGTGAAGTCTTATGCTTACAGTCCGCTACATGGTTTTCATTGTGTGCTTAATTTGCTTAAGTCTTAGTATATTGGCAGGGATGAAACTGGCAATATTTGGTAATGAGTTGTGGGTTGGTAGTAATAATCCATATGATTTTAAATGGGCAATTGCAATTGGACTATTTGACTTTCTTCCTTAATCTTGTTTTATTTGATGAGTTGAATAAATATATGCATTATTATTATTCTTTCCTCGAGAACTAGCAATTTGATGTCGCGAAGTTGATAACTCATATTTTATGTGTAATTTTGTTCTCCATTTTACCTACCTTTTGGTCTTTAGAATGCACTTCTATGAGAGAATAATACATATTCTATATACTTTTTAGTTGGGAGTAAAATAAATAAATTTAGGAATGAAATTGATCGATCCAACTTGCCCTTGTCCTAGCTCAAATGCATGCAAAACTAAGAGACCCAACTCTATGCATATTGTCACATACCAGCTCAATCAGCTTTTGTATATGGGACTATCATCCCACTCTAGCTGCCCTCGGTTGGAAATCTTTGAGAGACAGAGTTCGATCACATTATCCAATTTATTTTGCAAGAATGTTGAAGAATAATGTCAAAGATGTATATTGAATTGTATTTCTGCGTGCTCAATCAAGTCATAATACACGATTATATAATATAAGACTCCATGCTCTACCGCAGGTCTAACCCTACTGTGATACTCAAGAATCCAAAGCTTACAAATATTAGGAAACCAACGCCGTAAGCTATTAGGAAACTATTGACAGTCAGGAAACTAAATTTGATTTTTGTTTAACATATTATATTTCCTAACACTCCCCCTCAAGTTCGAGCATGCGGATTGATGATGCGCAACTTGCCTAGTAGGAATTGAAATTGTTATTTCCCCAGAGCTTTGGTAAATATATCTGCGAGTTGGTACTTGGATGGTACATAATTGGGAGTCAATTTCCCAGAAAGTATTTGCTTTTGAACAAAATGACAGTCGATCTCTATATGCCTGGTCCTCTCGTGAAAGAGTGGATTCCTTGCAATGTGCGAGGCTGCCTAATTATCACAATATAATCATATTGAAAGTTTCATAAATATTCCCAAGGAGGCAAGAAAAGCTTTTATCCAGATCACCTCACTAGTCACTGTAGTCGTAGCCCTATATTCTACTTCAGCTGAGGAACGTGACACAGCACTTTGTCTCTTGGTTTTCCATGATATAGGTGACCTACTAAGAGTAACAAAATAGCTAGTTAGAGAGTGTATAGTGAGAGGGCACACCCCCAATCTGGATCACAAAAGGCATGCAACGGTAGGTCATAATTACTTCATAGCAACAATCCCCTTCCAGGACATCCTTTGTGATATTTTAACACTCATCTTGTAGCTTCCATGTGTTCCTCATGAGGTGCTTGCATGAACTGAGCAAGAATGTGTACCGCATAACACACTCCAAGGCGTATGATAGTTAAATAGATTAATTTACCAACAAGTCTCATGTATTGCATTGGATCTGCCAAGGGCCGTCCATAAGATAGGGCGAGTCTATGATTCGTTTCGATGGGAAAATCAGTTGGCTTTGATCCTAGTAGCCCATAATCTTCCACTATCTATCTCTAGTGCATATTTTCTTTGATTCAAGAACAATCCTTGCGAATTTCGGGCAAATTCAATACCCAGAAAATACCTGAGAGGTTCGAGATCCTTAATGTGCAAGCAACTATTGAGATATTCTTTGAACTTGTGGGCAGTTGTCTGCATCACTGCCCATAAGAATGAGGTCGTCCACATAGACTTGCCATGCCATATATTTTCCTCCTTGGCAATATATAAATAGCGAATAATCCGCATAAGATCTAATAAACCCATATTCTATGAGTGTAGAAGATAATTTTGCGAACCATTGATGAAGAGCTTGCTTTAATCCAGATACGGATTTTCAAAGCCGGCATACTTTATTGGATTGATTTGCTCGATATTCTGTGGCAAAGTCATATATACCTCCTCATTAAGATGTTTGTGAAGGAAAGCATTGTTGACATCCATTTTGGTGTAGATCCCAACCTTTGGCAGTTGCAACTGCTAGAAAGCGTCTTACACTTGTCATTTTTGCTATTGGGGTGAATGTTTCGCCATAGCTGAATCCTTCAATTTGTTGATCTCCGTGAATCACCAATCTTGCCTTATATTGTTCCACACTTCTGTCTGAGTTGTGCTTCACCTTGTAAACCTATTTGTTGTTAATGGGCTTCTTCCCAATAGGTAGCTCCTCTAGGATCCAAGTATTATTTAATCCCAGTGTCTCAATTTCCTTGGACATAGCTTCTCTCCACTTGGGGTCCTTTACTGCTTCATAAAAGGACCTGGGCTCGATAACTTTGGTAATAATAACAAGATAGCTTTTATGTGCGTTAGAAAATTGTTCACATGCAACGTAATTAGCTATAGGATACGACTTACCCGAGGAAATCTTGTTAGAGGAATGTGTCGTAGAAGAAGTGGGGTTCGTAGTTCAAGTTGTATAGCATAGATAATATGGCAGATGATTCGGTGGCTTCCTGATGCGCTTTTCTCCTCCCGGGTTATTGGATTCTAACTATGGAGCACTCCCCCTGTTAGTTGGGCCGATTTACGCTGTGCGGCTTGCATCTTCAGCCCATTTGGCTTGCGGGCTCACCTGGTGATCCCTTGTTACAAGCCCAAATGGGGATGCTGATGAGTCCACAGAGGGTAGCAGCCCAACGTAGTGCAGCAGGCTTCGTTTTGTCGCTGCGGTTGTGTATGGGCTTGTGATGCAGGCTCTTCCCTTTGTTCTGCAAGACGAGCCTGCTCAATTGGCCCAGGCAAAGAAGTGAGGTTGTGGCTGGGCTGTTCAGGAGAACCAACCTTTTAGGCGGTTTCGTGGACCAATTTTAGTAGGTCTGGAACCCATGGTTCCACTAGAGCACCATCTTCTACATCAAAGGAAGGGGGTTGTAAATATTTCTCCTCTTCTTGGCCTATTGTTTCAGCAAATGGAAATATATCTTCAGCAAAAATTGTGTCTCTATTGACAAACATGTTGCCACTTTTAATATCATAAAGTCTCCACCCCTTTTGTCCACGAGGATATCTAATGAAGATGCATTTTCGACTTCTTGCTTCAAACTTGCCTTTTTGTCTTTGGAGATTGCGTGCATAACATAAACACCCGAAGACCTTAATATGATCATAAGATGGTGTAGCCTTGAATAGCATCTCATAAGGTGTCTTTCCATGAAGAATTTTGGTGGGGGTGCGGCTAATAAGACAAGTAGTCGTTAACACTCATTCTCCCCAAAATTCAATAGGAAGGTGTGCTGGAAATTGTAATGCTCGGGCCACGTTAAGAATGTGACAGTGTTTTCTCTCGAATCACCCATTTTATTGAGGTGTGTCAACACAACTTGTTTGATGAGTAAGTCCATGATCTATGTAAAATTTCTTCATATATCTGGAGGTGAATTCTTCTCTGTTGTCGCTCCTAAGCACTTTCACCGTAGTGTTAAATTGAGTGTGAACCATATGCCAAAATTTTTGAAGAAGTTGAGATGCCTCACTTTTATCCTTCATAAGATAAACCCATGCACCTCGACTAGCATCGTCGACAATAGACAAAAAATAGAGCGCGCCACAGAAAGTAGGAACACAATATCCTCCCCATATATCACAATGGATAGGATTAAAATTATTCGAGGCTTTATTATTACTGATTGGAAAAGATAGACGGGGTTTGCTTAGCACATAAACATACATCACACAAAACTCATCAAAGTCTTCTTGAATACTACTAGAGAATTTTGGTAATACTTAACTAGAAGGGTTCCCCAACCGTTTATGCCAAAGCTCTTACGAAGACACCTTGTTGACTCAAGCCTTTGTTACAGGCTAGTCTTGGAAGTAATAAACCCCTCTCCTTGGCTCACCCACTCCAATCAGGCTCCTCATAGTAAGGTCCTGTATCACACACAACTTTTTAGTAAACATTACAGAACCGAATAAGTCATCAATGAGTTGAGCGACCGATATCAAATTACAACATATTGAGGCACGTAAAGTACATCCTTTAGCACGGTCTTGCAGTTTAGATATACTAATCCTTTCTTAGTGGCCAAGGTAGTTGTCCCATTTGGTGGTTCCACATGAATAGGTAGTGGCTCATGAACGTTATGCAAATAATTAGATTACTGGTTAAATGGCACGATGCTCTACTGTCTAGGAGCCAAACATCCTTACCCGAAAGCCTTTCATGAGAAGATTTACGAGTCTCGATAAGACTTGACAACCTCTAAACCTGTTCTGCCACAAAGGTCGCATTTCCTCCGCGAGTCTCATCGAAAGACACAATTGCCTCGTCACTCACGGCTGACTGCACGACATGGAAGGTCTCTCTTCCAGCACCGGCGCCACGTCCTCTGCCCAAACTGTGTTGGTTGTTGCCTCTGCCTCCCCCTCCTATGCCATGACTACTGCTCCTCCATGCATCCCCCAACTAGGTGGGTACCCAATCAATGCGTAATAGCTAGCCTCGTCATGACCATACTTCCCACAGTGCTTACAAGTGGGTCTTTCTCCCTGCGTAATACGGCCGAGATGTGAGACAGCAAATGCCCCGACGTTGTCGTGCTTAGCATTAGGGTTTATCATCATCCTCTTGTGATTTTCTTCTTTTTGTATCATATTAAAAGTTTTATCTAAAGAGGGCAAAGGATCAAGAGCAAGAATTTGACTTTGGATCGTAGAATAAGCATCATCATCGAGCCCCGTTAAAAATTGGTGTACTTTGTCATCTTCCATCATCTTAGCCATCTTTTTAGCAGCTCCCCACTTGTAAATAGGAACTCGGGTGTAATTCCCAAGTTTGTTCCATAACGCCATGAGTTTGGAAAAGAACTCGACTACTTCTAAGTTCCCTTGCTTGCATGACGCAATTTCAGTTTTTAATTTGTGTATCATTGGCACATTGGGACCAAATATCGTTTTTGAATATTAGTCCACATCGCATGTACAGATTCGATGTAGGCTATGCTTGCATGAAGCTTGGGATCAATCATGCTCATGATCCATGACGTGATCATAGAATTTGCTATATCCCATGCATTAGCTTGAGCCGACTCTTCTCCCTCACCCACTGTCGGCTTAGTTATTTTCCCATCAATAAAGCCAAGTTTATTTTTGGCTTTCAAAGTTGTTCTCACGGCTTGTTCCCAGAGATCGTAATGTTTCCCGTCAAATCTAATCGCCATAATAGTAGCCCTTGGCAAATAAGAGGGAGATAGATAATAGGGTGATTGGTTAATAATAACGAACTCATTGTTTTTGTCATTCGTTTCCTCCTTCTTTGTCATGGCCAAGTCTTGGAGGCTCTCTCTTCCTTTTTTGAGGTTTTAGAACCTTACTCTGATACCATGAAGATTATGTCAAAGACGTATATTTAATAGTATTTCTATGTGTTCAATCAAGTCATAATACAGGATTATATAATACAAGACTCCATGCTCTATCACATGTCTAAACCTAGAGTGATACTCAAGAATCCAAAGCTTACAAATATTAGGAAACCAATGTTTTAAGCTATTAGGAAACTATTGACAATCAGGAAGCTAAATAATGATAATAATAAACATATTATATTTCCTAGCAAATGTAAGCATACTAACTGAGTTTCGTTAACCCAGGTGCCCAGTACTAGCAATGCCTAACTCCCCTTCTTTCTCATTCACTTGTGGGCCTACTGTTTTAAAGAAGCCCATCATCCGGGTCCGCTCATACTTCCTCCCCATGAACCATTGTATGTGCCCCTTCTTCACCAACTTGTAGCCCTGCCACCTCCTCGTTCTCCCTCATATCCTCCGTGTAGGCCTTCTTTGTTCTGGCCCAATTAATGCCTAGTTATTGCAACTCTCTCATTGTCTTCCCCTGCTATCACATGGATGAATTCTTTTGTGTCTCTCAAAGCCAACAAAATGATGTATGCTCAGCAAAGCTTAAGTGTGCAACCATCATAATTGTGCAAGTGAGTCAAAACTCACACTCAATTCCTAGTTCTTGGCATGCAACATTGTTACTCAATTGACTAGAAACAGGCTAGTAAGTAACAGCTAACATAGCACCAATTAATTTGGAGTAAATTTCAAAGCAATAAAAGGGCTGAAGCTTCACTATTAAAAGGGCCAAGAGCCAGTAAAATTGCATCATACACTCATATGAGGATGCGTCTATTCTCTCATCTTCTATCTCTATTTCTTATTAGAGAGTGGAAAGTTCTTTGTAAGTCAAGATCATTAAGGTTGAGGAGTTTAGAAGAAAAAAACCTTGTTAGCTATTTGCTCTTCTATTCTCACCTCATTTACGAGTCAAATTAGAGTGCTTACACTTAATTTCATAATTTTGTGTAATTGAGTATCAAAGTTAACACATAGAAAGTGAAATGTACCACAAATCGAGAGTATGGCTAGAGCAACTTTGTTGGTGTTTTCACTAACTATGGTCGGTCAAGTTGCCTTTTGACTAATAATACTATTGTTTTAGTAATTTCTTTTGGGGTTATTTTTTTGTCTCTTATACTGCATTATTTTGAGGTTTTTTTAATCCCTTATGTATTTATGCATATTATTACTATTATTAATTCATGTTGATTTGAAAAGTTTAATTTTCTATCTCAACTATATATTAGACCTTATAGGCTAACATGATATTGTGCAATTGTGCTTAAAATTATAATTGCTAAATTTGAACAACCTATACTGGAAATTAGAAGAGTTAGGTGTAAAATGAGTAATTCATACTAATGACCAGATACGTTATGTCAAATAGTAACTATAATTCATCATTTAACTCATCGGCATAATGCTTGTAGCATAGGTTGAACAATAGACTAATTAAACCATCCCTTGAGTTAATAATTAAATATTTAAAACATTGATGAAATCTAAAGTCCTATATCTTTCTCTGGTTTGATTTCTCTCTATTTTCTTGATTGTTTTCCTTTACTTCTTTAAGGTAACTTGATTGATAAACAACTTGAATCATTTTTGGTTTAATTGGAAAAAGTAAATTTTATGTTAATTCCATTCTCCATGGGACATGATAATCATATACTCATCGATAATTAACACCTTGTGCAATAGCAAATATTTGAGTTTATTTTTAACACTTACAAGATTCACATCCAAACAAAAGTGACTAATAATGTTGTGGATCCTCTAGCTCAAAAGGATGTAGGGGCACCGGAACCTGAACCTGACCAGTACGACACAATGTGCATGGGAGAGAGCAAGATGTTCAACAAATTGGTGTCCTCGTTGAACACTCAGTGCAGCAGCAATCTCATGTAGCCCATAATGTGATCGGAGCAAGGTGCCATAGAGAGTTCCCAAAATCCAAAACAAGACTAAGTTAATAATCAAGTCAAAGAAGGCCAAGGTAAGAAAGCATTTATCACTCAGATTCACACATTGTTCACCTGTTCTAATCCAGAACTCAGCATGGTTTTGGATGGCATATTTATTGGAGTTTCCAAGACTTTCTATGGACAAGTCCTGCTTTGTTGGACTCCTTGGGGTGTTTTGTTTTGCTAAAGAAACTCAATTTTGGCCCAAGTATTAGGCCTTTTGCTACATTGGTCAAAACAGACAATGTATGCAAAGGTCGTCTCATTCTGCCCGTCTTAAATGATTAGGTGAGATCACCATCTAAAACCTTATTTGTAGCAGAAACTATCTTGTTAGAGTGCCCGTCTTAGAATGAGGTGAATATTTCCCTTCATGTCATATCTTGCAAAGATCTTCATTGGCCTCATACTTATTGGATGTGGAATCCATGATGGTGACGAAATTTTTATAAGCTAATGCCAATTGCTATGTAGCAGAAACTATCTTGTCAACATCTTTCTGCATTTTTTTAAAAAACAAATAGACGTGTTAGTTGATTACTAATCACATGACTATGATCACTTACTAAATAATCACCCAATGTAAAATTGATGAAGAGAAAACTAAATAGTAAGTTAACTCAAAAATCATCTTATACATATTGATCACAAAAGGATTTAAATTACAAGTAATGTTAATAAAAAAATCAAACATTTAAGTAAACTGATCATCAATCTTATGCCATCTGATCACAAATAACATCTCTAATGATCACTGTACACAAAACAACTGATTGTAAACCAAAAACTTAAATAAGTAAACATTAGTTTAAGTGACCGCTTATATTATTGATAACTATCACCAGAAATATGAATCATGATCACTTAGTAGGCAAAGACAAAAATTCGAGTTAAGTTAGGTGATCGTTAATCTGTATCTCTATTGATCACTGATTGCATAAGTATTGATCAACAGTAACATATCTATTGATCACCAAAAGCACATATACTAGTTGTCATCCACTCTCAATGACTGAACTCCAAGGAGTAGGAATAAGAGTGATATTTATTACCTTAAATTCTATCTTGTTTGTTTCTTCATCAGGTTCAATTTAAGGTAGTTGTAGTCATGGAAAATCCAATGTTGGTGCAAGCATCCCTCTAGTACAGCCATCTCTACAATGCCTTTCTATATTTTTTGTTTCAAAAATAAATACGTTACCATATTCAACTTTATGTAATGAGGGGGGAAAAAGAAAATATTTATCTACTTTATCGATAACATTATCCCATTTGATCACTAATCACATCATTATTGTTCACTTAATAGACAAACTCCGAATTGTAAGCATTTGGACACTAAATAATAACTTAACTTCTCACTTTAACTTATATATATTTTTATCAGAAATAACATCACTATTGATCACTAATGTAATTAATAATGATCACCAATCACACGATTGCTGATCACACAAGTTAGATGGTAGATTAATGTTATTTCAATTCATCACCAATGACACCTCCATACATAGTCATCCACATAAAGACTTAATTCCTAGCAATAGGGTAAGAAAGTAAAGATTGAGTTAAGTCATTACTAATTTGATTTCTACTGATCGCTAATTACACAATTGTTGATCACTAATATTCCTTCTACTAATTACCATAAACACATCTATTGACCACCATGCATAGAAGGATTGTATTTTAAGTGTTGGGAGTAAGATTGAACATTAATCCAAAATGATCCCTAATTTAAATAACTAGATCACTAATTACATCTGTATTGATCACCGACAAGGGTGTCTCACATATTTTGCAATAAAGATGGGATTATTTTGTTTACTACCTTAATTTCAGCTCTCGTGTTGCCTTCAATAGGGCATTGCTTAGCCTGTGTTAGCTGTGGAACATCAAGTGGAGGTTCAACAATAGCTCTCCCAAAACTGTTGCCCCATTCTTCATCTTCTGTCCTTCTCTTGATCTCCTCATTAGTTTATATGAACGTCGTAGGGAAGTCTCTCTTATTGTTCACTTCATAAACACAACTCTATCCAAGTAAAGCGTCTGAAAAATACGTGATGATTAAAAAATATTTAATTAGTACATACATTTAGGTAACTTACACATATAAACACTTGATCACTAATGAACAACTTATTGATTAGTACCAGGTTAATTGTTGACATTTTGCCATTCCTTTTTAAATGATCCTTGTGTTCCTTATATTGATCACTAATTTTATAAAGGCATATCTTCTTGAATAGGAGAACTTGCCATCAAGAAGAATAGTGGACCATCGAAATACACCACTTTTGCCGCCTTCCTTTCCTTATAGTGCCTAACATTGCTTATCGGCTTCTACAAGATGAATTGGCACCATTCTAGGGATGTGATCTGGTTCATATCCTTCGCGTATTTTAGGATAGTCTTGCCAAAATAGTGATTCTTTGATCCACTGAAGAAGCCATTCAACAAGTATATGATGAAGTATCTCTCAAAGCACCTGCATCGTATTTAGCCAGTATGAAATTTGGCATGCGAGTGAGTTCCGGGGTGTTCTGATCAATGTTTTATTTCATCCATGCAGCATGAACCTTTTGATATTCTTCTTCGATGGAAGACTTTTTTATTTCAAAAATTTGTTTTCCACAATAGGCACATCCAGGGTTAGATACACATCAATTGCTATCATCTGAAAGTTCTACGCATCCAAAAGTTTGAAGCAAATAGCGCAAGATCAAAACTTTTTACAAGCCATTTAGAAAACTTCTATGAGATTTTCTTTAGATTAAGCTTCAAGAAGGAAGCAAATCCCATTGATTTGACTGCCTCCTCCTAGGCTTCGTTGAGCAGTGCCACTATTGATGAAAATGAATGTGTAGGCATCCTCATCATGAATGCCTTTTGGTACTTTCTCTGTTCATTTCCAACGTCCTCTTTAGATTTTAAAGGCTACTCTTACTAAACCATCTGAAACTACTATGGTGAATTGGTTGTTTTTGCTACTAGCAAAGCAACAACACCTTAGGAGTGAGTATCTTTTTATCTGATCCCTTGATCACCTTCACATTTACTGAAGGCTTGTTGCTCTTTGAAACAGCCTCTACAATTTTAGAAATAGTTTTCTCTTCTTCCTCCCCTCTTTAGCCGTAATCACGGTATACCTGTTCCTTTTCATAAGTCGTATCATTTTATTCTTCGTCCGAACTATCAAAAGTTTCAACCTAGGAGATTTAGCCTTCCTGTACTGCAGGCTTTTGCTAATTTTCGTATCCTTTGTGATCGCCTAAAAAGGAATTCCGCATTTCTTAGCTTGTCTTTCTTTCTTCTGACTTCTGCACTTTTTGCTTGTTCTCTGGTTTGGCTGGGGATTTTTCTAAATTTTATTTTTCTTATTGGGGTTTTTAGGATATTTCTCACTCTCTCCATCCGTACTTCAAGGCTTTTGAGTCGTGTTCTGCTTGCTGCTCTTCTTCGTCACGTACACTTTACCCGGTAAACTCTCAGTCACCATATCTTTTTCTGCACTTTTCTTTACAAATTCGTCACCTTTTCCTGCTCCCTCAAGAGATTTGTCCCCCTTTTCCTTCTTCGTTAGAGGCTTCTTAGGGTTGTTTTTGCAGCCTTTCTCTTCTCGTGACGTTTCTCCACAGGTTTCTCCGGAACTGCTTCTTTTTATTTAACTTTTTTTAGCTGATTTATCACTCCTTCCCTTGTCATGTGCATGCTTTTGAGGGGGGGCCTGTTCACTGCTCTTCGTCTTAGTCTTTCCCTTCTTCTCACTCTTCTTCTTTGTGGGCTTTTAAGTTACTTTTTTAGGAACACATTCTTTTTGTGGAACCTTCTATGGTCGCTTGTCACCTTTACCTTCTTATTTTGAGCTTTTTGAGAAGGCTCCTATTCATTTTGCTTCTTGTCAATCTCCTATTTCTTCTCAGTCTTGTTATCATTATGTTTTTGAGGGGGTTGATCTTCATTGCTCTTCTTTTGCTCTACAGCTGTTTCTGGTAATTTACCGTTGCCATTGATGCACTACTATCAACATATTTATCACTTTTCTCCTTCTTGTGTGGCTGTTCTTCAATTGGAGATTTATCTTCAGACCCTTGTTCATGTCCTCCTTGGCTTAATCGGCAAATTCATTTGCAGTGTTGTCATCGTTGCTTATCTTGTGGGCAAATGCTTTGCATTGACGCTTTTTTGCATGGCCAAAACTACTCCTACTTTTATCAGTAGATCCTCTTCTATGATCAACCCCTTCTGTAATTCACATTCGCGACAAATTTTGAAGTTGGATTGTAATTAGAATTTGTGAATAAGCAACACCTTTTTACTTGTTTGATGAACAAACTCCTACTGTTAATGTCCCCAATGACATTTTTTATGGTTTCAGGAATTTATTCCTCGGTGGGATCATTTTGGCATTCATAGTGGAAGCACAAATTTATGTATAAAGCATAGATAAAAAAGTAGCATACTTCTATGAACACATAAAATATAATGGATCACTAATTATACTTCAAATGATCACCAATCATAACTCCATTAATCATAAATACTTAATGATAGGTTGAAAGCAAACATTTATGCATAGCAGGATAGAACCATATAGTTTTCTTCTATGCCCTTATAAAAACAACTTAACACTAATCATATTTCAAATGGTCACCAGTCACAATACTATTGGTCACCGACCAATCATACCTTTATTGATCACCAAAAAGGGAGGGGCTAATTTGTAAGCAAATATTTGGAAGTAACAATGTCTATTGATCACTAAATTAATGTCTACTGATCCTAAATTAGGAAAAAAAAATCAATTGTTAGAAATCATGCAAAAAAGGCACCATTTACATAACTAATCACTAATTATGTTCAAAATGATCACCGATTAAAGCTGTATTGATCACCAAGTAGACAAGGGATTTAATTTCTAGCAATTGGAGGGGGGGAGTGGGTACACTGTTCATTTAAATTGTGATCACTAATCATATTTCAAATTATCACCAAGCACAGCCCTATTGATCACCAACTAGGAAAGGAAAATGTTGGGAATGTATCCACATTAGGGATCAAGCAAAAGTAATTCTATGAAATGTTCAAAAATACACTGCTGGTCAAGCATTTTTCCACAATTAATTAACAACAAACAAGTGAATCCCTAATAAAAAATCAAATGATCATTAATCACATTTGACTGGATCACTATTCAAATGCATATACATCACAAAATACACATACAACATCAAAAGACTGCATATCTGATGATCACTAATGACATAATAGTTGATCAATAATCATCAGTTACACAAAGAATGCACAATAAAGGAATAAAAGAAAAAATTTGAAGGAAATAGTTTAGTAGGTTAAGAAATTATTTGGTTAAACAATCTTCTCTAAATTGCCTACCAAATAAACACATATCCAAAATGATCGCTAATATTATATCTAACGATCACTAATTATCTATCTAATAATCATAAGCAAGACGTGTAGTATCAAAAACTATTCCTTGGGGGTTTTTACACGCGTTTTCACCTATTTGAACGAAATATTTGTAGGAAACATTTAAGTTGTGTCAAAATTTGAATTCTTTTAAAAGAATGTGTTGTAATTAATCAATAGAAGAACACATATGCAAAACAATCACTAATACTATACCTAATGACAACGAATTATATAACTATTGATCACAAGCTGCACATGCAATATGAAGAAATTTCACTTAAGGTTTGAAATACATTTTTTGCCTCTTGAAAGTTGATTCTTCTCCAATTCCCTTGCTTGTTTCTTCAACTTTCTTTATGGCCATGATTTCTCAGTAGCAAACCCTAGACAAAAAAGGAAATGCATGTCAAACTGAAATATTAAGCAAAATAACTCCTTTAAAAACACCATATATCACTAAACTTTACCAAATTGCATACTATTAGTAGAACAATAAATTTAAAATCGAAAGAGGTAGTTCGTAAGTGAAGGATCAAGGCATGGTACATTTCTAAGAACTAAATGACATTTTTGAGTGTAGAAGCAAAGTATAAGCTTTTAAGAGTAGAATTTAAAGCAGATTTCAAACGAAAATGTTCAAACAAATGAAAGACATCTAAAAATTGAAGATAAATTGCTAAAACAAGAAAATTATTGCACTAAAACTCAATAAGTGGAGCAATATCAGCACAAAAGTTAAGAATCTCACCTTTAAAATAAAAAAAAAGGTCCTAAGAACTTGAACGATTTGATAAATGGTGATGCGATTGTGGATTCAAACTATGTTAATGTGAGAGACACAGAGAGAGAGAGGAGGGGAGAGAGAGGGACTGAGAATAGCAGAGCAACTGAGAATAGTAGAGCAAGAGGCACGGGAGAAAAAGAAGAGCCTCTAGCATGCTCTTTATACTCTGAGCAATCATTTTGCATGGGTTTTTTTTTTTGGTTCTCCATGTTTTTTTTTTGTTTGTTTTGGATGTTGACATTAGCGGAGTTGGTTGGCTATCATAACAAAATGTTATCTTACCTTGGGATAAGGATATAAATCAACAAATGTGGTTTTTACAAACTGAATTGCGGTTTTTGTTTTTTTGGTGAGAATTAAAAGATGAAATATTTAGAATGAATAAAATCCATGTTTGGATTTTATAGAGGACAATGAAGTTTTAAATTTTAAGCATGGAACATTTATGAATTATAAATGAAGTTCTACCTTTTTCAGAATATTAACATTTGAAATTGTGGATAATGAACATATACATTTGCTTCTTAAATAAATGTTTGTTAACACTTAAGAAAACAAATCAAAAGAATAATTTTAGCGCCTAAAAAATGATAATATATGTTTCCATTAAAAGATACCATTTGGTCATCAATATGTATAATCATAGTGATCATTAGAACTATGTTTAGCGATCACTACGTTTGTTTATGGCAATCAACATGTCCTCAATTATAGTTGGTGATAACTAAATTATAAGAATAATTTCAGTAGAAAAAAAAATGATAACATATGTTTTCATTAAATAATATCATTTTGGGATCAACAGGAGCAGTTATGGTGGTCATAAGAACTAAGTTTAGTGACCACTAAATTTATTCATGGTGATCAACATATGCACAATTCTAGTTAGTGATCAACAGATGTTGCGTTAGTGATGATTGCTTTTGTGATCAATTCATAAAATTTGTTGACCCATGTGAACACGTTTGTTTATCATGATATGCCCTAAATTATAAACCGAATTAATGATCAACAATATTAGTTTTGGTGATCCTTATAACTGTGTTTGGTGATCACTACGTTTGTTTTTTGTGATCAACATAAATATGTTTATTTTTCATGAAAATATCCCGAAGTATAGTTACAGGAGATTTTATTGTGTTGCATTTGGAGTTTACTCTCATGAAAAAATCAAAATCTATGTTTTTATGAATAATATTGATTGGTAATCAATAGTTGTAGTTTTGTTGATCATTAGAAGTATGTTTGGTGATCACTGGTTCTAATTATAGTGATTAACATATCCTTAATTGTAGTTAATGATATCAGCCTCTCAGTCAGTGATCAATAGGTGTTGTTTTAGTGATCATTAGCATTACTTTTGGCGGTTAATTGATTTAATTATGTTGCCCCCTATGGAATGTCTTTGTAGATCACAATACATGTCTAGCTATGAACTTCAATAGTGTAGTTTTGGTGATCATTACAACTATGTTTGGTTATCACTAGATCCGGTTATGTTGATCAACATAAATATGCTAGTTTATCATAAATCATATAATCAAACTATAGTTGGATGAGTTTTATTTTGCTATATTCGAGGTTTACTTTCATAAAAAAAATGACGACATGTTTTTCAAAAATATATAGTCGCACCAATCAGTATTATTATCTCTGATGATCACTATGTGTATATATGGTGGGCACTAATGTCATGCTAATCGATCATGAGTGAAGTATAAATTCATTGTCCATATTGATCACTAATAACATTTCTTTTCCTCACCAAATATACAGGCATTGAATTCTAACCAATCTCCAAGAAAACTAAGGAGTTACTTAATTAATCACTAATGTCATACATAATGATCACTAATTACATATGTAATGATCATCAGTACAGAAAAGGACTATAAACAATTGGCATGCATGAGCTGACCACTACTTTCTTAACTTTTCAATTCTATGGCTTTATAAACATTTATCATGCTCTTTACATGTGCAGAAATTGTGATGGTAGCTGATGTGAGGATCTTGTGGCAACACTCCACCCTCAACTTATAAATTATAGGAACCTAAGATCAAAATGAAGTAAGGGGTTAGGGGGAGGGGGGAATTGTCACTATATCTTATGTTTAAGTCTCTTGATTGAGGAAAATAAGTTTGCATTAGAAAATTTTGTTCTTTAAATAGGATTGAATAGCATGTTTACCTGATCCTTTCTCACTCCTACTTCCTAAGAGCAAGGCACTCCTTTGTATTCCTACGTGTGCTTTATAACATAAATGGTTCCATTATCATTTATCTTTGAAGGCTCTTGCCTCCAAGGCACATCTATGTATCTTAGTTCAAAGTCTTCAATGGATTTTTCGTTCTCTTATCACTCCATTCATCAATGACATACTTGTGAAACAACCTACTCTTCAAGGCTCATGTAAATAAAAGAACATTAGCAAAAGCATCTGCTTAAGTTTGCTTTTAAAGCAGATATAGATTTTACAAAGTCTTACCAAAATATCTAAAAAGCCATCATATAGATATTGTTCTCTGAGCTTCCTCTTGATATGGTCAATTATGTCCACACCTTTTTGCTTGAAATTGAAGCAAATGAGAAATTGTTTTCCCTCGTTATAACAATGGAGGACACCTGAAAGACCAAATTTGCCTAAAACTGGTGCCTTGAGAATAAGCACCGAGAGAAAACCTTTAAAAAAGTGTATCCATCTGACTTAATTCTTACCAAGTCAACTTGCTTCAAGTTGATATGTGGACTCAAGGACAGGTCTTGGTTTTGCTGGTAGAAGAACACAACTTTAGCTTGGCTTTTTTTTATGATTGTATTCATGTACGAATGCTTCAAAAGCAAAAAACAGAATTTGCTATGACTGTCAATCTATTTTATGAAAACCATATATGCATATGAAAAATACCATTGATAATATTTTTTCAATTAGCTTACAAATGCTTTGTCTATAAAGAAAACTCTTTGAACACCGGAACAATCTGCATTCAGTTCACTTGTATTCAATATATACGCCAAAATATTCACATTGATTTTGTGAACACGGCAACCATTAGCAATTGTTGAAAGCATGTCTCGATTGGCCACGTATTACAAGTCATCATATAACACTTGGCTGGAAAAAAAACAAACAAATTGGTCATTGAATTACCATCGATAAAGCAACTACCTACGAATCACCTTTTTGGCATACATATTTATGCTTACCCCTACTCCTTTTTTGAGTTGAAGACAAAGTCAGCATATAGCTTCAGTTCATACGAAATTATACGAAAGTTAGTCGCATTCTGCATGTAAACAAAGCACAAAGAAGCTGCAGACTCTATTAGCAAGGGTATTGTAAAGTTACAATAGTTAGTACACATGGCAAACAAAATAAATTCAAACAAGGGTAAACCTGAAAGAAAAATATAAAAACATAGACATTAAGTTTATCACGAAAAAAACTATTATCGTTTTCACCTATTGGCAGTTCTGTGATGGTGCATTGCGCTGACCCTATTCGCCATTTTTTTGAGACTTTAACCACTACAATTTTGACTTTGTCATTATTAGTTTTTGTTTGTGCATCTTGTATTTAAAGATCAGGCTCCGTAATTGTCATCACATCTCAATCAACAGATGCCTAGTTTTCTTCCTGAGAGCATACCATTATTGAACCTACAAAACACAACAACTAATGAGGAAATCATACAAAAAGTGATTTATACATACGAAATTGTTGGGAATAAATACTATATGCTGTGATACAAATGATTTACATAGTTGTCATATGATTTAAAAATTCAACCCTGGCTGCGGAAAAGGCATGTCTTCATGATGCATGATGATCACTAATTTATACAATAATGATCACTAATTTACACATCAATGATCACTAATTCTTCAAGTAATGATCACTAGTTTAATACAATTTTGTTGCAATCTTTTGTGACCATTGATTTGTCTCCTAAATATCACGAATATTATCAATAATAATCACTAGATTTGCAAGTCATTAGAAGTCTTTAAACACCAAAGATCGCAAATGTGTCTGTTTGTGATCACTACTTTCTAAGTTAGAGGCAAAATTTACATTTGAAAAAGATCATTGCTAACATGATCACCAGTTTTTCTACTTAAGATCACTAATTTGTATGATGATAATCATAAATAATGCAAAACCATAATGCCATTTACCTCCATCAAACATCAGCAAAAACTTGGCTTATAGACTACGAAAAAAAAGTACCTGGTGGCAATGGAGTGTTGATGCAGTGTGAGGTGCTCATAATACCTCTTGTAAGAACATCTTCCACATCACAATTTAGTATTTGCATTTCTACTATCGAAATATCAAGCTCTAAATCAACAAGGACAACTGCTTTGGGTAGCAGAGAGACCCTAAGGCTAAAATTGGGTGGACTAAACTATGGGAAGTCACGCATCGTATCTCAAAAGCTCACAAAACGCTTCCCAATCTCGTCAATCTCCGTCAAGAACCCTTCTTATTGATAAAAGTCTTGCGAGAGTATTAGGGTTCTACTCTTTGACTTCTTTGGCGTGTCCCTGATGAGCACATCACTTGTCGATTCTACACCTACCTTTCTTACTCTCTTAAGTGGGGTGCGTGCAGCTAGAACCAACTTCTCTAATTATGTGAGGACTTCCACCAATAGTCAGTTGTTGGATATTATAACGTCGATTACGATCCTACCTTCTTGAAAAAGAGCCTCATTTAAACAAATGATGGTTACAGTAAAAAAGAAATTCCATCTTAAGTGAAAACAATGTAGGAAAACAACATAAGTACATTTTTTTTAAAGAAATAAATGAAATATAAAAAATATTGACTTACCTTGACTTGTGAAACTCCTTTTGTATCTTCAACTTTGGCTTAAGCTTCAGCACTCTGGTTGTGAAGTTCCTATTCATTAACTTCTTCCCCCTCATTAGTTATTACAATTTTAGCCAAGGTATCCTCAAAATAACCGTTTCTAAATCCGATTTTGAATTCCTATCCTGTCCTAGATTTTATTTCATCATTCGTCCATTCTCCCAATGTTAGGAATTACTGGGCACCGACCTCAGTTTGAAAAGCACATGGTCATGGTAACACATATACAAGAATCACAAATAGATTGAGTGGAAAAAAATTCGAACGATATTATAAAATAAAATCTTCAGAAAAACAAAAACAAAAAAGGCATTGCCCCTAATTACTAATTGGGAACCTAATGATAACTACTTTCGCTGCTAATGATCACTAATTTATTAAACCTAATATGTGGGAATATTTTCTTTTGATCCCTAATATTTGTCATATTGATCACTAAATGCAGTGATGGAATTACGCATTAGTGATTACTGAAACCCTATTGAAAATAAATTGGTAATCACTAGTAGAACAATTAGTGACCTACAGTGCAATATTTAGTGATCGTTATTGCAACAATTATTAATCAATAAATATCACAACATATTAGATCTTGTGATAATCAACCCCAAATTTTGTGAACACTAATTAAACATATGATGATCACTAATTTTGGATGCTATTCGCAATGTTCAAATGCAAAATAGAATGTATGCATAAGTAGGGTAGTGTCACAACCAAAATACGAGCATCCAATTGATCATCACTAATTTTCTAATAATGATCACTAATTGATAGGGATTAGTCCCAAGTGTTGGTCACGGGTTAAGAGATTCAAAAGACATATCAAGGGTTAGAAATAAGCCATGACATCCACAACAGTGTTCTGTCGAGGTCATCCTGCATTTGGCCTATGTTTCTAACTATGGTTACCTAGTATCTCGGTGACTTAAGTCCAACATTTTGGTGTTGCCATAAACTTTGGGATGTTAGGTATCTAGTAAATAAAGTTTTAGCTTCATTAGATATCATTTGCCCACCTAAAACCCCTTTTAAATTCAAACTATTCAAATTGCAGTTTGCGGGAACTTTTAGCCCAGTTTTGGGAACACGTTTTCCCTAACCTAAACCCCACCTAGCAACATGAAATTTTGAATTTTGGATCCCTTTTTGAAGTGAATTTACGGGGAAAGAAACGAAGGTTAAATACCCAATAAGGAGGCCAGAAGGAGAGAAACTTCTAAAGGTGGTTTCTGAGTAGTAGTCTGGACCACTTCACTTTATCTAAGTATATCTCCCAAACGACTAAGTTAGAAACGATCCAACGGTATTCATCTGAAAACACAATTTCTATGCTTTCTAACAAGGTATATTGGAAACATTTTGGGAAAGTATAAAAGGAGATATGGCTGTTCAAACTTGGCATTGTAGTCTGTCAGAACTGATCAGTAATTGTCATTGTCACCTTTTGTACTTTCGTTACTTCTTATGTTTCCTTTTGTCTTTTGGCTGTTGGTTAAGCTTGTAGCCCTTGTAATATGATTTTTGTGGCTTTCCTTTATATGAGAGGTCTTTAGGATTTTAATGACACATGATTGATGATATATGAAAACCGAATTGAGTTTTAAAACTCTCTATTAAATTCCAAGTTACTTTAGCTTGGGTTGGCTAGCTCAAGTGGTGTTCTACTAGACTTCTTTTGTTGGTTGTGGTGGTGATTTGATTCTATATCCTTAAGCATAAAATAAATAGCCCAACTCCCTCTTTAGTTGGCGCCATTGGCTTATCCTAGACAAGTGAGTTGCCGTTTAGCTTATTGAACTCGGTTTGAGGTGCCGTGTTTATTGTTATATTTGCTTGCTTGTTTTTGGATTCTCTACTGCTTACACTCCACTTGACTTTCCTAGGCTAGGTATATATCTGAGCCTAGCTACCATCCTTTGTGGCCAAGGCTTCCACACCCCCAAACACAAACCGAGTCCACAAAGAGCCCTTTCACAAAATGTCATCTTGCTGAAATTTAAACGTGGTGGCTGAGCAAGATTTGAAGGCAAAGGCCGAAATAGAGGTAAGGGTCAAGTATTTGCAATCCCAACTTGCCCAATTCATGAGAGAAAGACGAAAGGGCTTGAGAGATTCCTCCACTCCAAGCAAGCCCAGTGATCTGGATGAGAGTGATTCGGATTACAACCCCTTTGGCTATCAAAGTAGAGCTAGTAAGAGTTCAAGAGACATGGGAGACCCTACGGAGGAGGCTAAAATAACTTCAAGTGGACGTACTCCAGTTTGAAGGCAAGCTTGATCCAGATGAGTTCATGGATTGGTTACAAACCATGGAGAGGGTGTTTGACTACAAAGATGTCCCGGATGAGAACAAGGTAAAACTAGTAGCCCTTAAACTTAGAAAGTATGCTTCTACTTAGTGGGCTAATGTTTTATCTAAGAAGGCTAAGAAAGGGAAGGGGAGGATTCTGACTTTGAGAAAAATGAAGGAAAAACTCAAACGGAAGTTCTTTCCATCTCACTTCCTTCAAGAAAACGTTTCTAAACTTCACCACCTAAAACAAGGGTCTTTGAATGTGGAGGAGTAAACTAGGGATTTTGAACAATTGCTTATCAAATGTGACCTTAAGGAAGATGAGGAAAAAACTTGGTGAGGTATCCTTGTGGGTTAGATAAGAAGATAGCCCATATTATGGAGTTGCACCCTTACACCACCCTTGATGAGTTAAGCTTGTTAGCTCACAAGGTAGAACTCTAAAAGAGAGTTAAGGGAAAGACTGAGTCCTTTAAACCCTAAAACCGAACCTATCTTCTACAAAAGCCTTCCTACTTCACCCCTAAACCTTTCAATCCTTCAAACCCAAAACCCCCTCAACTTTGGCTTTTGCTTCAACACTTTGGTTGCAAAGTTCCTGTTTATGAACTTATTCATCCTCATCAGTTATTGTGGTTTTATCCAAGGTATCCTCAAAATAACCTCTTCCAAATCCGATTTTGAATTCCTATCCCGTCCTAGATTTTATTTCATCATTTGTCCAGCCTTCTAATGTTGGGAATTAACCGGGCACCAACCTTAGTTTGAAGACAACATGGTCATGGTAACACATATGCAAGAATCACAAATAGATTAAGAGGAAAAAATTCAAGCCACTTTATAGCATGAAGGCTTAACAAAAACAAAAACAAAAAAGGCATTGCCCTAATCGCTAACTGGGAAACTAATGATAACTAATTTCGCTGCTAATGAGCACTAATTTGTTAAACTTAATATGCGGGAATGTTTTCTTTTGAGCCCTAATATTTGTAATACTGATCACTAAATGTAGTGATGGAATTGGGCAAGTACATTAGTGATTACTGAAACCCTATTGAAAATAAATTGGTAATCACCAGTAGAAAAGTTAGTGATCTACAATGCAATATTTAATTATCGTTATTGCAATAATTATTGATCAACAAATATCCCAACACAATAGATCTTGTGATAATCAACCCAAAATTTTCTTAACACTAATTAAACATATGATGATCACTAATTTTGGATGTTATTCGCAATGTTCAAATGCAAAATAGAATGTAAGCATAAGTGGGGTAGTGTCACAACCAAAATGCAATTAGCATCCCATTAATGATCACTAATTTTCTAATAACAATCACTAACTGATGGCGATCAGTCCCAAGTGTTGCTCATGGGTTAAGAGGTCCAAAAGACATATCAAGGGTAAGAAATAAGCCACGACATCATCAACTGTTTTTTGTCAGGGACATCCTACATTTGGCCCATGTTTCTAACTATGGTTACCTAGGGTCTCGGTGACTTAAGTCCAACCTTTTAGTGTTTCCATAAACTTTGGGATGTTAGCTATCTAGTAATAATGTTTTAGCCTCATTTGATATCATTTGCTCATCCAAAACCCCTTTTAAAGTGGAACTCTTCATATTTCTGTTTGGGGGCAGTTTTCACTCAGTTTTGGGAACACATTTTCGCTAACCTAAACCCCACCTAGCAACATGAAATTTTGAATTTTGGATCCCTGTTTGAATTGAATTTAAGAGTGGGTAAAGAAACCTGGGTTAAATACCTAAGAAGGAGGCCAAAAGGAGAGAAACTTTTAAAGGTGCTTTCCAGGTAGTAGTCTGGACCACCTCACTTAATCTGAGTATATCTCCCAAACAGCTAAGCTAGAAAGGATTCAAAAGTAGTCACATGAAAAGACACTTTTTATGCTTTTTAACAAGGTATAGTGGAGCCATTTTAGGAAAGTATAAAAGGAGATATGGTTGTTCAAAGTTGGCATTGCAGTCTGTCAGAACTATTCAAGAATTGTCATCGTTACCTTTTGTACTTTCATTGCTTTTTATGTTTCCTTTTATCATTCGGTTGTTAGTTTGGCTTATAGCCCTTGTAATCTGATTTTTATGGCTTTCTTTTATATGAGAGGCCTTTGGGATTGTGATGACACATGATTGACGATATATATAAACCGAATTGAGTTTTAGAACTCTCTGTTAAATTCCTAGTTGCTTTAGCTTGGCTTGGCCTGCTCAAGTGGTGTTCTACTAGGTTTCTTGTGTTGCTTTTGGTGGTGATTTGATTCTGTATCCTTTAGCATGAAAGAAATAGCCCAACTCCCTCTTTACTTTGTCTCATTGGCTTATCCTAGACAAGTGAGTTGCCTTTTAGCTTATTGAACTCGGTTTGAGGTGTTGTGTTTATTGTGATATTTGCTTGCTTGTTTTTGGATTCTCTACTGCTTACACTCCACTTGACTTTCGTAGGCTAGGTAAATCATCTTGGTATTTGAGCTTAGCTGCCATCCTTTATAGCCGAGGCTTCCACACCCTAAACACAAACCGAGTCCACAGAGAACCCTTTCACAAAATGTCATCTTGCTGAAATTTAGAAGCGATAGCCGAGCAAGCTTTGAAGGAAAAGGCCGAAATGGAGGCAAGGGTCAAGTAATTGCAATCCTAACTTGCTCAATTCATGAGAGAAACGCGAAAAGGACTTGAGAGGTTCGTCCACTCCAAGTAAGCCTGGCGATCCGGATAAGAATGATTCGGATTACAAGCCCAAATTTCGCTCTCGAAGTAGGGCTATTAAAAGTTCAAGGAGGCATGGGCGACACCATGGAGGAGGCTGCAATAACTTCAAGGTGGACGTTCTCCAGTTTGAAGATATCCAAGATGAGAAGAAGGTAAAACTAGTAGCCCTTGAACTTAAAAAGTATCCTTTTACTCGGTGGGCTAATGTTTTGTCTAAGAAGGCTAACAAGGGGAAGATTCGAACTTTGAGAAAAATAAAGGAAAAACTCAAAGGGAAGTTCCTCGCATCTCATTTCCTTCAAGAAAACTTCTCTAAACTTCACCGCCTAAACAAGGGTCTTTGGATATGGAGGAGTAAACTAGGGATTTCGAACAATTGCTTATCACATGTGACCTTAAGGAAGATGAGGAGCAAACTTGGTGAGGTATCTTCATGGATTAGATAAGAAGATAGCCCATATTATGGAGTTGCACCCCTACACCACCCTTGATTAGCTAAGCTCTTTAGCTCACAAGGTGGAACTCTGAAAGAGGGTTAAGGGAAAGAGTGAGTCCTTTAAACCCTAAAACCAGACCTATCTTCCAGAAAAGCCTTCCTACTCCACTCCTAAACCTTTCTCCCCTTCAAACCCAAAACCCCCTTAACTTACAGTTCCTACACTAACCCCCCAAACAACCCAAGACTGAAAGAACTAGGAGGGGTTTTAGGTGTCAAGGACTTGGACATATTTCCTCTAAGTGCCCTAACAAGAGGGTCATTACCTTAGCCAAATACCAAGCATCCTTTAAGGAGGAAATGGAGGAAGAGAAGGATATATATTTGAAAGAGGCCCTAGAGGAAGTAGTAAAGGGTTCGAAAGAAGGAGAACTTTTGGTGGTTAGGAGAGTCTTGAGTGGGTTGGCTACTCAAGAAAGAATGAGCAAAGGGAAGCCTTCTTTCACACAAGATGCACCATAGGAGGCAAAGTATGTTCCCTCAACATTGATGGAGAGAGTTGTACAAATGTAACATCCAAGACCTTGGTGGAGAAACTCAAGTTCGCACCCTCACCTCATCCTTCACCGTAAACCATTTAATGACTCAGTTAAGGCAAAGGTATCCAAATTTCTTCTCATTGTTTGGTTTCTTTAAGCATTAGGAAAAACTATAAAAGATGAATGGTGTGATGTGATTCCCATGGATGCATGTCATGTTCTTCTTGGTGAGCCTTGGCTTTTTGATAGGAGAGTCATGCACGATGGCTAAATGAACACTTATTCATTTATCATGGATCACAAGAAAATCACCCTTGCACCCATTAGCCTTTCCCAACTCCTCAAGCCAAAAAATATCCCCCAAAAAGATGTCGTACTCACATCCCTCCTCAAGGTTGAAAGTCATGAGTATGAGTTATTCAAGGAATGACCCCTACTTGGCCTAGAGGACACCGAACCTAACCCTCAATCTCACCCCCTCCTTGTTCCACTCGTCCAAGCCTATGCTCGTGTCTTCCCACAGGAGATACCCCACAGCCTACCCCCATAATGACCCATCCAACACAAAATTGACCTCATTCTAGAATCCACCCTCCCAAACAGATCGACTATAGAATGAACCCCCAAGAAACCCAAGAGATTTAAATACAAGTAGGTGAGCATTTGGCCAAGGGGATGATTAGGGAGAGTTTGAGCCCTTGTTCTATCCTGCCCTTGTTGGTTCAAAAGGAGGATGGAAGTATGAGGATGTGTGTAGGTAGTAGGGCTATCAACAATATCACAATCAAGTACCGCTATCTCATTCCTTGATTGGAAGACCTTATTGTTGAGTTGCATGGAGCCACCATCTTTTCTAAAATTGATCATAAAAGTGGCTACTATCAAATTAGAATCCAAGAAGGGGATGAATGGAAAAAAGAATTCAAGAGCAAGGGGGTTTTATATGAATGGTTGGTGATACCATTCGGCCTTAGCAATACTCCTAGTACATTCATGCATTTGATGAATCATCTCCATAAACCCTTCATTAGAAAGTCTGTGGTGGTCTACTTCGATGATATCTTGGTTTATAGCCAAGATGAAGATGAGCCTTCTAGTCACCTTCTTGATGTTCTCTCCTATGATAAGCTTTATGGAAACTTGGAGAAGTGTCACTTCTTCACTCCTCAAGTTGTTTTCCTCAGCAATGTGGATTTGGCCCATGGATATAAGTTTATGAAAGCAAAATCCAAGATAGCAAGGAGTGGCTGATTCCTTCTTCCATCCACCAAGGAGTTTTCAGGGTCGAACCTCTTTCTATAGAAGGTTTATCAAGAATTTTAGTTCAATGATGGCCCCCTTGACCAAAGTGCTTAAGTGCAAGAAGTTGAGTGGAATGAAAAGAGTCAAACCACCTTTGAAGACATCAAAAGAAAGCTCACTAGTGCTCCCATCCTTGCCCTTCTAAGCTTTTCCAAAGTCTTTGAGGTTGAGTGCGATGCTTCGGGAGTGGGCATAGGGGCGATTTTATCCCAAGAAGGCAAAACCTTAGCTTGTTTTAGTAAGAAGCTCAATGTTGCCAAGTGAAAGTACTTGACCTATGATAAAGAGTTGTATGCCATAGTAATAGCTTTGGAGCATTGGCAGCAGTATTTGGTGGGAGGAGAGTTCATCCTCCATTCGGATCATAAAGCACTCAAATTCATCCAAGGACAATATAAGCTCAATCCAAGGCATGCTAAGTGGGTGGAGTATCTACAAGCTTTCTACTTTGTGATTCACCATAAATCCAGCCTCTTGAACAAGGGAGCGGATGCATTGTCTAGGATATATCTGCTCCTCTCATCTCTTAATTCAAGAGTCCTTGGGTTTGAGATGATCAAGGAGTTGTACCGCAAGGATGAAGATTTCAAGGATACCTTTAAGGTGTGCTCACGACATCCCCACGGCCCATTCCACATTGAAGAAGGTTTCTTATTCAAAGGAGTTAGATTATACATCGCTAAAAGAGGTATTATAGAAGTTTTTATTAAAGAAGTCCATGTAGGGGCTCTGGCCGGTCACTTTCGCATCAAGAAGACTTGCCTCATGTTGAAAGGGCACTATTATTGGTCCAAGATGGCTAAAGTTGTTGAACACTCTGTAAATAAGGGCTCCATTTTTCAACTAGCCAAGAGCCATGTCTTATGTCAAGGTCTCTACTCACTCTTACCCGTCCCTCAAGATCCTTAGGAGGATATGAGTTTAGACTTCATCACTGGCCTTCCAAGAACACAAAGGAACAAGGACTCCATCATGGTGGTTGTTGATGGGTTTTCTAAGATGGCACACTTTGTTTCGTGTCATACTACTCATGATGCTACACAAATTCCTAATCTCTACTTCAAAGAGATTGTGAGACTCCCCGACATTCCTAAAAGCATGGTCTCGGATATGGATAGCAAGTTCAAGAGCCATTTTTAGCTCACCTTAGGGAAGAATATGGGCACTCATCTCAAGTCTAGTACCTCATGTCATACCCAAACAGATGGCCAAACCGAGGTAAATAATATGACCTTAGGTCCTTGGTAGAGGGTCCTTGTGAAGACAAGTGCCAAAGCAGAGGATGAATTGCTTAGTCATGCTGAGTTTGTAAACAATAGAGCACCATTTCAGCCACGAGTCTCTCTCCATTTCAAGTTGTTCACGGGCTCAATCCATGTACTCCCATTGACCTCACGGCTCCCCCTACACCAACCAAGTTTAGTTATGAGGCCGAGAAGAGAGTGAAGGAAATCCAAGAGCTCCATGCTCAAGTGAGAGATATGATTGAGAGGTTCGATGATCAAACCAAGACTTAAGTCAATAATCCTTGCAAGGACGTCCAATTCAAACTCGGGGATCTAGTGTGCATTCATCTAAGGAGAGATTTGCAAGCAAGAGAAGGTCTAAGTTACTGCCACATTCAGATGGTCCATTTAGTGTCCTTGAGAAGGTGAATTCCAATGCTTACAAAGTTGATTTGCCTGGGGAATATAGAATATTCGCTACATTCAATGTAGCCAATTTGAGGCCCTACTTTGATGAGGAAGATAAGCTACCAAGTTTGAGGACAAATTTTCCAAAGCTAGAGGGGATGATAGGGATCAGTTCCACGTGTTGGTCATAGGTCAAGAGGACCAAAAGGCATGATGGAGACCACTCTCAAACAATCAAACTCAGCTAACCAACCTCAATCCAGATGTTTAAGCATTGGTTCAGAGAGCTTTAAACCAAGGTTTTAGCTACTGTGATCGTCCCAGCAAGCCAACTCAGTCTTGGTTTTGCTATCTAATTTAGTAATGATTAGGTCCAACCTTTTTGGGGGTAACTTAGTTCATTTGCACAGTCACACAATGGCTAACTAATGAATCAAGTTGCTCCATTTCTGTTGAAGGTCAACACAGCAACATCAGACCTATCCAGCAGCACAACAGCAGTTCAGTTTTGAGAGAGTCAACTTTAACTCTCGCTTGTAGCAATGGTCTGACACGTTTAAGGGCTTGAAAAGGCATCAAAAATATTATCAAGTAATGGCCTAAAGCATCTCATTCGGATCACTCTACATAAGATATTAACCAGCATAAAATCAAAGGGAATTCCCTTTGATCCAATTGATAACTAGCTACTGTACTTGCTGATTAGCCGAGCTAATCACCCCATGAGCAGCTGCCTTTTGCTTCCCCAGGCCATCATTTGTAGTACTTAGACGCTTTAAGGGCTTGAAACCTCTATAATCGAGATTACCAAAGTAACTAGGTGTCAAAGATCAACTTAGAGCTGCTGCTTTAAGGCTGTTTTAATTTAAACTTGTTTTGTTGTTTTTAATTTGCTTCATTTTCTGTTTTAGCCGTAGAGAGGGAGTGAGGCAGATTATAAAAGCCTCATTTTTATTTGTGTGTAATTAGTTGTTGAATTTATGAAGTTGAGCATTGCTCTTTTCCGCTCAAACTCTCTCTAGCTATCCTATGAAGTGGCCATTATAGGTGGTGTTCTAGTGAATCTTAGTTGTTCATCTGGTGGTGTATCTGTATCCAGATTAGCATCAAGGGCCCTGGAATTATCTTGGAGGTGTGACTGTATACAAGCCAAGTGCAGATTATCTTGGTTTGTTGAGTTTATTGCTATTTTAGTTCATTTCAATTAGACCTGAACCTAACAATTCACTTTGCTTGTTTCAGCTGCATATTATCTTACTTATTCTACGTCATATTTGGTATCAGAGCTTAGGCTACTCTTCTATGCCTAAACCATCAACCAAAACACAACCCTTAAGCCCAAACTTAGTACTATAATCATCAAACTCTTCTCACCTTTTCATTCATTCATAATCATCAAAGCTTAATGTAATATAAGAGATGAGGAATTAAACAGCAAGATACCCTCTCCCCAAAGCTTAGTACTAGCCAATAGCATTATAAGGATCTTCTCTGATGAAATACAAGCTAACTCCACTATTAAAGGGGGACCACTTTGGAATTGGCTGCACATTCCTTCCTATTGGTGATGTGATTCACCTATCCAAATGGAGGAGATTAAGGTCGGGACATTTATGGGAGCCTTCTATAAGAGTCTATCATCTACTTACCAAGTTTGGACCCTTAATGCTCCTATATTTGATGACCCAAATAATTCCTTGAGTAAAAACGTGCACCTCCATACCTGCATTGACCATGGTTGGGTTAAAACCCTATAACACGCTTGATTCCTTGAATTTATGATAATATTAGGTTTGTTGGAAAATAAACATCTGGAGCTATCCATCCATGTAAAATTCACCCAAAATGGATCCCATTTACCTAGTCATAAATGAGCTAGAAGTTAGGCCATATGTTCTGTCCAAAACAGGGAAGTAAAAATAAAATAGGGTGACTTGGAGATAAAATAGCTAGCCTCCATATTTAGGCTAACTAAGTGTCATGCCACCTTGTCTAAGCTCACTTTGGAGCCCCTTAAGGCTCCCAAATGATCAAAGACTTTAGGGAGCCAAATACTTGGGTATCACCCTCATAGGTGATTAAGGGCCCAAGTCGAATCTAAGTATTGATGTTGATAAGGAAGTTAGGCCTCATGGTTTGCTCCGCATCAACCTCCCCTCCTTGAACAGGATTTGCCCTCAAATCTCCAATGTCCTCATCTTCATCCTTGATATAGGGAGTGAGGTATCCAACATTAAAGGTGGCGGAGATGTTCATGTCGCCCGAAAGCTCTACCTTATAGGGATTGTCTCCCACTATTTGCACGAGCTTGTATGGGCCATCTCGCCTTGGCATAAGCTTGCTTTTCCTGCTTGAAGGGAACCTCTCCTTCCTCAAATATACCCATACAAGATCTCCTATTTTAAACTCAAGATGATTTCGATTCTTGTTGGCCTTAGCCTTATATTGCTCATTCACCTTCTCAATTTGAGCTCTCACTTGCTCATGTAGTTTCTTCATAGCTTTAGCCCTTTCCTTGGCTTCAAAGCTCACTTTAGACGCTTAAGGAATGAGAATGAGATCAAGAGGAGTGAGAGGGTTGAGGCCATAGCATACCTCAAAGGGTGAATGAGAAGTAACATAGGAAAGAGTCCGGTTATAGGCAAATTCCTCATGGTGAAGCTTGGTGTCCTAATCTCTCAAGCTCTTACTCACCATACCTCTCAACAAGGTTGTGAGTTTGTGGTTGGTCACTTCCGTTTGTCCGTCGATTTGGGGGTAGCAAGTGATACTAAAGAGTAATTTAGTCCCCACTAGCCTCAATAGACTTCTCCAAAAGTGTGATAAGAACTTGGTGTCTCTATCCGATACAATGGTCCTTGGGATCCCATGAAGCTTTACAATTTCTTGGAAGAAGAGATTCGCAATATATGTAGCATCATCACACTCGTGGCAAGCAACGAAATGTGCTATCTTGCAGAACCGATCAACAACTACCATGATGGCATCCTTCCCTTGAGGGGTTTGTGGAAGGGCCACTATGAAGTTCATACTAAGGTCATTCCAAGGCCCTAAAGGAACCGTAAAAGGGGTGTAAAGGCCTTAGTGGAAGTGACTCTTGGCCATTAGACAAATGGCACACCTTGAAATTACCTTGTGGACATCCCCATCCATCTTGGGCCAATAGAAGTGCTTCTTAAGGATCTCAGGGGTCTTGTTGATACAAAAATGCCTGGATAAGGCTCCTCAATGAGCCTCCTTGACAATCAAGTCCCTTAGAGGACCCTTGGGGATGCATAACTTATCTCCCTTAAAAAGGATACCTTCGTGCAAGGTATAAGTGCCATAGGAAGAGCGATCTTCAACCACCATCTTGAAGTCTTCATCTTTGATGTACAAGGGCTTGATGGAATGGAAGCCAAGAATCTTGGCCTCTAGGACCGATAAAAGAGTATGCCTTTGTGACAAGGCATCGGTAACTACATTCTCTTTCCCACTCTTATGCTTGCAAGAGAAAGTGAGGGAATGAAGGAATTCAACTCACTTAGTATGCCTCGTATTCAACTTGTGTTGGCCATTGATGAAAGATAAAGCCTTGTGATCCGAATGGAGTACAAAAGGCTTGGGCTTGAGGTAATGATTCCAATGCTCTAAAGCCCTAACAATGGCATAGAACTACTTATCATAAGTGGAGTAGTTGAGTCTTAAACCATTCCACTTCTCACTAAAGTAGCCAAGAGGATGCTTGGCTTTAGTGAGAACTGCACCAATTCCAAACCCACTAGCATCACATTCATCTTTAAAAAGGAGATCAAAATTGGGGAATGCCAAGATAGGAGTCAAACCAAGCCTCCCCTTGATGCACTTGAAGGCTCTTTGAGCAGCGTTAGTCCACTCAAAGGTACCCTTCTTCATGCACTCAGTCAAGGGAACCATAATGGAGTTAAAATCCTTGATGAACCGACGATAGAAAGAAGCCAACCAATGAAAGCTATGGACTTCCGTGATGGTTGTAGGAATTGACCAACACTTGATAGCTTCAACCTTGGTTTCATCAACTTGGATTCCCTCACCGGAGACAATGTACCTAAGGAAGAAAACTTGAGGAGTAAAGAGCTCACACTTCTCAAGTTTAGCAGAAAGTGCTTATTGCCTCAAGACTTGGAACACTTGAGTGAGGTATTCCTTATGAGATGCCTCATCTTGTCTATACACCAAGATATCATCAAAGTATACCACGATAAACTTCCTAATAAATGACCTCAAGACTTCATTCATGAGCCTCATGAAGGTACTCGGGGCATAGAAAGACCAAAGGGCATCACTAGCCATTCATATAACCCATATTTGGTCTTAAAGACCGTTTTCCACTCATCTCCTTCTTTCATGTGGATTTGATGATAACCACTTCGAAGGTTAATCTTGGAAACGTTGTTGGACCTATGGAACCCATGAAGCATATCATCCAATTGTGGAACAGGAAATCAATACTTGATGGTGATATTATTGATGGCCCTAGATTCCACATACATATGCCATGTACCATCCTTCTTAGGTACCAAAAGAGCAGGAACCGAGCAAGGACTGAAACTCTCCTGAATGTACCCACGATTAAGCAACTCTTGGACTTATCTTTGGAGCTCTTTCGACTCATTAGGATTACACCTATAAGTCGTCTTGTTGGGCAAAGGAGACTCCGATAGAAGATCAATTTGGTGCTCAATTCCTCTTATAAGAGGGAGCCCTGGTGGTAGATCATTGGGAAAAACATCCTCAAACTCTGCCAAGAGTGATTAAGCAAGAGGGTGTAAGGGCTTCACTTCCTTACTTGTGTTTTACACAGCCATTAGAAAGGCAAATAAAGGCTTGCTCTTACTAATGGCTCTCTCCACTCCTGTCTCACTCATATAGAGGCTTTTCTCACTTTACTTCCCCGGCTTAATTTTGAGGGTTTGGGTGGTGGAAGGGGGTCAAAGTGAGGTTACGTCCCTTGTACTTGAGGCAATAGGTGTTGGCATGCTCATCATACATCACATGATTGCAAACAACCAAGGTTGACCAAGCAATATATGACCAGCATCCATAGGAAGAACATCAAAAAGGACCTCAGTACAATAAGGACCGATGAAAAAGGAGATAAGAGCTTGTTTAGAAATGGTTACCTCGCTTCCTTCCTTGAGCCATTGAAGAGTGTAAGGAGTGGGGTGCACCTTGGTGGAAACTTGGAGCTTGTCAATGAGAGTCATAGATGCCACATTGGTGCAACTACCTCCTTCGATAATAAGTTCACACACTTTGCCTCCAATAGTACATCGGGTGTGGAAGATTTGCTCCCTTTGAGTAGGTTCAAGGGGAACCTCTTTGGCACAGAGGGCTCTTCAGATCACCAGTAGTTCTGTCACATTGGGTGACAACGGTGTGATCTTCCTCTGTAAAATCTTCCACACTAGTTTCTTTCTCTAGAGCTTAGATCACTTCCACCTCTCCAATGGAGAGGGTTCTTCGATTTGGAAAATTGGCTTAGAAGTGGCATTTAAAGCACTTCTTTTCCTCTAACCTCTTTAAAGGTTCACTAGCAATCCCTTTACCCTTATCAATGGCCTTGATGGGTGTATGGACAGTTTCACCCTTGTTGTAGGAAGGAAAACTCTTAGGGGTGCTTTGGGGTCGATAAGGGGAAGGAGTTGCGAAGGACTTTCGACCCTTAAGTTTTTTCTCGATCTTGGTGGCTAGGTGGCAAACGTCATTGAAAGACAAGTAGGGTTGAAGTTCCAACTTGTAAGCTATGTTAAGAGAAAGTCCTTTGATGAACCTAGCAATAGTAAGCTCATTGTCTTCATTCAAACCAACTCTCATTTGAAGTTGCGCAAATTCTGGAATGTATTCCTCCACCCAGAGATCCTCTTGGCTAAGGGTGGTAATCTTGAGATAGAGCTCTTGCTTGTATAAGGGAGATAAGGACCTCTTCTCCATGTGTTTCTTGAGCTTGGACCAAGTCTTGATCTTAGACTTAGTTTCCCTTGCTCTATTCTTCTTGAAGGTATCATACCACAAGGAGGCATACCCCTTTAACTTAAGAATGACCAACTTGAAGGCCTTTTCATCATTGTACTCCTTGAGCTCAATGATTGTCTCAATAGCTTGCACCTAATCAATGTAGTTTTTCGGTTTGAGGTTGCCATCAAAGTCCAGTGCCTTAACCTTGAGGTCACTAAGATCATCTCTAGGATGACCTCTACCCTAATTACCTCCACCCTCATGGTCCTTATGAGAAGATGAGTAGGTAATGTCAACGGGGTTCACATCAAGCTGCTTAGATTGGGGAAGTCGTTGTTCGGATCCCTTAACTCGCTCTAGCTCCATCGTGAGCTTTCTCACTTATTCTTGAAGGTCAATTATGGCCTTGTCTCTCCTCATTTCATGGGCTGACTCTAGAGAGATGCCTCTAGGTTCATAAGGTTCTGCATCATTGGACATGGTTGGAGGTAGACAAGAGAAGGAAAAAGATTAGGTGTTTGAGAAACAATGGCGCAATCATGCCAGAGGAAGCACGAGCCAAAATGGGGGGCACGATCATGCTATGCAGCATGGGGTGGTCACGCCAGATCACTGGAGAAAAATTTTCTAGGTAACACAGTGGCACGATCATGGCAAATATTTGGTTTGGCGCGGGTGAGGGTTATGGCTTTTTGTGGAGTTTTGGGGTTGTGTTTTGGATGCGGATTGTGTTTAGGCTATTTTGGGGGTTCTTTATGGACTAAAAGAGGAGTTTTGTGGAGAAATCAAATGTGGATTTTTAGGGTTTTGGATTAAAAACAAAGCATGGAACAATGCTTAATCTCTTTGAGGAGAATAAGAGAAGAAGGTGGAGTAGAGAATACCCAAATCTCAAAATAACAAACCAAGAACACAAACAACAAATTCCAATCACAAAGTGTGAGGATCTGATGCTTACCCTTGAAGGTTCCTCATGCTCTGATACCAACTAATGTGGATCTAGATTAGAAGAAGAAATCCATTTGGCCAAATAAAGGCATAATCATCCCAATGAAGACCCAATAAGATGAACACCTCAAGAACACTTCAATGGAGGAACACCCAAATCTAAAGGAAACTCTTTGGATTCTTGAAAACAAAGATAAACAACCCACCAATTAAAGCCCTAAAGCATAAGCATGAAGGATTTATAAAAAGGGAAGACTCTAAATCACCACTCTAATAAAAGATAAAGATTAAGAGATTTTTCGTGAGAAAATGGCTTCTAGCCTTTTCATTCATTCATAATCATCAAAGCTGAATGTCATACAAGAGATGAGGAATTAAATAGCAAGATATCCCCTCCTCCAAGTTTAGTACTAGCCAATAGCATTACAAGGATCTTGTCCAATGAAATGGAAGCTAATTGTACAATTCAAGGGGGATCACCAGGGGATAATGGTGTTCTGGAATTGGCTACACATTCCTCCCAATTGGTGGTGTCATTCGCCTATCCAAATTGAGGAGATTAAGGTGGGAATTTTTATGGAAGCCTTCCAAAAGAGTTTATATGCTACCCACCAAGTTTGGACCCTTAATTCTCCCATTTGATGATCCAAATAATTCCTTAAGTACGAATATGCACCTCCAGACCTACATTGACCATGGCTTGGTTAAAACCCCATAACTTGCTCGATTCTTGGAATTTGATGATGATCTTGGGCTTGTTGAAAAATAGACATCCAGGGATATCCATCCATATAAAATTCACCAAAACTAGATCCTATTTACCAAGTCAAAAATGAGCTAGATGTCAAGTGATGCATTTTGCCCATAATAAGGAAGCAAAAATAAAATAGGGTGACTTGAAGATAAAATATCTAGGCTCCTTATTTAGGCTACTAAGTGCCATGCCACCTTGTCTAAGCTTACTTTGGAGCCTCTCAAGGCTCTAAAACCAACAAAGACTTTGGAGAGCCAAATACTTAGGTATCACCCTCATAGGTGATTAAGGGCCCAAGTTGAATGCAAGCCTTGATGTTGATAAGGAAGTTAGGCCTTATGGTTTGGTCCGCATCGAAAGATGTTCAAGATCTCATTAGGAGTTGTGCCACATACCAAGCTCCCAAGGGTCATTCTTTGTCGCACAAACTATATACACCATTGCCAGTATCTCAAGGTCCTTTGACTGATGTTAGCATGGATTTTATATTGGGTTTGCCAATGACTCAAATGGGAAAAGACTCAGTCCTTGTGGTTGTGGACAAGTTCTCAAAAATGGCTCATTTCATAACCTGTACCAAGACCAATGATGCTATCTAAGTTGCTGAGTTGTACTTCAAGGAAGTGATGAGGCTACTTAGGGTTCCAAGGTGCATTGTATAAGATAGGGATGCCAAATTCCTAAGTCATTTATGGCTTACCCTATGGAAGAAGCTAGGAACCAAGCTTAAGTTCAGTACAACCTACCATCCTCAAACTAATTGCCAGAATGACGTCACTAATAGAACCTTTGGAGTCCTCTTGATGGCCTTGATAAGGACTCAAGCAAAGGCTTGGGACCTACTACTACCTCATGTGGAATTTACATACAATAGAGCTCCCTGGCGTATCCCCATTAAAGACAGTGTATGGAGTTGATCCCTCGACTCCTAGAGATTTGGTCCCAAGGTGAATTAAAGGAAAGCCCAATACTGAGTCTGAATAGAGGGTGAAAGAGATTCCAGCATTGTATAACAAGGTTGGGGAAAGGGTTAAGAAGAGCAATGCTAGCTATCATGTTCAAACCAACAAGCATAGAAGGAAGGTTGTTTTCGAGCCTGGGGATCTTGTATGGGTTCATTTGAGGTAGGAGAGGTTTCTTAAAAAAGGAAATCCAAGTTGAGTCTGAGAGCAGATGGTCCATTTGAAATTATGGAGAGCATCAATGACAATACCTATAGGGTTGAGTTTCTAAGAGAGTATGGAGTTTTTGCTACTTTCAATGTAGCAGACTTGAGCCCCGTATTTTGAAGATGTACCCCTTGAGAATTTAAGGTCAAATTCTTCTCGACAAGGGGAGGATAATAGAGACCACCACTCAAAAAATCAAACTCAGCTAACCAATCTCAATCTAGATGTTCAAGCATTGGTGCAGAGAGTTTTAAGCCAAGGTTTCAGCTACTGTGATCGCCTCAGCATGCCAACTCAGTCTTGGTTTTTTTATGTAATTCAGAAATGATCAGATCCAACCTTTTAGGGGGTAACTTAACTTATTTGCACAGTCACATAATGGCTAGCAAATGAATTAAGTTGCTCTATTTCTTTTGAAGGTCAACACAGCAGCATCAAACCTATCTAGCACCACAACAGCAGTTCAATTTTAAGAGAGCCAACTTTGACTCTCACTTGTAGCAAGGGGTTAACACGATTATAGGCTTGAAAAGGCATAAAAAATATTATCAAGTAATTCCTTAAAGCCACTCATTCATATCACTTTACATCAGCTATTAACCAACACAAAATCAAAGGAAATTTCCTTTGATCCAATGGATAACTAGTAGTTGTACTTGCTGATCAGCTGAGCCAATCACCCCAACAGCTCACTTTGCTTGTTTCAATTGTATCTTATCTTGCTTATTCTATATCAAGACATATCAAGGGTTAGAAACAAGCCATGAAATCCTTAACAGTTTGCTGTCGGGTCATTCGACATTTGGCCAAAGTTTCTGACTATGGTTGCCTAGCTTCCAGGTGACTTACATCAAACCTTTTCGTGTTGCCACCAACTTTGGGATGTTAGCTATCCAATAAATCAAGTTTCAACTTCATTGGATATCATTTACACATCCAAAACCCCCTTTAAATTCAAACCATTCAAATTGCTGTTTAGGTATAGTTTTAACCCAGTTTTGGAAACCCGTTGTCCCTAACCTAAACCCCACCTAGCAACCTAAAATTTAAAATTTTGGATCACCTTTTGAATTTACCTTAAGGGTGGGACACAAAACCAAGGTTATACACCCAAGAAGGAGTCCAAAAGGAGGGAAACTTTTA
This sequence comes from Selenicereus undatus, assembly GCA_017589665.1. Classification (NCBI taxonomy): domain Eukaryota; kingdom Viridiplantae; phylum Streptophyta; class Magnoliopsida; order Caryophyllales; family Cactaceae; genus Selenicereus; species Selenicereus undatus. The sequence continues at coordinate 59,185,197 of JACYFF010031958.1, forward strand.
AAGGTGATTTACAGGTTATAGTTTTAACCACATCACTTAGTCTGAGTATATCTCCAAAACAGCTGAGCTAAAAAGGATCCAAAAGTAGTCGTATGAAAAGACACTTTCTAGGCTTTCTAAGAAGGTATATAGGAGCCATTGTGGGAAAGTAGAAAAGCAAATATGGCTATTCAAAGTTGGTAATGCAGTCTATTAGAACTGATCAGAAACTGTCATTGTCACCTTTTGTACTTTCATTACCTTCTGTGTTTCCTTTTATCTTTTGGTTGTTGGTTTGGCTTATGGCCCTTATAATCTCATTTTTGAGGCTATCCTTAATATAAGGGGCCTCTAGGATTGTAATGACACATGCTTAATGATATATGGAAACTGATTTGAGGTTTAGAACTCTCTTTTAAATTCTTAGTTGCTTTAGCTTGGGTTCGCTAGCTCAAGTGGTATACTCCTAGGTTTGTTTTCTTACTGTTGGTGGTGATTCGATTCTGTATCCTTAAGCATAAAAGAAATAGCCTAGCTTCCTCTCTAGGTGGCCACATTAGCTTATCCTAGACAAGTGAGTTGCCTTTTATCTTATCGAACCTGGTTTGCGGTGTTATGTTCATTGTGATGTTTGCTTGCTTGTTTTCGGATTCTCTACTCCTTGCATTCTATTTGACTTTCCTAGGCTAGATACATCATAAACCATCTGAAAACGATCACTAATGCATAGTTTCGTACTGCATAATGCAAACTCAAACATATCTAATCAGGGAAAGGATTGAATGTATCATTAGGAAAGGGATTGGCCCTTTGAATAACCGTGAAGGTTTCTTTTTCATCTCATCGACTAATGACACGAGCATTTTCATTGTGTATTGCGCCATATTTAGTGATGTTTCTTTGCTCAAATCTACCAGCCCCGTTCAGTATGAGGTAATTGACTTCTCCTCTTTGTTGCCCACGAAGACACGGACACACCATGAACGTCACAAAATATTTTCTGAAGTCGTCGCTACCATCTACTTGAGTTTGAGCCCCAAGGTCTTTTTGAGAATCGGCAAGCCTTATTGAAGTTCAACTGCTCCTCGTGCTCTCAATTTCCTAAAAACAAAACAAAAGAAAATGAAATGAAGAAAAAAAATCAAGAGATCACTACTCTATAGTAATCGATCACCAATAAAAAATCTATAGGTCATTTATAACAGAACTAATGACAACAATAGAAGCAAAAAATTCTAAACGCAACTCCAAATAAGTAAACATTTATTCACTAATACCATGTCAGTTGAACACTAAGAGTATAGTTGTAGAAGCAATTGCTGAAAAACCAAACATTTTTGTGATGGACCACTAATAGTATCACGAACAATCATTAATTAGAAAACTATTGATGACTAATAATACATTCATTGATCACCAATATCCAAAACAATAAATTCCAACAACAATTGCAAAATAGTAAACATTTATTTAAGACATTTACAAATCTATTAATCATTAATAATATATCCATTGATCACCAACAACACAAAAGTTAAATTGTACAAGGAACTGCCAAAAAAGTGAGTATGTGTTTAGTAGATCACTAATCCTGTCCCCAGAGATCGCTAGTAACAAAACTATTGATCACTAATAAAATGTGTATTGATCACAAACAATTGAACGAAAATAAATTCAAACAAAAATTACGTCCAATTCAAAACTCACTAGCCTTATGCCAATCAATCACTAATTAAGGTACTATTATTAATGAAGTACAATAAGCGTTGACTTACAAATAATTACAAAACAAAAATACAGAACTATTTAGATGATAATGAATATTATTCCTATTGATTGCTATTTACATTTCTACTGATCACCAATAAAAAAAACTAGTTCAAGCAAAATGCCAAAAGATAACATTGACATTAAATATCGTAAATTAAGTTGTAAAATTTGAGAAATTTAAATAGGCAAATGAAGAAATTTAAGATTAAGTTCTCTCCAAAATACGTACATATAACACTTTCTATGAGATACAAATTTACTAGATAACAGCGAAAAATACAAAAAACTTGTCCAAAACCCTAGATCTTTCTCAATATGTCAATCCTACACCTAAATATCAAGCATAAAATAGTCAAATAAATATAAAATCAATCCAGTAAACCCTAACGAAAGCACAAAAACTCGAACAACTAGTGGTAAATTACCAAATAATAATAAACACACAGCAATCCTCCGCATGAAATTTAACTCAATGAGCAAACACTATAGCATCTGAGGAAACTGAGCCCAACGTCTAAGCGAAATCTTGAGGAACCTGAGAACAAGGAAAGAGAGGACAAGAACCTGCACGTGAAATAAGAGAACACAAAGTACATCTACATGTTTGTTTATGTACATGTATATGTATATGTACACACACACACACACATACATACATATATACGTATATATGCATACATACATATGTACGTATATATGCATACATACATCTATTTACATATATATATATATATACATACATACATACATACATACATATATATATATATGTATCTATATATATATATATACATATATATATATATATTACACACACACACACACACACACATATATATACGTATATATATACATACTTATATATATATATATAT
>JACYFF010031958.1:59222820-59239601 GCA_017589665.1 Selenicereus undatus
AGACTCTTGTTAATATGCCAATATTGAAAAAGCTTTTTAAACATCTCCTGAATCGGTATTTGCGCTAAGTGCTTCAGAACACCAGACTGCGAACAACCCTGCAAACAGGGTGCCTAGGGTGTTTCTAACCTAAAGTGGCCATACCCGATTATCCTTGAAATTATTATTTCGGTTGGCCAAAATCTCCAGAATATTTTCAAATGTTATTCTTCTGGAAAATATATTTCTTGATTATACTATGGGAGATTTGGGAAAATAGATTTTGGGAGATTTGCCAAAATTAGAAGATTTTCTCTGCCCATATCGTCGGATGTGATAAAGTTTTTAAAATTGCTAAAGATTTCTGGTTGCCTTGCTTAAAGCTTACCCACAGCTATAAGGAGATAAAGGTTATCTCTTAAGATAACAAATCCCTTAGATTTTGGGAAATATTTTATCACTAGCCGTTGGGAGTTTTGTTTTGAAAAATCACCTTCCAAACTTAGGTGATTTCCTTTCCTCTCCTTGGTTTTTGACCGTTGGAATTTATGGTTAAAAACAACTTCGTTTTCACTGAAACACATACAGAAACACATACTGAGATATAGAGGGAAGAAAGCAAAAAGAAATCTTGAAACACAACATTCCCAAAAGGCAAAATTTCAAAAGAGGTTTTTCTAGTGAAAAGAATTTCTGAGCTTCACTTGAGAAAAGAAAAACTAGTTCAAGTTGTGTTTAAAGCAAGCTTTCAATATATTGGCATAATAGGAACTTCATTGTACCTTACATCTGCTTAGTCAGAAGCACCCCAGTAAGGTGTTTTCAACCCTGATCTTGGATCAGAAAAGTGAGTGAGTGGTCCTAAGTCGTGTGGACTTTGGACGTGTCCAATCTGGTGAGATTTGGACGTGGTGTAATCTGCCTTGAGAAGGAGATTACGTGGTTGCAAGGTTGTAACAAGGTGTGTTGCAATTGTAACGTGTTAAGCCCGGTTTAGTGAAGTGGTTAAATCCTACACGAGGTAGGTTGTGGTTTTTCACACCTCAGTTGGGCTAGAGGTGTTTTCCACGTAACAATTGTGTGTGCTTTAATTCCGCATTTATCTTGGAGATTTTCGTATTTGCAATATCTGAAAACACCCCCTGCAAACAAGTCAACAGGGTGTTCGTCATCTGAGAACAACCTCAGTCAGGGTGTTTGTCATATATAACGCGAAAATCAGACACCACAATTCACCCCCCCTCTTGTGGAAGTATACTCTAAGATCTAACAGAACCTGCTTGAGTGGGGGAATCGCTAAGGAGTTTAAATAAAAAGAGAGTGTGTTGTATGAAAAAGATTTCACTGTGACAGGCAGCAAACTTATTAGCCTTATGGCCATATGCTTTAAATTGGCTAAGATATCGTGCTTAGGGATAATAAGATAGGGGTGAACCAACTTGTGAAGAGGAATCCCATGGGAGTGAACCTGCTTGTACAGGGGAATCCCTAGCCTAGGGAGTGGTCCCAGTAATGGGAAGCCCTAGAAATCCTGACAAGGGTTAAGGTCCAATTTAGTTGCCATCCCAGGAGTAAGACCTTAGTGTGAGCTAGTCTCACTGGGATTGAGTGTAGATCTCTCCCAACCATCACTTTGTGATGATCTTATACCCAGAGTATTTTCAGAGTTAAAGAGAAAGAGCAATTGGCATTTCGCCATCTTTAAGTATTTCAAGGAAAGAAAGTTATTAAGGGCCCTAAAGAGGCCAAATTCAAATGAAATTCAAAAAGCTTATAAGGGTCATTAAGGCACCATTTCAAGAAAGATTTCTTTTAATGAATGTGAGCCTCAAGAAGCTAAAATGAAGTGTTTTCAGAAAAAGAAAGTAAGCTTCCTGTGCATAACTTGTGCATATATTATGAATGAAGTTCTAAGTGAAGTATGGCCATTTCCTTATAATGCATTGTGCATATAAGTTTAAATGTGCATGTTCTGAGAAAGAAAGCTCCTTGTACAATCCATGCTCCATGTATTTATGTATCTCAAACAAGTGAATAAGATAGACAAAGCTTGATTCAAGTAATGTGTCACACAGCCCATAGTTGGAAATCAACGAAAACTCTCTGTCGTTCAATATGATAATAGTATTGCTTAAATGCGTGATATGTGGCTGATTCAAGAGGTTAAATAAAGTGTTTTTAGAGAGAAGAAAGGAAGATCTTTTTGCATATTCTATACCTATTTTATGAATGAGTGTTTGAATGAAAATTTAAGGCATGACTATGTCCCTAATGAATCAAACGTTTAAGCTTTGAATGTGCATAACCTATGAATGAAAGTTCTGTCCTTAGCCCTCGTCACTTGCTTATGCGTTTGAGTGCTTGGTTTTAAAGAGGTTTGGTTATTTATGGACCTAAAAATGAGTTTAAGTGGCTAGAATGAAGTTTATGGGTAATAATCCATCCTTGGGGACTATGGTTGCATAATATGATAGCAATACATAAGCACGTGATATGTGGCTATTAATGGTATTATTGCCTGCAACGGTTTTGGTTTTAAGGAGTCGGAGAATACTCACTGAGCGTGTAGGTTCTCATCCCATTATTCTTTCCCCTTTTTCCCCAAGTTATCTTTTGACAAGCAGAAGTCAATTCTTTTATGACGAAATGGAAGTTATCCTCACTCAAAAGGGGTCATGAGTGCTCACAGTGGAGTGGTCTTGCTGTTTAATGATATTATAGAATGTATTCTTAGTTTGGAAATGTATGTAAACAAGTGTTCTGGTTCATGTAGTGCCTTCAATTAAGGAGTTGCTTTGTATGGTCATGTCAGCCAACCATCTAATTTGTCAGTTGTTTTTCTAGCTGAAGTTAGTTAAGTTTTGGGATGTAAGCCCCAGTACTCTGGTTGTGTAAACCGTTGAGTTGTATCTTTCATTTCTCCTTTATTAATGAACTATATTGTTTGATGTGCTCCAAGTGGGTTGCTTGTTGAATCATGAACTCCGGCGTTTAGCTGTTGAGCTTTTTTTAGAATTCTTTATGCTTCCGTTGATTGGAGGGGCTTATTGCAAGGCTTTCAGCCTACAAATTGCCAGTTTTGGGGGGAAACTCGGTCCGTTTCACCCCAAAAATTATGTAGGAAGTAAGAAAACGTAACGCTCCTGGCCCTAGGGGCTGAGGGTGTTACAAGATAGTGTCAGAGCAAGGTCCTGTGATGATAGGCCGCCACATGAGTCTTGTATCTCATATAGTTATCTAGGAACGCGTTCACGATGATGTGATATATTCCTGCTTTGCGTGCAAACGTGAGTTTTATGTGAACACTGGTGCATTTAGTTAGCTTTGTCAGGCTTATTGTGCTAATTGTTTGGAGGAGTCAACCAATTGCTAAAGTGTAGGCCGAGTTACTCGTATTCTTGTGGATAAGTTAAGTGTTAGCTAAATCAAAGTTGTTTTGCTTATGCGCCTCGTCGATTTGAATCAAAGGTTTTGAGTGCACGTGGTTTGAACTCAGACAATTGAAGATGTTTTAACTCCAAGCTCATTCTTGCCTCTTAAGTACGATTTGCTCCTCAGGCTCGATAATACAGTGAGCAGACGCACTCAATGGTTGGAAGGGAAAGAGCTAGAAGCAGGTGAACCATTCTCCTATTAGAAACAAAGAGACTCGAAATAGATAAGCTATTTTTTTCATCTTTGAAACTCAAGATTTCGAGATGTTAATGATGTTCTGACTATCGAGTTATGTTTTATTTCACACTGAAGGATTAGCTTTCCGTTAGTGATGATGAGGGAGTTTACGTTCAGAAATACGTGTCCTTATGTGTGTCAGAATGTTGCTTATAAATGTGTACGTGCTAAGATGTGTACATTCATCGAGTTGTTCGAAATAGATTAGGAAAGGAATGATAGGAGATTAGTTGCCATGATCGATAATCCTACTAAATGATACACCTAGAAAGCGCAAGGCAGGAAGAACCTAGTAAACTTTGGGATTGTTATACCGCATGCATTACCTCGTTACCTCTTACGGCAATGATTTATGCCTTACCAACACCTTCTTGAGCACAAGCACCAAGTGTAAAGGTCAGAATGCCCATAGTAAAAGGCGGAACCTTCCCATCTATACTAGGAATTCCTCGAACCTCCACAATTATCTGTTTAAGACACATGTGTTGCAAAACCTCAATGTGTATCCGTAATACCAATAATGTCATTGTTCTTAACCCCCTGTTAGTTGATTAATGGCTGACTCCAAACATTTTGGGCAAACCTCGAGGTATAACCTCGACCATAGGTTTTAAACAAGGGTTGTATTCATGTATACTTGCCTAGATGTCTTTTCATGGAACCCTACTAGGAGCCCGAATGCTTTAAAGCATACCCATAGCATTGTATAGAGTCTGAATGCACTCCAAACAGAAGCTTATTTAGGTTCTTTATTCGTGAATAGTTATGTGTTTTATGAATGAATTATGTAATAAATGCACTCCCTGGTGTTTGGTTGACTTGAGTTTGCTTTGGGCATGTGACCTAGTTCTCCAAATGATTTAACTCTTGTAATTCGTAGATGGGTATGACCTTTTAGTCATTATTTACATTCCATGAATTCTATGATCTCATGTTATAGCTGAATAACCGCATACGCACGTATTTAAAGTACGATACAGCGACCATAGGAACTTGCGTTTGCATATTGCCTTTGTTTTCTATATTGATCAGAGTGGCGCAGCGGAAGCGTAGCAGGCCCATGACCCACAGGACTCAGGATTCGTCTATGAGCATAACCCTTCACTCATATGAATATGTGCCTAGGAGGTGATTAGCCCCAAGTAAGAACCTTAGGGAAAGTCTCCCCAACATCAAAACCATCGACTTGCATTCTTACATTAGCACCTTCTTCTCAGGTTGATCTTATCGACATGTTATGCTAGTTCATGCTATTCGTGATTCTTGATCTTCAATGCTCTGTTGTTAATGCTACGTGATGTCAATGTGATCCTAAATGCTACTTCAAGTCCCTTCATTGCCAATATGGCGTAATTTGATGTCCCTGCTACCTTAGTGTGACATGGTAAATTTCTGGCAAATGATTTAACCTTAGATTGACCTAATATCTTCATGTTTTAGAATGAACCTGATTAAGTTGACCCCCTTCATACAACCTTTGCATGACATGTCTAGGTTGTCAGAACTGAAAGGCCTAAAAGTTAGCTGTGACAGATGTATAAATATAGTAATGTTAGTTGCATATGCCTTCCTTTTGTAAATTGCTTGCTATATGCGTATTAGACGGTTTCATGTTCATTACAATTTTCAGACTTGAGAATGCTGAATTACTGATACTATGCGATGTTGTTGTGCTTAAATTACACTATGTGGTGCTATGTGACGTTCTTATTATTCTAATGTGTTATAGGAATCTCTAAGTTAACCATTGTGATCCCAAAAGTGGCTGGAACTCACATTTTAGAATGAGACTACTTGTATATGACCTTAAGGTGTCGTTACCAAATTATCCTACCTTTAGATTTCAATTCATAATGATGGATGTACATAGAGTTGTTGTTTACTATATGGATTGAGTTTAGATAACTGAAAGCCTATGTTCCTTTTCAAAACAAGCTTAATATGGTTTTCCATGCCAACTCATTTGCCCCTCTTCGATGCGATTTGCCCTCGACGCTTTAATAGAGTGAGTAGACACTTGAAGAGGATTGGCGAGGAGGAGACTAGATACCATAAGCCTTTTCCGGTTTTCAACTAGTAATAGAAGAAGATTTTGGATTATAGTGGGAGGTGTAGATTGTGTCATGTGTGTGCACATCTTAGGTACGACCGAACATAGTTTGGAATTTCGGGGACGAAATTCTTTTAAGGGCGGAAGAATGAAACACCCGCAATCTTTATTTTTCGTCAAGATGAGTGTATTGCCTTTTAACATTATAAAATCGTATTTTTAGTAACTATACGAGTTAAATTATTATCGATGTGCTTATGTGAGTAATAATTTTATTAAAAAGAATATTCTTGTCGCTATTAATATTACTATGAGTTCGAAAACGTTACGATGATTTTTAATAAGCGTTAGTAAGGGTTATTATTGGGGTACCAAATCGAGTAGGAACCCGAATACAATTAGATTGTTAACGTTAGAATTAGTTCGTTATTTTTTAATTCGAACCTAGCTATATATAATTGGGAACGAATAATTGACGAAGGGTTGTATCATTGATTCGGGTTAAGGCGTGAGATACGAGATTAGACAAGCGACGCTAGTTGAATGGGCAAGCGTCAAATAAAAAAAATAAAATAAAATATAACGAAATGGGGTCGAAGCCCCCTTCTTCAGCAAAAACAAATCGCAACCAAGGCGGGGTTTCTCTAGCCCGACCCTGCGAACCACCACTAAGGAGAGAGAGAGGGCCGAGGGAGGGTGAGCCGGGGCGGAGGATGACGACGGCGCACCAATGAATCCGACGCCGGTAAAGTGCCAGCCAACTCACGCGCCATTGCAAGGAGAGAGAGGGAGGTTGAGCGAGAAGGAGGAACGAGGGGGAGAGTAAGACAGAGCTCGAGACGCCGACGACTAGGCGTGGTTCCGTCAAGCACCAGGGGTCCCAGTAGCTATAGCTAACAAGTGGGGAAGCAAAGGAACTAGCTGATTTCATGTGTGCCACCGACCAAACCCTAGTAGACATTAGAACCACCGAGCACCACCACCACCATGGCCAAACTAAACGGCCCAATTAGCCAAGGAATCGAGTCCTCTAGCTTGGAGTCCAGGTGGGTGTTTCTCGCCTCCTAAGTGCTAATAATTTCGAAAATGTTTTAGCCCTTAAGTTATGATGCATGTCAGTTGAGGATTAGTTAGATTAATTTAGATTATGCATGTTCTTTTTCAGATGAATTTAGTTTAAATCGATGTATGTTAAGTTTAGTTAGTTCATGCCTGAAAGTGACTTCGAAATAACCTAGCAATGCTTTGAATTGGTATATGTTAGTTTAGTTAATCCATGCTTATAAGTGTCTTTGAAATAACCTTAGAATGTTTTGAAACGATGCTCATTAAGTTAAAGAATTCATGCTTGAAAATAACTTCAAAACGAACTAAGAATGCCTATATTCGATGCACGCTAATTGGGTTAGTTCGTGTTTAAAAGTAGCCTTGAAACGACCTAGGCGCGCTCAACCTGTTGCTCAACCTGTTGCTGCACTATCATCTCGCCAATCTCCTGGTCCCACTATTACTCTACCACTGCCTCATCAATGTCCTGATCCTCCACGGGATCATCCTCCTCCTCTAGAGGACCCTCGTCCTCAGAACTAACCACCACTATCTTTGGTGCATCAGGGAGGTCTATCACCATATGAGCCTCCCCAGGACTATCAAGCATCAGTGGGGTACCTAATGCAGGTGCGGAGGGTGGTCCATGTGTTATTGCTGCGGCTGCAGGAGGGGGATGTGCCTGATGTAACGGAAAGACATGTTGTAGAGTCTCCATGATAATCCCCCTCTGCTCAAACTCCTCCCTCAACAACAACTTTGTAGCGATAGTAGTCCAAGCCCCCTGGGCCTGTCCCAACCTGGGTTCCCTGTTACCATATAGTGATGATAACGGAGCATAAACTCCACCCACGTATGAACTGCGGGTGAGGACCAGAGCATTCTATGCGCATGGACCGCAATACTGTGAAACTCAGGGAAAAGGTCCTGTGCATAAGCCTCTATACTAGCATGCAGCAGCATGATATGAGCAGCCATAGATGCACTCGACATCATGTTAACACCATAGATGTCCATCTAACAAAGAAAAGACATATGAGAGGCATGCATAACCATGATTAAGGAACATGCAATGTAAACAACCTGCATTTCTAATATCGTTACTGCACTTCTAATATCATTCTAGGAGTATGCAATGGCCCTCACCACCAACCATTCTCACCCTCTTATTTCTAAACTCCACATTCCACAAAGAAAATCTTAACCTGGCTCTGATACCAAATCTGTAACGCCCCAAATGTACGTAAATTACTATTTGCAATTCTTTCATTAGTTTTTCCAATTAGACATGATAACCCAAATGATTAGGCATTATTGTCGTCCAATAAGGACAAGCCTTTTCTTGCACATGATAAACTTAGCCATAATAATCAATGTTTACTATCAAAGGCATTCACACCATCACATCATTTAGATAAATATAGAAACTCTTCTAACATCAAACCCATTCAAATATCTCAAGGATTACACCAAAATATAGAATTCTGATAAAATATACAGTTTTCACACCAAAATATCTCACAATATGGTGTCATAAACATCCCAACGATAATGCACCACCATTCCATATAGTCTTCCTGGCTCACTTATCATCCTCAGCCGTCCTACCCGCCTAAGGGTGATTCACTGAACACTTTCCTAAAACAAAACATGAAACATTTCGAACTGTGAGTCGAACTCAGTACATACATTCCTGTATGGTTAAACGTTCATGGAAAAATGGGTTGGGTCTATATTGCAATTCATTTTTAATTCAAAATAGGGAATGAGACAAATATAAAACTGCATTGTCAATTATTATCTGATAGTGAACCCCTAGTAACTGTTACGATCTGAAGATAAGTGTACACCTGCTAAGCTGATCGGGGAACCTGGCCTGAAGTCGCCCGGGTAACTGATGGGGTCACTAATTATGTGATAAATCACTGGTTAGACTGATTCATTGATATACTTAGCAAAACAATATAATTTTCACAAATACGTGCTGATTTCTAAAGATACAGACAATGAACATACCTGCATTTTTTAAATGTCAGCTCACTGAGTAATATTATGCACAAAAGTGGAAGGAATGATAGATTAGGCCTTGATTCTGTACAAAATTGTTGCTGTAGGAACATACAGTTAATAAAAATATTTATTTCATAGCTAACAATTTAGTAAAAGAAAAGTAAGAGCATAAAAAGGGCTTAGAAAGAACGACTTGAAACTTAGTCATCTGACCTCTGATTGAGACTCAAAACCACAATATAGAAAGATTAGAAAGTCCTAAAAATCCTTTAGTTAGAACACCAAGCTTGATTCCCATATTAGAATTCCCAAGATGAGGCTAGAACACAAATATGTCAGTTTTGGTAAAACGACCGTAACTTTTTTCACCGACCTCGGATTAAGGCGTTTTAAAAGGAATTTAAAAGCTAACACACTGACTTATCTACCCGCCAAAAATCATAATTTTCCAATGGGCTAATCATTAACAGTTTAATCGTGAAGTCTGTGTTATTTTCCTGAAATTTTCAGCTCTCATTGTTTTAGCTTTTCCCTCTCTTTTTACACAAATCCTCATCTTAAACCATTCCTTAAAAGCATGTAAACAAGCTTTGGGTCCATCCTGACATCATACAAAATCACCACACTCAAATTCACTTTATAATCATATCCAATAAAGATCACTTTTCAATCAAATACACACATAAACCAAGATTAAAGCTAGTTTAATCCAAACCATACATTATTTGCAAAAACCCTAGTTTATGGCCAACATAGACTCACTCAACCTCATTCTAAATCATCAAAAACATCATCATAAACACCAATAGGGTAGAAGATGACCATATCAAAGATAAAACAATTAAAATCCAACACTTTATCATCAAGCTTGCATGATTAAGGATTAACCCTAACCCTAGCGTAATCCAACCTCGACTCCACCATGATCAACAGAAAAGTCACTCTTCTTATCAAAACATCATGATCAAAGATCACAAACATCAAAATAAGAATCAGAACTAAAATAAAAATCAAAACCAACAAGATCAAGTTTCAAGATTACTCACTTTGCTTGAAGATAAGTAGAGATGGAGGTGATATTTAGTGGTTTTGATGATAGAGGATGGTAGCTAGAGGTACTAGGATGTTAGGGGGGTTAGAAGCCACTAGGGCTGGCCGAAAAACACCCAGATGCTGCTGGAGTTCAGGTTGGCCATGAGGAGAGAGAAAATGTGTGTTTTGGATTGAGTTGTATGTTTTTTGACTAATCAACTATCTTGGCTGAGTTTGTAACTAGTAAAGTAACCTTTTTGGGCTAACCATGGTTAATATAAATCATAGTGATTAGTTAGATTAATTAGCAATCTTGTTGGGCTTCACAACGGCCGAAATAAGTTGGGTTCGAGAATAAAACGCTTCGTAACGATACCGTTTTTACGAAACTCAAAATTAAATCCTTGTAATGTTATGGAAAACAAAATAAATTACTTAGATTGAACTTGTTAAGGCCTACTCTCAACTCTTCCAAAGTGTTCATTAATCAATTAAATAAACAAATAAAATCTGAATTGTCAAGTAAGGGCCCAAATAAAAATTTTCCACCGGGGTGAATAAATGAAATAAATAAATATGAGAAAAAAAAATCATGAACATGAGGCAATTAAATAAATAAACATAATTAAATAATTCAGGGTTGAGCTCTTACATTATACAATTGAAAGCCTGTGTTCCTTTTGAAAACAAGCTTAATATGGTTTTCCATACTAGCTCATTTCCCCTCTTCGATGCGATTTGCCCTCGGCGCCCAAATAGAAAGAGTAGATGCATGAAAAGGATTGGTGAGGAGGAGACTGGATACCATAAGCCTTTTTTCGGTTTTCAACTAATTATAGAGCAAGATTTTGGATTATAGTGCGAGTTGTGTAGATTGTGACATGTGTGTGGGCATCCTAGGTATGACCGAACATAGTTTGGAATTTCGGGGACGAAATTCTTTTAAGGGGGGAAGAATGTAACATCGGCAATCTTTATTTTTTGTCAAGCTGAGGGTATTACCTTTTTACATTATAAAATCGTATTTTTAGTAAATATACGAGTTAAATTATTATCGATATGCTTATGTGAGTAATAATTTTATTAAAAAGAATATTCTTGTTGCTATTAATATTATTATGAGTTCAAAAACGTTATGATGTTTTTTAATAAGTGCTAGTAAGGGTTATTATCGGGTACTAAATGGAGTAGGAACCTGAATACGGTTAGATTGTTCGCCTTAGAATTAGTTCGTTATTTATTAATTCGAACCTAGCTATATAATTAGGAACGAATAATCGACGAAGGGTTGTATCATCGATTTGGGTTACAACATGAGATACGAGATTAGACTAGCAATGTTAGTTGAATGGGCAAGCATTAAATAAAAAAAATATAACAAAAGGGGGCAGAAGCCCCTATCTTCAGCAAAAACAAATCGTGACTAAGGGGGGCGGGGGTTCTACCCCAGCCCCGTGAACCGCCACCAGGGAGCGAAAGGGGGCCGAGGAAGGGTGAGCAGGGGCGGAGGATGACTGCGGTGCACCGGTAGAGTGTCGACCAACGCACGTGCCATCGCGAGGAGAGAGAGGGAGGTCAAGCGAGAAGGAGGAACGAGGGGGAGAGTGAGATAGAGCTCGAGACGCCGACGACTAAGCGTGGTTTTTACGAGCACTAGGGGTGCCAAGATCTATAACTAATGAGTGGGGAAGCAAAGGAACTAACTGATTTCATGCGTGCCACCGACCAAACCCTAGAAGACATCAGAACCATGGCGCACCACCACCACTGTGGCCAAACTGAGTGGCCCAATTCGCCAAGGAATCGGGTCCTCTAGCTTGGAGTCCAGGTGAGTGTTTCTCGCCTCCTAAGTACTAATAATTTCAAAAATGTTTAGCCCTTAAGTTATGATGCATGTCAGTTTAGGATTAGTTAGATTAATTGAGATTATGTATCTTCTGTTTCAGATGAATTTAGTTTAAATCGATGTATGTTAAGTTTAGTTAGTTCATGCCTGAAAGTGACTTCGAAATAACCTAGCAATGCTTTGAATCGGTATATGTTAGTTTAGTTAATCCATGCTTATAAGTGGCTTTGAAATAACCTTAGAATGTTTTGAAACGATGCCCATTAAGTTAACTAATTCATGCTTGAAAATAATTTCAAAACGAACTAAGAATGCCTATATTTAATGCATGCTAATTGGCTTAGTTCGTGTTTAAAGGTAGCCTTGAAACGACCTAAGCACGCTTCAAATCGATCCATGTTAGGTAAGTTAACTCATGTTTAATAGTAGTCCTTGAAACGAACTAATAACCTTGGTTAGTTAAAACAGATATATAAGCCCTAACGTGAAGAAACTATGCTTTAAAAATGACACGAATTAGGCACGCTTATTGCTTTGAATCAATGCTTGTTAAGTCAATTAATTCGTGGTTGAAAGTAACTCCGAAAAGAACTTAGAATGTCTTGAATTGATGCTCGTTAAGTTAAGTGGAACTATGCTTGAAAATGACTTGAACTTGGCATGCTTATTTCCTAATTGTGAAATATGAACGCAAGCTAGTTTCACGCCCTATTAGTTTGTGTTTAGCTCGCCAAGCACTTCATTTGAGTCAGTGCAATGTAAATATGTATACATATACATATATATATATATATATATATATATATATATGTATATATATATATGCTATATCGAGCTGCTTGATGGTTGCTGCTCGCTCAGTAAGTTTATACGTACTTATTTCATTTGACTTTTATGATAATATGCTATGGTTGCGGAATTGAAAATCGAGTTGGCAGTCGGATGGCTTGAGGATGAACTAATGAGAGTTTTGAGGTTCTCTGTGATTGGTGTTGTGTGAGGAGGGAGCCTGGGTTTCGATTGACCGCAATCGTGTAGATTGCGAGGCCAAGTATGGCCTATTCTGTTGAGCTGATTATGAAGTGTTTGAATGCGTAACGTGCAAACTCCCTTTCCTTTTATGTCATTAAGATTCATTTTGCGAGTGAGGGTGAGTTTGAAAAAGAATGTTTTCATGGTTGTAGCTAATAGTGGCCATAACTATTAGCGATCGATGGCCTATTTTAACTATACAAATACAGTTTTGGGAGTGAACCTGCTTGAGTAGGAGAGTCCCTAAGGAGTTTAAATAAAAAGAGAGAGTGTTCTATGAAGAAGGATTTCGCTGTGAGAGGTAGCAAACTTATTAGCCGTTATGGCCATACTCTTTAAATTGGCTAAGATATCGTGCTTAGGGACAATAAGATGGGCGCGAACCGGCTTGTACGGGCGAATCCCATGGGAGTGAACCTGCTTATACAGGGAACCCCTAGCCTAAGGAGTGGTCCCAGTAATGGGAAGCCTTAGAGACCCTGACAAGGGTTAAGGTCCAATTTAGTTGCCATCCCGGGAGGAAGAGCACTTTGTGATGATCTTATGCCCAGAGTATTTTCAGAGTTAAAGAGAAAGAGCAATTGGCATTTCTCCATCTTTAAGTATTTCAAAGAAAGAAAGTTATTAAGGGCCCTGAAGAGGCCAAATTCAAATGAGATTCGAAAAGCTTATAAGGGTCATTAGAGCACCATTTCAAGAAAGATTTCTTTTGAAGAATGTGAGCCTTAAGAGGCTAAAATGAAATGTTTTTAGGCTTCATGTGCATAACTTGTGCATATCTTATGATTGAAGTTCTAAGTGAAGTATGGCCATTTCCATGTAATGCATCGTGCATATAAGTTTAAATGTGCATGTTATGAGAAAGAAAGATCCTTGTATGATCCTTGCTCTATGTGTTTATGTATCTCGCACAAGTGAATTAGATAGACAAAGCATGATTCATATAATGTGTCACATAGCCTATAGTTGGAAATTAACGGAAACTCTCTGCAGTTCAGTACGATAATAGTATTGCTTAAATGTGTGACATGTGGCTGATTCAAGAGGTTAAATAAAGTGTTTTCATAAAGAAGAAAAGAAGATGTTTTTGCATATTCTATACCTATTTTATGAATGAGTGTTTGAATAAAAATTTAAGTAAGGCATGGCTATGTCCCTAATGAATCAAACATTTAAGCTTTGAATGTGCATAACCTATGAATAAAAGTTCTGTGCTTAGCCCTCGTCGCTTACTTATGTGTCTGAGTGCTTGGTTTTAAAGAGGCTTGGTTATTCAGGGACCTAGAAATGAGTTTAAGTGGGTAGAATAAATTTTATGGGTAATAATCCGTCCTTAGGTGCTATGGTTGCGTATAGCGATAGTAATACGTAAGCACCTGATATATGGCTATTAATGGTATTATTGGCTGAAATGGTTTTGGTTTTAAGGAGTCGGGCAATACTCACTGAGCATGTGGTTGCTCATCCCATTACTCTTTCCATTTTTTCCCCAGGTTATCTTTTGACAGGCAAAAGTCGATTCATTTATTTCGAAATAGAAGTTATTCTCGGCCAAAAGGGAGTCATGAGTGCTCACAGTGGAGTGGTCTTACTGTTTAATGATGTTATAGAATGTGTTCTTAGTTTGGAAATGTATGTAAACAAGTGTTCTAGTTCATGTACTGCATTCGGTTTAGGAGTTGCTCTGTATGGTTATGTGAGCCAACCATCTAATTTATCAGTTGTCTTTTTAGCTGAAGTTAGTTAAGTTTTGGGATGTAAGCCCTAGTAGTCCAATTGAGTGAACCGTTAAGTTGTATCTTTCATTTCTCCTTTATTAATGAACAATATTATTTGATGTGCTCCGAGCGGGTTGGTCATTGAGTTATGAACTGCTGCGTGTAGCCGTTGAGCTTATTTTAGAATTCTTTATGCTTTTGTAGACTGCAGGGGTTTAATGCAAGGCTTTTAGCCTGGAAATAGCCAGTGTTTATGGAAAACTCTATCCGTTTCACCCTAGAAATTAAGTAGGAAGTAAGAAAACGCAACGCTCCTGGCCCTAGGGGCGTTACAGGATGGTATCAGAGCAAGGTTCTGTGATGCCGCGACCAAAGTCTTGCATCTCATATAGGTTCCTAGGAATGCATCCACGATGATGAGATATATGCCTGCTTTGTGTGGAAACATGAGTTTTATATGAACACTGGTGTGTTTAATTAGCTGTGTGCGACTGAGTGAGCTGATTGTTTGGACGAGTGAACCAATTGCTAAGGTGTAGGCTAAGTGAATCATATTCTCGTCGATAAGTTAATTGTTAACTCAATCAAAGTTGTTTTGCCTATACGCCTTGGCAATTTGAATCAAAAGTTTTGAGTGCACGTGGTTTGAACTCAAACAACTGAGGATGTTTTAACTCCAAGCTCATTCTTGCCCCTTAAGTACGATTTCCTCCTCGGGCCCGATAATAGAGCGCGTAGATGCACTCAATTGTTGGTAGGGAAAGAGCTAGAAGCAGTTGAACCATTTTCCTATTAGAAGCAAAGAAACTCGATATAGATGAGCTATTTTTCGTCTTTGAAACTTAAGATTTTGAGATGCTAATGTTGTTCTGACTGTCAAGTTAAGTTTTATTTCACACCGAAGGATTAGCTTTCTGTTAGTGATGATGAGCGAGTTTAGGTCCACAAGTACCTGTCCTTATGTGTGTCAGAATGTTGCTTATAAATGTGTACGTGCTAAGATGTGTACATCTATGGAGTTGTTTTAAGTAGATTAGGAAAGGAATGATTGGAGATTAAGTTGCCATGATCGATAATCCTACTATATGATACACCTAGAAAGTGCAAGGGAGGAAGAACCTAGAAAACTTGGGGATTGTTATACCACATGCATTACCTCGTCACCTCCTAGGGCGACAATCTATGCCTTACCAACACCTTCTTCAGCACAAGCACCAAGTGTATAAGTCGGAATGCCCATAGTAAAAGGCTGAACCTTCCCATCTATACTAGGAATTCCTTGGACCTCCACAATTACCTTTTTAAGATAAATGTCTTGCAAAACCTCAAGGTGTATCCGTAATACCAATAATGCCGTTGTTCTTACCCCCTGTTAATTGATTCATCGCTAACTCCAAATAGTTTGGGCAAACCTCAAGGCATAACCTCGACCTTAGGTTTTAAATAAGGGTTGTATTCATGTATACTTACCTAGATGTCTTCTCATGGAACCGTACTAGGAGCCCGAATGCTTTAAAGCATAGCCATAGGATTGTATACAGTGTAAAGCCCATAAAAGCTCATATAGTTATTTAGGTTCTTTATTCCTAAACAGTTATGCGTTTTATGAATGAATTGTGTAATAAATGCACTCCTTTGTGTTTGCTTGACTTGAGTATGGTTTTGGCATGTGACCTACTTCTCCAAATGATTTAACTTTTGCAATGCATAGCAGGGTATGACCTTTGAGTCATTATTTACATTCCATGAATTCTAAGATCTCATGTTGTACCTGAATAATCGCATACGCATGTATATAAAGTACGATACAACGACCATAGGAACTTGCATTGGCACATTGCCTGTGTTTTCTATTTTGATCATAGTGGCGCAGCGGAAGCGTAGTGCATCCATGACCCACAGGCCTCAGGATTCGTCTGTGAGCATAACCCTTCACTCATATGAGTTGATCTTATCAACATGTTATGCTAGTTCATGCTATTCGTGATTCTTGATCTTCAATGCTCTGTTGTTAACCCTACATGATGTTAATATGATCCTGAATGCTACGTCAAGTCCTTTCATTGTCAATACGGCGTAATTTGACGTCTGTGCGACCTTAGTATGACTTGGTAACCTTCGGGTAAATGATTTAACCTTAGATTGACCTAATATCTTCATGTTTTAGAATGAACCTGATTAAGTTAACCCGCTTCATACAACCTCGGTACTTGTTAGTTTAGTTAATCCATGCTTATAAGTGGCTTTGAAATAACCTAAGAATGTTTTGAAACGGTGCCCGTTAGGTTAATTAATTCATGCTTCAAAAAGACTTCGAAACGAACTAAGAATGCCTATATTCTATGCATGCTAATTGGGTTAGTTTGTGTTTAAAAGTAGCCTTGAAAAAACCTAA
>JACYFF010031958.1:59273705-59290838 GCA_017589665.1 Selenicereus undatus
ATATATATATATATATATATATATATATATATATGTGTGTGTGTGTGTGTGTGTGTGTGTGTATACATATATACATACATACGTATACATATATATATATATGCACATACGCACCCACCCACACCCACATGCACTTTTGTATTGTCAAGTGTTCTTCAAAAACCTGATTGGGCTTCCATTGCAATTCATTTTGATTTAAAATAGGGAATGAGATAAATATAAAACTGCATTGTCAATTATTATCTGATAGTGAATCCTTAGTAATTGTTACAATCTGAAGATAGGTGTACACCTGCCAAGCCAATCGGGGGACCTGGCCTAAAGTCGTGTGGATAACTGAAGAGCAATCCCCTGAAACTGATAACTGGTGGGGTCATTAGTTATGTGAGAAATCACTAATTAAACAGATTCGTTGATGTACTTATCAAAATGTTATAATTATGATTTGTATGTGCTTATTTCTAAAGATACAGACAGTGAATGCACCTGGACTTTTAATGAAATGTCACTGAGTCAGATTATGCACAAAAGGGGAAGAAATGTTAGATTAAGCCCTGATTCTGTAGAAAATATCGTTATAGGAACATATAGTTAACAAATGTATTTATTTTCATAGTTAATACTTTAGTAGAAGAAAAGCCAGAGCGTAATAAGGGCTGAAGTAAATGACTCGTAACCTAAACTCCAGATTCCATTTACAATATAATTCCCAATATAGAAAGCTTAAGAAGTCCCGAAAAACTTTTATTTAGAACACAAAACGTGATTCCCACAATAGGGTTCCCAAAATGGGGCTAGAACATAAGTGTGCTAGTTTCGGTCTAACCTGCGCTATTCTAGTAAAACAACCATAACTTTGTACACAAACCTCAGATTGAGGTGATTCAAAAGGATTTGAAAGGTAACTCACTGATATATCTACCCACCAAAAATTGTAAATTTTAGTAGGGCTAAACATTATCAGTTTATAGACAAATATTGCCCTGTTTTCTGCCATTTCCCAGCCTCCACTATCATTGCTTTCTCCTCTCTTTCCACACAAATCCTCATTTAAAATCACTCCTTAAAATCATGTGACAAAGCTTTGGCCTTTCTCATCACCATACAAAGCCACAATACTCAATTTCACTTCATAATCATATACATAAAAGATTCATTTCTCAATCAAATATACACAAATGACATGCTTGTTATTAAAGGAAGGTTAAACCTTGCATAATCATTAAAACCCTAATTTTGGCCAACTTAGATTCACCCTTAACTCCTCCAAAGCCATCCAAAATTGCAACGACTCTGTCATAATCATTAATAATAATAAAGATCACCAAATCAAATACAAATCAATCCATAAACACGGTTTTAACTTAAGCTTGCATGAACATGATCAACCTCAGCCTTTAGTTACTATCCAAGTTATCAAATAATTAAAACATCCAAAATAACTCTTATTTCTATAAAAATAGCATGTCAACCACCACAACAACAAAAATAAGAATCAAAAGCAAGGTACAACAAAATTAATAAGAACAAGGTTATGGTTTACTCACTTTGCTTGAAGAAAAATAGGTAAAAGTAATGTTTGATGCTTAAGGGCGGTGTGTGGATGGCTGGTGGTTACCTTGGTGGCCAAAGGGTGGCTGTTGGGTGGTAGGAACAGTACAAATTAGCATCTGAGAGGGTTGGGCAGCCGTGTAGAGAGAAAGAAGAGAGAGAAAATGTAGTTTTGGATTTGGGTTGTAATTTTTTTTCCTAATCTAACAACTTGGCTCACTTTTTATCTTCAAAAATGACTTTTACCTAACTACGGTTAGGCTTAATCATGATAGTTAGCTAGGTTAACTAGACAAGCTTGTTAGACTTTCAATTAGGCTAAAATAAGTTGGGTTCGAAAATAAAACGCTCCATAACGATGATGATTTTGCGTAACTGAAAATTAAATTTTTGTGACGTTATGGAAAGCAAATAAAATCAGTTAGATCATAATTATTAGGGCCTACTATCAATTCTTCCAAACTTTTTGTTAATAATTAATTAAATAAATAAAATCTAAATTACCAAGTGACAGCCCAAATAAATTTTTTCCCATCGGGATGATTAAATGCAATGAATAAATATGAGAAAATCATTAATGTCAGGTAATTAAGTAAATAAATATAATTTAACATTGGGCTCTTACAACCTTTCCCTCTTAAAGAGTTTCATCCTTGAAACTGATAAACTTTCTCATGTCATGCAAAATTAGTTCAAACAAATGTGGTTACTTGTTTTTCATTTCCCCTTTGGTCACACAAGTGGCTTCTTGGGAGGTATCCTTCATCCAAAGCACCTTGACTATAGGTATCTGCTTGTTGTACATCTGCTTAATCCTGCTATCTAGTATTTGGACTGGACGATCCTCATATACTAGATCTTCAAGGATTTCAATAGGTTCAAATACAATAGTGTGATCCTGCTCTGGAATATACTTCCTAAGCCAAGGGATGTGAAACACATTATGCATGTGGTCTAGTTCTACCGACGGATCTAGTTGATACGCTACGGGGATTTAACTTTTCAATGATTTCATAAGGTCCAATATATCTTGGACTCAATTTGCCTGGTATTTCAAACCTCTTCATACCCTTAGTTGGTGGAAATTTCTGAAAAACTTTCTCGCCTACTTGAAACTTCGGAGGCCACCTTTTCTTGTCTGCGTAACTCTTTTGCAGACTTTAGGCAACCCTAATGTGCTCCCGAATTTTTCTTATTGTTTCAGTGGTTTCCTGGATCATTTAGCGACCTATGATATGTGTCTCGTCCAACTCACTCTAGCACAGTGGGCCTCTACATTTTCTCCCGTATAAAGCCCCAAACAGGGCCATTTTGACGGTGGATTGGTAGTTATTGTTATAAGAAAACTCCATCAACGATAAATCGTCTTCCCATTTCCCTTAGAACTCTAATCCATAAGCTCTTAATGTATCATCCAGAATTTGATTCACTTTTTCAGTTTGCCAATATTTCTCAAGGTGATAAGAGCTACTAAAATTCAATTTGGTCCCAAAGGCTTTCTGAAGTGCTTACTAAAAATGAGTTTAGAATCTTTTATCCCTATTTGATACTATGTCTAAGGGGATCCCGTGCAGGAAGACTATCTCCTTAACATATAGTTAGGCTAGTTTTTCAACTCCCTAACTATCCCTAATTGGCAGAAAATGGGCAGACTTGGTAAGTCGATCAACTATGACCTAAATAGCATTCTTCTTTGAGGAAGAAAGGGGTAAACCCATAGTGAAATCCATTGAGATTGAATCCCACTTCCAAGTGGGAATTTCTAGGGGTTACAGTTTACCCACGGGACGCTGATGGTCTGCTTTAACCTTCTGGCAAGTTAGACACTTTCCTACGTATTCTGCAACCTCCTTCTTCATATTATTCCACCAAAAGTATTGTCTCAAGTCTCTGTACATCTTGGTGCCTCCTGGATGCACCGAGTAGCGAGTATTATAAGCCTCTTCTAGGATCGGTTCCCTTAATTCCTCATTTTTAGGTACACATGGGCAATTCTGGAATCGCAGAGTCCCATCCTTATGTACTACAAGCCTAGGAGACTTCCCTTTCTCTAAATTTTGCTTTATTCTTTGGAGTTCAGGATCACTTTCCTGGTTCACCCGAATTTCCTGCACTATGGAAGGCTGTAAAGTAAGTGCTAACAATTGGACATTTGCTTGCCTATGGGACACTAGTTGAGTTCCCATGTTCTTAAGCTCTCTCGAGAGACTCAACTGAGTAATCACCACAACGTTTAAGCTATGTTGTGCTTTCCTACTCAGGGCATCTGTTACAACATTTGCTTTTCTTGGATGATATTGAGTCTGCAAATCAGAGTCTTTAGGCAACTCAAGCGAACGTCATTGTCTCAAATTAAGCTCCTACTGGGTGAAGATACACTTCAGACTTTGATGGTCAGTATAGATATTGCATGGTACCCCATATAAGTAATGTCTCCAGATTTTCAATGCAAAGACCACGACCGCTAATTCCAGGTCATGGGTAGGGTAATTTTTCTCATAAGGCTTGAGCTGCCGCGAGGTATAAGCTACAACTTTGTCTTCCTGCATCAGAACACACCGTAATCCATTCTTTGAAGCATCATTATAATGTGTATACTCCTTACCTTCTAATGCTAACGTTGGGATTGGAGCGATAGTTAATCGCTGTCTTAACTCCTAAAAGGCTCTTTCATACTTCGTTGTCCACTCAAATCTATTCACTTTCTTCAATAGATTGGTTAAGGGTGAAGCTATTTTCGAAAAGTCCTTGACGAACCTTCAATAATAGCCCGCTAATCCCCGAAAGCTTCTAATCTCAGTGACGTTAGTAGGCTTTGACCATTATTTCCTTTCCTTTCTGGGGGTCAACTTTGATTCCTTCTATTACAACCACATGTCCCAAGAATACCACTTCTTCCAACCAAAATTCGCACTTCTATAATTTGCCATAAAGTTGATGCTCGCTTGGGGTTTGTAACACCATCCTCAAATGATTAGCATGTTCCTTCCTATCTTTAGAATATATAAGGATGTCATCTATGAACACCACTACAAACTTGTCTAGAAAAGGTCTGAAGAGCCTGTTTATAAGATCCATGAAGGCTATAAGGGTATTGGTGAGGGCAAACGACATTTTCATAAACTCATAATGACCATACTTGGTCCTAAACGCTGTCTTGGGGATGTCTCAGGTTTAATCCTAAATTGATGGTACCCTGACCTCAAATCAATCTTAGAGAAGACTCTTGCTCCCTACAGTTGGTCAACACAAGTTATCTATTCCCAGCAAAGGGTACTTTTTTATATGGTGACCTTGTTCAACTCCCTGTAGTCACTACATAGCCTCAAGGTTCCATCCTTTTTCTTTATGAACAACACTGGAGCACCCCATGGTGACACACTTGGCTTGATAATGCCCTTTTACAACAGTTCATGTTTAGCAAATTTGTATGTATATTTGGGAAGTTATGATCAAGTGATAAGTTAGATTAACCTCATGTTTAGCAAATAGATTTTGTGTTGGTGAAGATTAAGAAGCTTGTTCCTTGTTTGCTTGCTTTTATGCTCAATTTGCAAAAGTGAAATAAGAAGTTAGGATTAGGTGCTTAGAACAAATATAGTCGTCATTAACTTATCGATTAAAAATACTAGTGGACTAAAAGTCAAACATCAGTTATGGTATAAAATCAAGTAAATGAAAATTGATATCATACTCAAACTTGTAAAGTAAATACCCTACTAATCCAAGAGTGGGTATTGACAAAGTCATGTTAATAAAAACCAAATTTATAAAATTGTACCACTTAACATTGCCCTTTTTAGTAACAAAGTGCTAAGTTACAAAGGATAGATATTGAAATATTTCTAATGAAATTAGTTAATATAATTAATTAAGTATTGAATTCTAAATAGTTAAGAAAATTGTCAAGTATGTAGTGCTTAATTACGAAGATCATGACAATGGAGCCCGACGAATAATATTTTGTAGGGAGAGAAATGGTTTAAAACTAGGTACATCTACTGCCTATACCTTTCAAAAATTCACATATTTTTATACATATTAAAATCTTGAAATGTGCAGTTATTCAATGGAATATTTTCAAGCATTGTTTTGCCACATAATCAAGTGGACCCACCGCTTATCAATTATTAGGGCTTACGCCCTTCAGTTCACCCGTGTAGCCTTAGGTTAGACAATCCAAACAGTATGGTTGATGTACACCTATTTAATGATTGCATTGCATATATGGGCTCATCAGTTTGAGTTTCACTTTCAAATAATAATCGATAATAGTTTTTAACATAATCCTCTCTACCTCATTTCAAACTAAGATGAATTGAAATGTGGGCATTCACTGAAAGATGAGTTTCGTTTCTTTACAGTACAAGGGTAAACATGTTGAGTTTTGACTCTTTATACGAATATTTTCAGGGAGGCTTACGTTAGCCAATGAAGTCTATAAAAGCTCACAATGAGGGCCTGTTCTTTTTGTTGGTAAATGGGGGTGGGTAAAAGGTTGAAGTGGGTTGAAGTTGGTTGAGGTTGGTTGAAGTTGGTATTTTTTTTTGAGGTGGGTTGAAGTAGGTTGAAATGGGTTGAAGTAGGTTAGAGTGGGTTGAAGTTGGTATATTTTTTTTGTGGTGGGTTGAAGTGGGTTAAAATAATGAGAATGTAATTAGGTGTGATAATTTATGAAGTTATTGTAATTTTTAGTGCATTTTTTCGCTAAATGGTAATTTCACAATTTTGTAACTATTTTTCTAGAAGTTGGAGGCCGGCACAACTTATCAATTCTTTTTAACGATTTGGTTTACAAAATTTTTTAATGACAACTTTTTATATACGTGCCTTTTTTTTTATGGGTAAATTTGAAAATATCAACCTAAACCCACTTCAACCTACTTCAACCAACTTCCACTATCAACTAAAGTTCAATTTATGACATTAAAAAAATTCAACCTACTTCAAATGACCTCAATCTACTTCAACCCACCTCACCCTTTTACCCTACCCAATTTGCCGATGATAATAACATGCCCGCATTCGGAAAATTCAGATGTAACAAAAGAAAATAGTATGCTCGTAAGTGTTACAAAATATATCAACAATATAGATTTATTGTTAATTTTTAAATGTAGCAGTTAGTGGAAAATATAAC
This sequence comes from Selenicereus undatus, assembly GCA_017589665.1. NCBI lineage: Eukaryota > Viridiplantae > Streptophyta > Magnoliopsida > Caryophyllales > Cactaceae > Selenicereus > Selenicereus undatus. Next base: position 59,280,397 of record JACYFF010031958.1, read on the forward strand.
ATTAGCTTTTTTCTAATTTTATAAAATACGAAAAATTAGGTTGTGCAAAATAATAAAAATATGGCGTAATTTGAAAAGTGTGAGACAGCAATATATGATGATGATAATTTGAAAATTAAAATGGAATCGTATCTAATCAATACTGTCTGACGCATCATGATAATCAACAAAATGGAATCGTATCTAGTCAATTCAAAAATACCAACTTCAACCCACTTCAACCTCCTTTCATTAGTTTAACCAAGTTTAATTTATCACATTAGCAAAATTCAACCCACTTCAATGTACTTCAACCCACCTCAACCTACTTCAACCAATCTTTAACCTACTTCACCCTTTTACCTACCCCAAGTTACTTATAAATTTCCACCATTTTCAAATCGTACTACTTTGCAAATATAATTAAATATCACATGACACTTCATAAATTATTAAATTTATGAAGGGGTGTGTTGAAGTTTGTTGAAGTGGGTTGAGGTTAGTTGAAGTGGGTTGAGGTTGGTATTTCTTTTTTCCAGGTGGGTTGAAGTTGGTTGAAGTGGATTGAAGTAGGTTGAAATGGGTTGAGCTTGGTAAATCGGAAATAACCCACGAAAAGAATAGGGCTTGAGATTTCAGGAAGTCAAAAGTCATCAGAATGTGAATTTATGGGATGCTTGACTTTCGTTGAGTTCGGGACGTATAAAGTATTCACTATGTAGTTGCTACGTAGGCTAAAGTGTTCCAGAACACTAAAGTAAGTTGTTTATGCCTTATCCTTTCTGAGATGGCGGTAATGCCCTAACCTTGTTCTTCCAGGCTATTAGCAACCAAAGTTCAAATGATTAAGTTTAATCAGGTGATTGCAAATTGGGACGTTACAGTTTTGGTATTAGAGCTAGGTTGAAAGGTCACCTTGAGCTATAGGGTATTTATGAGTTATGTTGAATATGAGGTTGATTATGAGTTAATGTACACAAGCACATACCAAGGTTTATCATGTCTTGAGCTCTTGGTATCAAGGTTAATGACAAGTTAGGTAACACCTTAATACCCCATTTTTTGCAGAAAGAGTAAGGAAGCATGCAATTAACCCCTTATTAACCCATTTATACCAAAAAAGTGTAATAAGCTCAAAGCAACAATCCATTGAAGCTTTGGGTTGTCCATTCATTCTACAATGGTGACTTTCATTCAGAGGTTGTTCATACTTAACATTTGGATATGTGATTGTGTAAAACATGTCTTAAGGATGCCACGTACAATTTCTTAAATAATTCATGTGGTACCACATTCTTCTATTCAAATGAAAATGAATTTTATTACCGTACCTTATGTTGAATTGATATAAAGTGATCAACAATAAATATGATTGGCAGCCTAACCGCTGGTCAGCAATATCAATTTTGCTGTAATGAAACACGTGATGTGTACCTAGTAGTCTATCATATGCAACTCAGTGTTATATAAGTCATATGTAACCAGATAAAGCATATCATGCATAGAGGGTTTTCTATCATTTAACTGATTACAAGGCCTGCGTGAATTTCTGTGGGCTACCATATACTAGGTGCATATGCAATTCATTCGTACTTTAAGCATGATTTACAATTATGAAGTAACTTGGTGGGGTAGGGAATCTAGATATTGTGACCTTAGGCCGTTGATTACTGTTATACAAATAAACAACTCCTAATTATGGTGACAATAAGTTGATGTATATTGCAAATGTATAAGAGGAAAACCCCTTAGGATTCGAGATTGCATGGCGTGATTAGGGCTATCTATACTTCTGATGTTAGGGTTAAAAAAATTCTAAAAGTGCCTGAAAATTACCGAAGGGACCTAAGTTTCAAGATATTCATAAGAAACTATCAGAAAATGATGATGTTTTAGTTATTTGCCAAAAAAAAGAGAGCAGTATACGAGGTGATTAAATAAGTAGATTACTTAGGGCTAACAACGATTAGACAAGAGAAAGGAGAAAACAAAGCATACATAGATGTTGGAGTCATTAAAGAGATAGGAACAGTGGGTTAGAACTTCATGCATACTTAGGTTTAGGCTAATGACTAATATGCTAGTAGAACCGCATGAAAAAGATATAAGATATGTTATATATGTACATGAATTTCTTGCTTTTGGTATACAAAGCATTTTGGACATGATACTACCAAATGAGTGGATAGAATCCATGAATATGATTTTGGGGTGACCAATGACATGTGGTTGAATATAGTAAAAGTAGTTTTATCAGTTGAATGTGGGCCACTTGGTGTTGGGGCATCACAACTCATGCTAGTAAGGAATTAGGAGTAGCAACTCAAGATCAGCATGTCCAATTCAGGAATGAGTTATGAAGATAAAACCCCTGGTAGAACAGACAAAGGATTATGGGGCAAATAAGAAATGGAAAGTGTCTACATGGAGGTTAAAAACTAAAGGGAATTCTTTATGAGAGTATCAAAATCATATGATTTAGGTGCATGAGTCCCTTTATTAATTTAAATAACCCATTGCAACCTAGTCCGACTAATGTTGGACTTTCCTTTCGAGATACCATGACATAGTTATGTAACCATTAGTAGGAATCCGTGAATTCTTTGATTACAACCAAGAGCTCAACCCATGCACATATTATGCTCTAACACAACCTCACCTATAACTTATTTTGGGCCATATAATCCCTATTGCTCTACATAAAAACAATTGTTCATGGCCTTAGCAATACTGCATGGATGTCTTTTCCACCATTGAACTACCTCATGGCATTAATCCTAACGTCGAATCATGATCACCAAGTTTATACTTGTCCCTCTTACATTAGCCAATTGTCCTTATCCAGCTGACTCCTCGAAATCCCTTCTTCATTTATCACATGGCCTTTCTTGTTCATGATCGACATTCATGTTCGATATTTTGTTTTGCCACTAATATTGAACCCATTACATTTAAATAGACGTAAATCCTTAAACTCTTTTTCTTAACCCTTGACATTGCAAGCCATGTCCCAGGAAGCGTGACTTGAATGTAAGACAACTCTATTCCTCACATCATTTGTCACTTTATTAGTGGCGTTCTTACAAAATCGTTATCTTTATAAACTTGTGACTTATCCCCTACTCTTTAATCCTTGTGAATAAATTGAGATTCTTATTATTTCTATTTTTGACACCACATAGGCCTTCATGTGGATGGCTACCTAACCAGTGAAAGATACATTTGTAAAAGCCTATGTTTTATTGAGTGGTGCCCAATTTTAGCTTCCATTTACAATATAGGTTCCACCAAGTTCTTATTTATGGCCATCTCTAATTGTAGTAACCCATAATCGTTTTAACATCTTGACTTTTAGATGAAATTCATATAGTGGGAAAAGAAACACCGTTACCTGACAGAACTGATTGCCTTACTTTTGTTTCGCATAACCAATCTTTAGAAATATTTGATCCTTATCATCACTCATAACTAGATTGTTCATGTTTAGAGCTATTTTACTCCACCCCACTGTGCGAAACTGCGAATACTTCCTTTGCATACTGTTCTCTATTCTGCCATTTATTCTTCAAAATAATGAGTTAATTCCTCATTACTTTCACATCATTAGTGTAGCTTCCCTATAGTCATTTCACTTTGATTGCTAGTATTCTTTCCTTACTGCGTCATAAATTCTTAATCTAACTAGTTTACTTGAACGGTTTGGATTTGCATTCACAACTGCAAAATAAAGCTTGTCTTTTATATTAATGCTCTTTCCTTTAACTTGCCTTAACTTTCGTCATCTAATGAAGTACAAGTGTCGTTCTCTTGGACATATAAAAACCTCATCTTCGCAGTTTGTCTTTGCCATATGTTATTTCCTTCATACCGCCAAACCCTTACAGATTCTCAAAAATACACATGATTTTCTTCTAATATGATCAAAACGTTCAAATGATACATCCCTTCTCACTTAAGTGCATTCTTTGTCAATAAAATACACTTCCTTCAAATATCGAACGATTGCTAGGCCAAATACTCTTGATTGTCATAACCTCCCTTCCCATTTCATCAAAAGTATCCTTGTGCATGGAGCCTTGTTTTGCTCAACCTCACACTCAAATGTTGTATAACCCATTTAGAATAAAAAATACAATTCAGCCTCCATTGATGGGGAAAATATTTGACTACCTTGATCCTATTATCTATTTCTAACGGCAATGGTATAGTCATTTCAGCTCTTATAGATAATGATGCTAAACCTATAATATCCTCTTCTAGAATGCCATTCACAAGCATAGATGGCATAAATGACCAGGCACTGTAATAGCCCAACCCTAACTTATCTAATTATGTTCATTTATTTAATTACCTCATATTCATTATTTTTTTTCTCATGTTTATTTATCGCATTTATTCACCCCGGTGGGGAAAATTTTATTTGGGCCCTCACTTCGCAACTCGGATTTTAATTTATTAACGTAAAAATTTGAAAGAATTGATAGTAGGCTCTAACAAGTTTAATCTAAGTAATTTATTTTGTTTTTCGTAACATTACAAAAATTTAATTTTGAGTTTTGTAAAAATGTTATTGTTACGAAGCATTTTATTCCCTAACCCAACTTATTTTGGCCAATTTGAAGTCCAAGTTTGCTTATTAATCTAACTAATTACCATGATTAAAATTAACCATGTTTAGCCCAGAAAAGTTACTTTTCTACTTAAAAACTCAACGAAGATTTGGATTAGTCAAAAAATCACAACTCAACCACAAAAACTCCTCTTTCTCTCCCCCACGGAAGCAACTTTAGCCACTATTTGGCTATTTTCCAACCATTTTTCCGACCAGCACCGGTGATCTCTGACCCCCTCCGACATCCTTATACCACTAGCCACCATCCTCCATCATCAAAACCACTAAACATCACCTCCAACTCTACTTATCTTCAAGCAAAGTGCGTAATCATGAAACTTGATCTTGTTGGTTTTGCTTTTTACTTTAGTTTTGATTCTTGTTTTGATGTTTGTAATCTTTGATCATGATGTTTTGATAAGAAATAAGAGTCATTTTGGTGTTGATCATGGTGGAGTTGAGATTGGATTATGCTAGGGTTAGGGTTCATCCTTAATCATGCAAGCTTGATGATAAAGTGTTGGATTTTGATAGTTTTATCTTTGATTTGGTCATCTTCTAACCTATTGGTGTTTATGATGATGTTTTTAATGATTTGAAATGAGTTAGAGTGAGTCCAAGTTGGCCATAAACTAAGGTTTTGGCAAATAATGTATGGTTTGGATTAAACTAGCTTTAAGCTTGGTTTATGTGTCCATTTGGTTAAAAAGTGATCTTTATTGGATATGACTATGAAGTGAATTTCAGTGTAGTGATTTTGTATGATGTTGGGATGGACCAAAGCTTGTTTACATGATTTTAAGGAATGGTTTAAGTTGAGGATTTGTGTAAAAAGAGAGGGAAAAGCTAAAATAGTGAGGGCAAAAATTTTCAGGAGAACAGGACAGACTTCACGATTCAACTATTAATGGTTAGCCCATTGAAAAATTATGATTGTTGGTGGGTAGATAGTTCAGTGTTAGCTTTCAAAATCCTTTTGAATAGCGTTAATCTAAGGTCTGTGGAAATAGTTATGGTCGTTTTATCAAAACTGTGCAGAATGGACCAAAACTAACATGTTTGTGTTCTAGCCTCATTTTGGAAATTCTATTGTGGGAATCAAGCTTGGTGTTTTGAATGAAAGATTTTTGGGACTTTCTACGCTTTCTATATTGGAGTTTTGAGTCTCAATTAGAGGTCGAATGACTAAGTTACGAGTCATTCTTTCTAAGCCCCTGTTATGCTCTTACTTTTCTTTTACTAAATTATTAGCTATGAAATAAATATTTTTGCTAACCGTATGTTCCTACAATGATAATTTTGTGCAGACTTAGGGTCTAATCTATCATTCCTTCCACTTGTGCGCATAATATTATTCAGTGAGCTTACATTTAAAAAATTTCAGGTACGTTCATTGTCTATATCTTAAAAAATCAGCACGTATTTACCAAAATTATAATGTTTTGGTAAGTACATCAATGAATCAGTTTAATCAGTAATTTATCACATAATTAGTGATCCTATCAGTTATTAGTTACAGTGCATAGCCCTTCAGTTACCCGCCTATCTTCATATTGTAACAGTTACTAGGGTTTTACTATCATATAATAATTGACAACACAATTTCATATTCATCTCATTCCCTATTTTTTAATTAAAAATGAATTGCAATACGGGCCCAACCAGCTTTTTCATGAACGTTTAACAATACAGGAATGCATGTACTGAGCTTTGGCTCACAGTTCGAAATGTTTTCATGTTTTATTTTAGAAAAGTGTTCAGTGAATCACCCTCAGGCGGGCAGGATGGCTGAAGATGATAAGTGAGCCAAGATGTCTATATGGAATGGTGGTGTATTATCGTTGAGATGTTTATAACACTGTATTGTGATATATTTTGGTGTTGAGACTGTACATTTTATCAGAATTTTATATTTTGGTGTAATCCTTGAGATGTTTGAATGGTTTTGATGTTAGAACAATTTCTATATTTATCTAAATGGTCTGATGGGTTGTGATAGTGTGAATGCCTTTTAGGGTAAACATTGATTTTTATGGCTAAGTTATTATATACAAGCAAAGCCTTGTCCTAGTTGGACGGTGGTAACGCCTAATCATTCGGGTTATTATTTCTATTTGGGGAAACTAATGAAAGAAATGCAAACAGTGATTTATGCATATTTAAGGCGTTACAGGCACACTGGTTGGTCACCATTTCCTTTAAAGTCTTCCTTCATTCCTCTTTGATATTGACGTTGGGTGTGCTCAGTCTGCATTATCATTTGTGTTTGAGGCCCTCTTGCATGCATTGTTGCTTAACAAATATGATCTTAAGCCCTTGACTTCTTAGATGTCAACATTTTAGTATCTACTCTTAAGTAATGGGAAACCAAATTCCTTCAATGATACACCTACCATCGCCTAAGTTGCTTTGATTCTTTGATCAACATACTTTTCATTTGCACACATTACAGCTATGAGTCCAAAGTCGATGGGAATTTTATTGTGACTAGTGCAAATCCTTTTGTATACTCATAAGTAACCACTTTGCACTTAGCAAATATATCGTTTGCTACCTTCATCAAGAGGAGTAAAAGAAGCTTGACATACAGAATAACTTTAAGAAACATACTGCTAACGATGAATTCCCCATGTTTGGTCAATCTAGCAAGTTATTCGTTTGTTTGTTCCAAAACTACACAAACATAGGAGTGTACAGGCTTAAAACAAAGATCATTATATAGCTTTAGATTAAATCAAAGTAACATAGGGGCTCAACATTCGATCAATCAAATAGCATTGGGGCTAAACCCTACCCATAAGTAAGATTGGTACTAAAGGTATACTTAAGTTTGGATTGCCAAGCACCTAGCCTTTACCATGCAGTATATCTGTAACTTCTCCACTCATGAGCAAAATGGCAAGCTCCACACATGCAAGGATATAAGGGAATTGCCAAGGATAATGAATAATATGCTATGCAGGCAAATGCTTATCCACAGAACAAGTAGGTTAATAAACCTATATCTTCAACTTGAGGAGGTCATCACCCAAGAATATTCAGTTGAAGGTGACAAAAACAATCATGTCAGACATGACACGGTATTATTTTGATTAGTTTGTGGAAATTTATATCAAAATTTGAGTTCTAAGGGTGAAACATCTTGTAAGGGGAAGGCTGTCATACCTCGAATCTAATTCACTGTAGTCGCTTGACCTAGCTAACAAATAATTGAGCGCGTGTATTTTCAATTCAGTGCTTAGAATTCATATTTTTACAGTGGTCGAGTGACATAAATGACCTCACGTTTAAATTTAATAACATGCCAAGCAAGGTATTTGTGATTGAAGTAAACAACACGGTAATAATAAGGATCTAAAGACGGAATTTATGTATAAATAACTAGATTTAATTTATAAAATACCTATTTTTTTGTGACCACTTGGGTCAACCGATAAACTATTGAGAAGTTCATAGTGAGATTTTTACGAAGTCGAAAGTCAGCAGAATGTAAAATTGAGTGGTGCAGGAATTTTGTTCAGTTGGCGAAGTGTAAAGTATGCGCTGGGAGGTTACTATACAGGCTAAAGTACGCCATAACGCTTACATTAGGTAAGTTGTTTATGCTTTACTATTTCGGGGATGTCCGTAACGCGTAACCTCATCCTTTCAGGCCATTACCGACAAAAGTTCAAATGCCTAAGGTTAATCAGGTGATTACAGGTTTTGGTCATACAAAATATACACATCTAGATATATAGAGACACACACGTACACATGTCTATTTACGTACGCATATATGAGTACGTGTACACACACACGCACACACACACAAACATATACGCACACACAAGCATATATGTATGCATCTACGTACATATGTATGTACGTACGTATCTATGTGTATATATATATATATATATATATGTATATATATATAGGTATATATATATATATATACGTATATATATATATATGTATACATATATATATACATATATACGTATGTATATATGTATGTATATATACATGTATAAAATAATGTATGTGAATATATATATATATATATATATATATATATATATATATATATGTATGTATGTATGTATGTATGTATGTATGTGTGTGTGTGTGTGTGTAATACATATCCAATGAGAAGTGGGGAACTCAATGAGAAGTGAGAAGTTTTATTTTAAGCCCTAGGATTAGTGATGGATGGTTGGGATTAAGTGAGGCTTTTTAATGTAAATTAGTAATAACAACTTCCCAAAAACACTCTCTCTCCTCCCTCTTGCAACGTGCCTCCTCACTTCACGTAACAGCCACCCACTCCCTCTCCGGCCATCGTCACCGCTTCACCCTCCATCCCAGTGTCATCTCCGATGTCATCATTGCCGTCGTCATCACCCCCACAGTCTCTCCTCCCTCTTGCAACGTGACTATCTCTTTCCTCCCTCTGATCATCATCAGTTGCGCCTGCTCTCTCTCCGGCCACTGTCGTCGCCTCGCCCTCCATCTCGACGTCAACTTCGGTGCCGTACGTCGGGTCGTCATCGTCGTCATCACCACCCACACTCTCTCTCCTCCCTCAATTCGCGAGCAAGGGCTAACTCCCTAAGCCCACGAACCCACTCTTCTCCCCCTGCCATCCGGTCATCACCACCCTGCGCCGCCGACAACCCTGCCGCTGGCCGAGCCCCCTCCACGAAAGTGCAGTAGTTTTTGTATATTTTTCCACTTTTTTTTTAACAATTAGGGTTTTTTATGATGATATTGTTGTATTTATCGTATTGTAGGAATGACGGGTACTGACGATGCTATGGGCATGCATGGTACTCCAATCAAATCTTGTGGTACATCAAGCACAGGCCAAGAAATTTATCCTAATTGTGATGACGAGTTTAGACCTCATCCGGGTAAGATATTCGATTTATTGCAAGAAGGGATAGAGTTCTACAAACAATATGCCCGCCATGTTTGATTTAGTGTGCGACTTTGATAAGAAACTAAGAAACATGGGGTCATCTACTGAAAATATTGTGTATGTTCAAAAGAAGGGTGGCACAGGGGAAAAGATCATGTAATTGAACTAGAACTACCTATTGACGTTACCAACAAAGATGGTAGTAATGGTTCAGGACAGCAAAGTGAAAACAAAGTCAAAAGTAAAAGACGACGAAGTTTGACTAGAGAAGGTTGCATGGCATGCTGTACTTTTAAAAGAAATACTGAGGGCAAATATGAAATTTTTAAGGTACATGAAGGTCACAATCATCCCTTTGCTACTTCTTCCAAGATACCTATGTTAAAGTCAGCCAGAGAGGTAAATCCGATACTTAAAAATGTGTTGCGTGCATGCCATCGAAATAATATTGGTACCTCGAAGACCTACAATTTAATGAAAGAGCAAATTGGAGGATTAGGAAATGTTGGTTGCATAAAAAGGGATTTGCAAAATTTTCATCGGGATTTAAAGGCTTTGATCGGGAATTCTGATGCTCAAATGTTTATTGAGAATTTTAGAAGGATGCAATTTAAGAATCCTTCTTTGTACTTTGCATAGGAAATTGATGACAACAGTAGACTAAAATATGTTTTTTTGGGCAGATGGCATTAGTAGAAAAAATTATTATCTATTTGGTGATGCTATTTCGTTTGATACAACGTATGGCACCAATAAATACTCCATGCCTCCTTTTACTAGAATAAATCATCATAGGCAATCAATCACATTTGGAGCTGGATTTTTTGCCAATGAACAAGTTGAAAGTTTTGTATGGCTATTTGAAAAATTCTTAGAGGCTATGGGAGGTGCAAAGCCTACGCATATTGTCACACACACACACACACACACACACACACACACACACAC
>JACYFF010031958.1:59377822-59395362 GCA_017589665.1 Selenicereus undatus
GGGGGGGGGGGGAACAATCAAAAAGGCCAGTTTTCAGTTTCCAACAATATGAGCATGAACCTTTTTGGAGCTATTTATCGTGACTTAATGATTATCGTGCTCAATTGCATCAAACTTTTGAAAAATGGGAAATTTGTGAGGTCATTGTTTTGGGTCTAAATGCTGAATTCAGGGGTATTGTGGAGTCCATGTGCCCAGGGGGTTTGCTAGGATTGTTGTCTAGATCTCAAGCTGAAGTGTGGGATTTCTTTGAAAATTTAGCTTGGGATACTTACGAGTTTGAACAAGCTAAAATGAACTTAAAGTACCCAACTCATGCTGAGTATGCTTTTTATGCTAATCCTTCCCCCCAAGATCATTTTCTAAACCCATATGACCCATCTTATTCTTATATGCCTTCTGTGCTGTGTGATTATTGTGAATCCCCTTATCATGATGCCTCTACTTGTTCTTATCGTGCTACATGTGTAAGTTTTGAAAAGATGCTAGGATCTCCTAAACCAGATTAGGGAGCCTTCTAGTGAGATTGATTCTAGTTTAGGATCTCCTAAACCTGATATTGATCTCTGTGATGTTTTTGAACCTTCTTATTCTACTAGGCCAGATTTGAATGAAATCATGTGTTTGCCTAACTTAGAACAAGGAAGTGACCTCCCTAAGTCTCTAGCAACAGATCTTGCACCCCGCACTAGCTCACCTAAAAATGTCACTGCTGAACAATCTGATTTTGATCGTGAATTAGAAATTATCATCACACCTGAAGTAGAGTTTCATGATTTGAATGAATCAAAAGATGTTTCACAAGAGTTGCATGATGAGATACCTGAACTCACTATGTTTAACTTTGATGATAATATTCTGCATGTAGAATATGAATCTTTTTCTTGTGAGTTCGAGACCCATGGAAGTTCTAATGATGGCTTTTGTGCTAATTATGAGTCATTTTCTTTTGATTCTATCCAAACTGACTTCCTTTTTGAATCTGGCAAGTCTGAATCTGTTGAGTCTAAGATCATTGTTACTAAGAATTTTACTTTAGACCAGACTCTCGTGCTTTATGATATTAACAGACTTGTGAAATTTGCATCCTCTCCTTGACCTAAATTGCTCGCTCATGCTAATATAGTTTCTAGGCAATTGACCTCACTTCTGGCTTATTCTGAGTATGTTCATTTCATTCCTGAGTGGGCCCAACTGTCTGATAAGTTGCAACGGGCCTTTACCTGTGCTTTCTTGGCTAGATGGATGTACCCAATCTGGTTCCAACTCACTGTTTTCCAAAGTTCCCATACTATTGAGAGTTGGGCATCCTTGTTTGATAAGCTGTTACGTGCTCTAACGTGTTTTGATTTGAATAGCACTTTTTCAGCTTAATATGGAGTGGCTGATGCTCCATAAGCTTCATAGTTTGGGTACAACCTGTATCCAACCTGGTATGATCGTTCCACCCTTCTTTTCTTCCTTTTCGTACTTAGTTGTATATATTAGAATTGTGTAAATACTTGTTAATTGTGAATATCTAGGGTGTTTCTTATGTTTCATTTCGTTTCTTTAGCTTAGCATGTTTTAGTTTTTCCTTTCATTCCATTTTTGTCTAGTAATGTCATTTTTGTTTTTCTTTTCTTCTGTTCTGTTTTAGATTTCTTTTGGTTTAGTTTGCAATTTAGTAGGTCCTTGATTTTCGTTTTGGTTTTGTTTCTGTAAATATGTGTGTTTCTTTGATTTAGTTTTGATTTTCATTTTTATCTTGGTTTTGTTTGTAATTTTTGTGGTGTCCTAGTTGTATATATTTTAGGTTTTATGGCTGTATAGTTTATGTGCTTCCTTTTTAGCGCCTTAGTTCCCACAATGAGGACATTGTGAAGTTTTGGTGTGGGGTGAGGTGCCACTTTTTTCAAAATTTTTGAAATTTTTGTTGTTTTTGGGGACGTTTGTACTATTTTTTATTAGTTTGAATCCCTTGTGCTTTAGTTGTTAGTTTGTATATAAATAGGATGTGCATGATAAGTCTCGAACTTCGAATATGATAGTCTAAGCCCTAATTCTAACCTCAGTTGTTCATTAAAGGTTGTGTTATCCAGTCCTTATTTATTCTTTCATCATTATCTTTAGGTTTTAGGTTTCCATGAATGATTCTCCCACTAGCTTATGGCATGATTACATTAGAAAAAAATGCGGGAAAAGTATATTATGAATAAAATAAAATAAAAATAAAAATAATAAAATTTGGAATGACAAGTATCCCTTCGAGGCACGTGCTACTGGGTGTTACCCTTTGAGGCAATATTGCTACTGGGAAAGCTTGCTTTCAAAGTCAGTATAAGAATAAATGTAGTTATGTCAACCAAGTGGGATTGAGTCTGTTCTGGTAAATCTGAGTCCTGGAGATGATGATAGACTTGCACATGAACACCCGGACGGATTCCAAATCTTGATGTTCAATGGAGTGAAAAATTAGAGTTTTGATGTCATTTAGAGGTAGAGGGCTTTGAAGTACATTTTATGTATATACAGGTTAATAGTTGAGTACATGGGTGATTTAACTGATTAGAATTTGTGCATATATTTCCCATGTTTTGTACATATCAGTTCTAAGAAAATCAAAAAGATTTTCTTTTATTTTTGAATAGTTTTGTGTGTATTTCACTTTGAAACCCTCACGAGACTTCACTCGCCCACTTGGGAGTCCAAGGGGTTTAAAGGGCTTGTTGCATACGTTAAATGCAATCATGATTCCTATGACAGTGAGTTAGGAATTTCTTTTCCTTATTTTTCATTTTCTTTTAGTTAGTTTAGTTTATTTTACTCGAGGACAAGCAAAATCTTGGTGTGGGAGTATTTATTTGAGCTAAAAATGTGCTATTTTTAAGGTATTTTTTCACCGGTTTTATGCTCGTTTTAATAATATTTTTCAGGTTTTTAATTGATTTTATTTTATTTTGCTGATTTTTAGTAAATGTGGGAAAAGGGCTAAAAATGGCGAAGAAAATATCGAGAACTGAAAAATCGGTCCAAATTACCAGAGAACCGATCCAGAAAAAAACTGAACCGGACCAGCCGGTTCAGCTCTTAAAAAACCCCCTCCCCTTCTTCACGCTTTCTCTGTCCCCTTCTCTTTCGCGTCTGCTTCTCTCTCCTCGAAACAGCCCAGAACTCGAGCCCTGCAGCCCCTTCCCAAAACCCTCGAACCTCCAGCCCTCCATCTCTCTCTCTACCCCGTTCTTTGTCTCCCTTGTCTTTTCCCAAAACCACTCAGCCCACAGAAACCCGAAACCCAGAAACCCCCGAAATCCACCCACGGTTTTATCTTCGAAACCCCATCCCACCACTGTGAAGTACGCATGTACTGCCAGCACATCACACCACCTTGCACCATCGTCACCGTCCAGATGCCCACAAATCGAAGGGTCACGAGGCGAGATTGGAAGGGCTGAAGAAGCTGGTTCGGGTATTTAAGGGAGACGATCCCATTGGAGGTGGAGGTTAGGTAATTTAGAAGTAGGTAATTTTAGGAAATTTCAGGTAGTTTAAGGGTTGGGTTAGGTTTAAATTCAGTTTTAGGTTTAGTTTAGTTTTAATTTCGTTTTCGTTGAAGCTATTCGAATTTTAGAGCAAATTTCAGTATTAGGGTTTTCTGTTAGGTAGAATTTTGGGTTTCGGTTGATGTAATTTGGCCTCGTGAAGACGTTTCTACTTGAATTTCATGAAATTCAAAGTAGTTTTCTTCGATTTGTTGTAATCTTGGGATTTCAGTGCTTCGGATTCACCATGGCTGAGACGTTGTGCCTGTTCGAGCTCTTCTCCTCCCCTATCCGTGTTTTGATTCGTTAATGGTGGTACTGGTAATCTTTTTAGTCGCTCAACTCCCGTGATTTGCTCTGCTTTTGATTTCCCTCTTCCCTGTCACTACCTCTTTCGTACTGTTTCAATTCGCTTTACCCCTTCCCCTTGCTGCTCGGTTCATGTTCTGCTTTGGGTTCGGTAACTTTAGTTTTAGGCAAGTCCTGGTAATGTTCATTTCCATTCATGCTATTTGTAACAAGAGTTCACTGTTTTTACTTAGGTTGGTTCGAATTGATTTGTTGCTGTTAGTTTTGGCTTAATTCTGCCGGTTATTAATGCCGGTTAAAGATGTTGGATTGATATGTTTTTGGTTTGAATGCTGAATGATGTTGAGTTTTTTTTTGGTATCTTGATTCTGGCAAGTTGATCTGAATGTTGGCTAGCCGAATTGCTTAGGAAAGTACTTTGATTTTGGTAGAGTCGAATAGTAAATAGTGTTAGCTATAGGTTTTAAATTAGTCAAATTAGAGGTTAAACAAATCTTAGGTTTCGATTTTAGTTGAATAGCGTTGCTTGTATAGTCTCCCTACAATGTTTCGCTTAGTTGAATTAGGATGTTAGATTGCTTTAAATAATTCCACTTAGGTTAGTTAATTAGTTTAATCACTTTCAATGACCATAATCTAAACGTCTTCCCTGAGGACCGACCCTTACGTACTATGACTGACAATCGAGTATTTGATGTTTCTTTTCTTTAATTTAATTTTCCACCCCCCTCAAAATCGCTCAACATACTTTTAATTTTAAAGAATCTCTCTAAGGATTGAACCTATTCAGGGTAAAGTTCCAGGCTCAAGTTACATTCAAACTCAGAAGGGTCAAATTTCAAGTCCCTCAAATCATTAATAGGTTGTTTAGGACGTCTCTTTCTCCTCCTCAAGGACTCATTATCTTGGGAAGAAGATGATTGAGTGGAAGGGAACTTACCCCTTTGAGAGCCACAGTCTCTTCTCCTACCTCCTATGGGGTCATTTCTCAAAGTAGCTAAAACCATTTCTGTTCTAGTGGAAATAGTGGCAGCTTTAGTGGATACTGTTTGGAAGTTTTGTTGAAGTTAGTGTATGGCATTTTCCGTCCCTAACCCTAAGGCGTGTTTTAAGGTAAGTCCTCTAGGGACTTTAGGTTAGGAGGCATTACTTTATTCCTCCCCATAGATGGATGGGAAATCAGTAGACATTGTTTAAGGTGTTTTGGGTTCTTTTGTAGCTGGGCTTGTGATAAGTGCTTAAAGTGTATATCATATTAGGTCATTTTGTGCCATCTTTAGGGAGAATTATGGGCTTTGTGTTAAATTTATGCTCCTATTCTCGTTTTAGGGATGGGTATGGTTCTTTGGTGATTTTTTTTATAGAATTTTAGACCATTTGGCCAAGCAGTTGACCCTTATTTGAGTACTCATAGGGGTACCCCAAGTCCTATGCCCGTGGACTAAGAGAAGAGTAAAAGATTTCAGATCTAGCAAGAATCACGATCAGACCGTGGTGTCTCCCATGGACCGTGGCGACCCTGTAATGGCTAACCTCTTCGTCTTCCTTTGTTGTGCAGATGTAGATACTCAGTTTTGTGCTTAAAAGGGGTGCTTTTCGACTAAAAAGGGAGACCATATCACCTCACCATCACTCTTTCATCCATCTCTTAAGTTTAGTTAGAATTTCTAGTTTGATTTTGGAGCAAAAAGAAGAATTAGCAGGAGAACCTTATACCTGGAACCTTGGAGATCGTGACACCATTGAAAGGCTACCATTTTCTTAAAGCTTTCCTTCCCTTTGAATTTTCTCCTTAAACTCTTGCGTTAGTTATAGTTGAATTTGAAATATGAGTGAGTAGTTTAATTTAGTATAGGGATTTGTTTGCCATAGTATTATAGTTGGATTCTTAATTTCTTCAATCTTGTGCTCAAACTATGTTGGAATGATTTATTTATGTGTTGAGTTTATAATGTTACGAGTAAACTTTGGCCAATTTAGCTTGAGTATATTAGATAGTCAAGTGAAGTACTGAAAAGTGAAACTCGCTATTGGATCGCCTTGATAGAACTTGACTTAGCAACACTTCAAAGAGGGTTGCAAGTTAAAGAGGAGACTTGGCATTCATAAATCTGTAACCTAAACTAGATCAAGGACACTTGAAAGAGTGTTAGTTGAATTCGTTTAGGCAATTCAGTTTATTTCGAAAGAAAGTATTAAATTAATCTCGACTACAATTCCTTACATCATCTGACTTAAGAAACGTGCATGCTGAACTCTGTGATCCGACTCTTTACTTGGTGAATCGAATCCCTAGATGCTTCACTTTGATTGAATTCGCCATTAATTAGTTAGTGTAATTAAATCAACTCAATGAAAAAAATCGATTGCTTAGCATTTTTAATAGGATATAGACGCGATAGATTATTGTGGTCATTGAGGACGATAGTTAAATCTAAACTACAACACCCATGTGCTTGCAGACGTGTCAAATTTTTTGGCGGCATTGCCAGGAGATGTCAATCAACAATTTCCAATGGTACAATGAACGAGGCCTGCCCAAGCAGGTGGGAGGTAAGCTTGAAGTTGATACACTTACTTTACTTAATGCTAAGGTAGATTCCATGACTCAATGTTTAGAACGATTGAGTGTGAATGCTGTGAATTGCCAATTTCCAATGTCTAATGCCCCTCCCTCATCATGTGAAATATGTGGTTCCATTGACCATTTAGCTGAGAATTGCCAAGTTAGGAGTCTTATTGCCCAAAATAGTAGCGACCAAGTTAATTATGTCAATAACTTCAACCTGAGACCAACCAATAACCCTTATTCTAATACTTACAATCTGGGTTGGAGGAACCATCCAAATTTCTCATATAGGTCTAACTCTCCTAATGTGCCTCAAGTGAATACTAGGCAACCCCCTGATTTCAAAGACCACTATTTCCGCAACAAGCCCCTCAAAATTCTAACTTAGAGGTCATGATGGAGAGTATGTTTTTGACGCAACAAAAGCAAGATGACTATATATAGAAATTAGCCTCTAAGGTTGATGTGCTCACTGCTCATAAGAAGATATTAGAAGCCCAAATTGCCCAACAAGATTGCCCTTTATCTACACCTCTCTGTAGACTCCCTAGTGAACCCGAACCAAATTCTAGAGAACGATGCAATGCCATGATCTTAAGAGGGGGAAAACAACTTGAGGGACCTAAGTGCGTAAGCAATGATGAGTCTTCACATGATGTGCAAGATGATAATGTTGAGAATGTTGAGAAAGAAGTGTTCGTTCCCTACAAGGAAGTGATTGATGATGATGTGCCCAATTCTAATGAGGTTCCTAAAGACCCTAAAGACCCTTCCCAAAAACCTTGCAGACCACCTTTACCATTCCCTCAAAGAATGGATAAGGCTAAACTTGATTTGTAATTTGGGAAGCTTTTAGAGGTCCTTATCCAACTCTACATTAACATTCCATTTACTGATGCCTTATCTCAAATGCATTCTTATGCTAAGTTTTTGAAAGAAATTGTCTTATAAGAGAAAGCTATAAGAGCATGAGACAATTGCCTTGACTAAAGAGTGTAGTGTCACAATCCAAAACAAGCTTCCCGCCAAGCTTAAGGATCCCAATAGTTTTTTAATTCCCTGTCTGACAGGGAATGTGTCTATTGAACGTGCTTTGTGGTGATTAGGGGTCAAGTGTGAGTTTGATGCCCCTTTCTTTGTGTGAAAGCTGGATTTAGGACAGATAAGACCTACCACTATCTCCCTACAACTAGCGAATTGTTCTATAAAACACTCAATGTGTGCTTTAGAGGATGTTCTAATAAAAGTAGGAGATTTGTATGTGCTAGTAGACTTCATAATCCTTGAAATGGAAGAGGATATGCACGTCCACATCACTCTTGGGAGGCCATTCTTGGCCACCGCTGGGCGCTGTATCAATGTCAAAAATGGTACGTTGTCTTTCGATGTATGAGATGATCATGTAGAGTTCAACTTGTCTAAGGCTTCTAAATGTCCTTCCATTTTTTATGAGTGTCATATGATTGATCTGACTGATAGTTTGGTATGGCAAACCATATCTAACCCTGATTCTAATGACTCTCTTAAGCATTGTATGTTGCATGATAGTACTACCAAATATGAAAATCCCAAAGTAGCAATGTGTGCTCAATTTTTGGAAGCCTCTCTACAAATACACTTGTTAAAGTGGAAAACTTGGTAAACCATGAGAAGCCCTCATCTGATGAGAAGTGTGCCCCTGAGGTAGAATTGAAACCTCTCCCTTCCTCTTTGAGGTATGAGTTTCTTGGGCCTAATTCTACTTATCCTTTGATTATTAATGCAACTCTAGGTGCCTTTCAAATTGACTCTTTGCTTAGATTACTTAGAATGCATCATAAGACCATAGGATATACTCTTGATGATTTAAAGGGAATTCACCCCTATGTTTGTATACATCGTATTTTGATGGAATATGACCATAAGCCCTCAATTGAGCACCAAAGATGGTTGAATCCTAAGATGCAAGAGGTGGTCAAGAAAGAAATTTTAAAACTACTTAAGGATGGCATTATATACCATATCTCCAATAGTAAGTGGGTAAGCCGAGTCCATGTTGTACCTTAGAAAGGGGGGATGACGGCCATTAAGAATGAGAGCAATGAGCTCATTCTTACAAGGACTTTCACAGGTTGACGAATGTGAATTGACTATAGGAAATTGAATAAGGCCACTCGTAAGGACCATTTTCCCCTTCTCTTCATTGACCAAATGCTTGAAAGGTTGGCTACAAATTCATATTTTTGCTACTTAGATGGGTATTTGGGTTTCTTCTAAATCCCAATCCATCGTAGTGACCAAGAAAAGACTACCTTTACTTGCCCCTATGGTACATTTGCCTATAGGAGAATGCCATTTGGGTTATGTAATGCCCCCACTAGTTTTCAACGCTGTATGATGGCTAGCTTTTCTAATTTTATAGAGGACATAATGGAAGTCTTTATGGATGATTTTTCTATGTATGGTACAACATTTGACCATTGTTTGCATAATTTGTCCAAAGTCTTATAAAGATGTAAAGATATGAATTTGCTCTTGAAATGGAAGAAGTGCCATTTTATGGTGCAAGAGGGGGCTGTCCTAGGTCATATTGTCTCTCATAAAGGGATTGAGGTTGACAAAGAAAAGGTGGAGGTTATTGAAAAATTATCCCCACTAAGTTCTGTAAAGGGTGTAAGGAGTTTTCTTCGGCATGTTGGTTTTTATCGGCGGGTTATAAAAGATTTCTTAAAAATTGCAAAATCTCTCACCCATTTGCTTATCAAGGATGTGCCTTTTGATTTCAATGAAGAATGGTTTAGTACTTTTCCCAGGTTAAAAAAGGCATTGATTACGGCTCCTGTGATGCAAGCCCCAAATTGGGGGCTTCCTTTTGAAGTGATGTGTGATGCAAGCGACATTGCATTGGGGGCCACTCTAGGTCAAAGAAAGGACAACAAGCCTTATGTTATTCACTATGTGAGTTGAACTCTAGATGAGGCTCAAGTGAATTATGCCATGACGATGAAGGAGTTCTTAGCGATTGTTTTTGCCTTGGAAAAGTTCCGGTCTTGATAAATTCCAAGGTCATCATTATCACTGACCATGCCACTTTGAAGCAACTCATGAAGAAGTTTGATTCCAAGCCCCACCTCATCCAATGGGTTCTTCTCCTCCAAGATTTCAATTTGGAGATTAAAGAAAAGTCCGAGTTAGAGAATGTGGTTATGGATCACTTATCCCACCTAGGTCCCAAGGCCACTCCTAGTGAAGAGCTCCCAATTGATGGCTCCTTTTTGGATGATCAATTACTTGATAATTCCCACCAAACCCCGTGGTATGTTGATTTGGTAAACTTCAATGTGTGTGGGGTGATGCCTCCCTACTTCTCTTATCAATAAAGGAAGAAATTCCTTTCTGATGTAAAGTATTATGTGTGGGAGGAGCCTCTTCTTTACAAGAGGTGTGGAGATGGGGTATACAGAAGGTGTTTGCCGAAGGATGAGCTTCATAGTGTCCTACACCATTTTCATGCTTCAACTTATAGTGGACACTTTGGGTTGGACAAGACTCTTACAAAGGTTTTCCAAGCAGGTTTTTGTTCACCCACTTTCTTCAATGATGCAAGAAAATTTCTCATGACTTGTGACATATGTCAAAGAATGGGGAACATCTTCAGGAGACATGAGATGCCTTAAAGTGGAATTCTTGAGGTGGAGTTGTTTAGTGTATAGGGGATAGACTTCATGTGTCCATTTCCTCCTTCCCATAACAATCTCTACGTCCTTGTTGCTATTGACTATGTCTCTAAGTGGGTGAAAGCCATTGCCACCCCAACCAACGATTCCAATGTTGTTGTCAAATTCCTCAAGAAATATATTTTCACAAGATTTGGCACACCTAGAGCTTTTTTGAGTGATAATAAGACTCACTTTTCCAACAAGCCACTTGAGTCACTTTTGAAGAAATATGGGGTATTTTATAAAGTCGTTACACCTTATCATCCCCAAACAAGTGGCCAAATTGAGCTTTCTAACTGGGAATTAAAGAGCATTTTGGAGAAGATTGTGAACCGATCTGGAAAGGATTGGTCTTTAAAACTTGATGACGGTCTTTGGGCCTACGAACTGCTTACAAGATTCCTTTAGGCACTACTCCATGTCGTTTAGTGTTTGAAAAGTCTTGTCATTTGTTAGTCGACTTATAGCGCAAACCTTATTGGGCAATTAAGTTACTCAATTTTGATCTTAAGGCGGCTAATGAGAAGCAACTTTTGGAATTATGTGAGCTTGATGATCTAAGACTTAAGGCTTATGAGAGTTCCCACATTTACAAAGGTAGGACCAGGCAATGGCATGACAAACATATTCTAAAGAAGAGATTTGAGGAAGCTAACATGGTCCTTCTATTTAATTATATATTGAGATTGTTTCCAGGCAAGCTGAGATCCCGGTGGTTGGGACCATTTCAAGTCATTAAGGTTCATCGTCATGGTGAAGTAGAAGCATGGAGTGAGTCTACTAGTGCATTCAGGGTCAATGGATAGCGGCTCAAACCTTATTTTGTGGGCGAGCCGATTGAAAAGGCCATAGTCCAGACACTTACCGATCCCATGGGCACATAGAAGGAAGGTCAAGTTGTTGACCTCAAAAGAGCGCTTCTTAGGAGGCAACCCAAGTCCTTTTATTGTTTTCATCTTCATTTTTACGTAGTTTTTACTTCTAAAAAAAAGTAGAAGAAAAAAAAAACAAAAAATGGGCAAGAGTGTTCAGCAGTTCCTGACATATGACAATACAAACCACCAATATTCACTAATACAGGTCGCAGTCAATTTTTTTTAATCAGCCAACACTGTTTGATATGCCACGGGCTGATCATGTTTCAAAATAAGGTCCGTAGCATACTTGCCTCGTCCGACGAAAAATTCTACCAACAGTAACCATGGTGTCTCCCACGGACCATGGTGGCCTGCTGCATGCTGTGGTCAAGGGTTTTCTGACCGTGAAAACCTTTCCTTCTTCCCCATTTTCATCTTCTTCCTCGAGACTCTCTCTCTACCTCCTACTTTCTCTCTCTAAACCACCCATTTGTTAAATCTTCAAATCCGCACCATTTTCTTCCAAATTTCATTTCAAATCACTCCATTTTCACTCTAAATCTTCTCCTTTCTCTAAATTTCTCACTTTTTCACAACCAATTCGTTTTCTTCTACATTTTCTATCCCCCATTCATCTACCTTTCACCCTTCCTCCATGACCATCTTCTTCCACCTCAAATGTCTCCACTTTTTCACTCAAATTCTTTATTTTCCTTTCTCATACCTCATTCTTAAGGCTTTTGTTCAAATTTCTCACATTTCTACACCCATGGAACTCAAAAAGAGCACTAAGGAGGTGGAAACGTCTAGCCAAGCACCACCAAGCACCCCAAGGACTTCGCGGACATCAACCGCCACCCAGACCCTTGGTTACGCCCATACCCGCTAGGTTCGACTCATCCATATCATATTGTGCATTATGATTGTTTATGTAGTAGAACTATGGTTGCTACTAGATATTATGATAAGGAATTATTGGCCCATTTGGGATTATTGGATGACCTACGGTGGCTATTTATACGGGGGGTATGCGGCATTTTATTGAAATGAAACAACATACACATCGGGACCACACGGTCGAATTTCTGAGCACTTTACATGTTGAGGTCACTCGAGGGCCTCAATGTCAAACTAGCTATATTTCATTGTATTTGCATGGGTAATTTTATGAGTTGAACCTAAATGCCTTTAATGACATATTTGGCTTTCCACCAAGCTTGGACTTGCCGAACCGTCAGGTTCCTCGTGAATTCAACCCGAATACATTTTGGGGTAAGCTTTCGGGAGTTGTAAATGCAACACTTGTATTTGAGTGGCTTAGTGCATTCTCACGTGATGTTTCTTTGCCCAAGATGATAGTTTGAATGTTCCCAGATTGTCTGAGCTATACCTCTTCTCTTATATGCTAGATGGTGTCCGAATTGACTCTGGGGTATTCTTAGCTCGACAATTGTATAGTGGAGCTACTAATACTATGGGTAAGATAATTGAGGGTATAAACATTTTGTATAATTCTTCAAGATTAAACTACTTATATCATATCGTCTTCTTCTTTCTTTGCCTTTTTAGATGATTTTTCAATTAATATATCTCCTATTTGTTTTTAGATTTTATATCATGCAATGAAAATGGATTTCATTTTTTCGGTCTTAATTGAGCAGCTACTACTGAAGGGGTTGCTTGTGGTGAGTGCAAAATATGAGAATAAGTAGGAGCAAGACAAGAAGCTAACGATTCAAGCTTTAAACACAGTTAATTAGCTTAATTAATTCCTAATTAATCTTAATTATCTTAATTATTTTTTGTCACGTGGCTCTGATACCATATTAAAGAGCGCTTCAAGTAGTACTTATGTGAAGATTATGACATTCACAAAATTAAAATTTTTGAAAGTAAGTTTTTAAGGATTGGGGTAAGTTTTGCAAATATGAAAAGTTTTGGGAATTTTATAAAAAGTTCAATAGTAATGAGTTCTCTAGAAATTAATAGCACAATAGGTCAATGGTCAGAAAATTCGTTTTCATAATTGTGGGTTACGAAAATTCATGTGGCATACTTTGATGGTTCAAAAAGTAAATAATTGTCGTCTTTATCTGCAAACATTCTCTCGTGCTTCCTCTTCCTTCCTTCTTACTTGCTCAAACAAATCTCCTCTATTAGGTCCCAATTAAATCTAGGATTCACCCTTGCAACCCATCTCTACATCATTTCCCTTCATAAGCCGCAATATTATTGAACATAAGACTTACCCTCCTCACTAACTTTGCACTTGGCTATAGCTCGATCCCTAGCCTCATGGAACTCCTTGCAGGCAAATAGCCTAAGGGCATGGAATTTCTCCTTCAATCTTTGTCATCTCATTCTTGTGCTCTTGATTCATATGCTCTATGCACAACCAAAGTTTCCTCATTTGGAGGGCGATGTATGCATCTTAATAATTCTTGTAATTGACGGTATTTGGAGGGCAATGCATGCATCTTAATAAGCCTATAGTGAGAATAGATGGTTATATATTAAAAAAAGAGATACATGAGAGATGCCTGAGCTAGAGAATAAGCCAATTTAGTAAGGGGGCATGAAGTGTTCTCCTAAGATATGATCATAGAGTAGGGAGAACCCTTGAAGCAACCACACTCCAAGCATACCACCAAATTCAGGGAAGTTTGAGAGCATCAACTTGTTTTATTCCATATCAAAATTGTGTTTCCATAGTTATCTCAACAAGCTATAGGTTCAATTCCATCCTTCTATCAATAAGAAGGGGACACCAGCATATTCAATATCTGCATGAGCACATTCATTGGACACCGAGCACCCGTTCCTCCTTGAAGAGGACAAAGGGGTTGTGATTCTCCCATAGAGCTCTATTATAAAAGGGGGAAAGGACCTGATATGGGACAGGAATGGAAGTTCACCCTTTAATCTCCTATAGACCTGCACTGGTACCACTTCTTTATGATTGCAAGGTCTCTTGAAGCTATGAGAAAGCCATTCTCAAATGTGTTGTGATGCTCCAACAAAGAAGGAGCCACTGCTTGAAGGGCTACCTTACCTTGACCCCAAAACTTGAAGAGATGCCCACTAAGATACCCCTATCAAAGCCTTAAGGGTTATCCTACCACCCACACCTCAAGGAAAACCCAAAAGAATTAACATGACGTTCAGATGATGACTACCTTGCCTGTTATGGGCATCCTTGATGGAGGACTAAATGTGTTAATTCTGGTTTTTGCTTTGAAATGCTTGCTCCCCATTTTGAAATCTATTTTTTAAAATGGCATTTTGAAGTTCGAGTAAAACTCCATAAGTCCCTATTACCAGGGAATTCAAACAATGGAGACGAAAAAAGATCTTGCCAAGCTTCAATTTGAAATGAAGTTACCTCAAAAGGATTTGATGAAGGATGTATGTAATGCCCTAGGAGATATCAATGAACTACAATAATCTAGTTGTGCACTTATCTTCTCTTGTTAAACGACTCCAATGTTTACTACTGTTTTTCAATTTTTCTTTTAGGTGATTTTCTTTTGTTTGTTGTTCGATAAGTTAACATTGGTTAACCTTTTTTTTTAAAATGCTTTGACAATTACTAAATTATTTTGTGAATCCTACTTGAAAGTTAATGCTATCCATATTTCGTTGTCTACCCTTTGTCATAGCTAGTATATTTACTTCATTACACGTTAGGAGTCTTACTATGATTTGAGGCAATTATATGCTAATTTGTATTTTTAGCATTTATTATTCCTTCTATTGCTGCCCCTATTCTTCTTGTTGTGAAAATCAAGAGGAAAACCTAGGGTAGCTTATCTGTTTTACTATGTATATCCCATGGTTTTAGTCAAATGGTTTGCCTAGTCATTTCTTATTTTGATAATCTTTTAAAGTCATTGTAATTTTAGGTTTATTTTTGTTATACTAACAATGATTTTAAAAATGGATACTTAAATGACGTGATGAGTAACGATTGAATAAGGAATTAAGCTACTCTTTTTTCAATTTTTACTGTAAAAGGCAACAAGAATACAAGAAATAAAAATTTAGGTTAGTGGTCTTCTTTGAGGTTGTCCGGCTAATTTGTGTGATAACCTGACGTTATTTCTACGAACTTTTGTAATTTTACACAACTAATACGAAAGAAGTAAAGACTTGGAATTTACTAATAGGACTTGACAATACTCTTGGGTTTCATCTAATTTCCTAAATATTGTGACTAGATGGAGCGCGTTTATCCATATTGCAATTATAGTAAGTCCCTACTTCTTTGTGCTCCACCTGAACCTATGCAAATCTTACATGTAGACTTCTTTCTTCCTAGGCTTCATCTGTTATATAGTGTGTTGAATTAATTTGGCAAATTCCTAAAGTCCATGAGAATGTCCTTTGGTCACACTCATTGAGCCTTTTAAATTTTTTGTTATTCTTGCAGCTCTCACCTTGTTCTAAGACTTTTGGGTTATCCTCTGTTCCTTGTAAGGCCCTTTTTGGTGGTAGGTCACTCTTTCAAAGATGGCCTTTTTTCTTAGTTTTCAAATATTCCAAAGAATCACTAGGGATAATCTTACACCTTTGCAATGATTTTTATTCCTTTATGTTGGATTTAGGAAATGATACACCCATAAAGGGTTCAGGCCCAATCCACATTATAAGGTGTTGACTTAAGCCACCTCAGAAATCCTAGTTCCTCAACTATCCATCTAATACGAAAGGGGACCAGTCTAAGAGGAAATGCATAGAAAATAAATAAGAGTTCTCTAAAGTGAGTTTTCTGCACAAAAGCCCTAGGGCTCTTAGGCTATGGGATTGTGAAGGTTCTCCATATAGTGAGTGCCTTCCTCAACCAGTGATTCAAAGCTAGGATTCAATCATCTTCCACTGTAGGATTAAGGTAAATTCATTTGCTGTTAATTTGTTATATTACTTCCTTCATTGGTATAACAGCCAATTGGCTTATTTCCTATTGGATGTTTTGTAATTCATGCCACATACTTATTTTTGGTCTTTGTTGCATGCTTCACAAACTCAAAACTTCATCCCATGAACTCATGTACAAATCCTTCATGCCTTTTTCCTAAAATTTTGGATTTTAATATAGCTTGATGAAGGCTTTAATTTCATAATTGTATGCATGATTTCATCGAGTATATTGTATATAATGGCGAATTGAATTTTAGGGTTCTTCACGTATAAAACCCTAAAATCAATTCTTAAATCGCTGATTTCATTCAATTTTCTTGCAAATTCATGTGTGGATTGCATTGCCTATTAGATTTAGACCAAAACCCCTCAATCTATTAGTCAATCTGATCAAAACTTTGCCCAAATTTTGGTAAAGCGGTTTCTGCGTACTTCTAAGGTTTTAGTCAAGTAGCAGAACTCGATTTTGAGTCAAATTTGTTCAAAGTTTTCCGCAAGTGATGCTAAATTCAGGTTTATCTTGTGATTTTGTGTAAAAGCCCCCAAGAATTCGATGCAATTTTGCTTATTTTTAGGGTGAATTTATACGAACGATATCCCCCGAAACCCAGGGTCAGGTTTTGTCTGTTTGGCCCTTTTTTATCGACTTTGATAAGTGTTGGCTATTAATTCAAGCAATTGATTTGGGGAAAAAGTTTAGAACATCATTCCAAACAAAATCCCCAAATCAATTTCGTAACATACTTAAATTTGTGAAATTTGGCCTTCTTTGGCCAAAAATGTCTAGGGTTAGGTTTCGTGTTTTTAAATCCAATTTTCATATTTTTTGTTCACTATTGCTTGCAATTACTTTATGCTTTTCGTTACACTTTAAGTTCTGAGCAAAACCCTCACGAAATCAGCCACTAATACAATCAGAATCATATGAGATATTCTCGGCGCTTACTACGTAATTTTTAGGCAGCTTTTGTTCAATTTACTGGGTTGTTTTTGCTTGTTTTTGAAATTAAAGGCTTCAAAAAGGTCCCAAAACAAGTTTGAGATAGATTGCAAAAATCAATTTGATGAAAATCAGCAAAAAAATTCATGATCTCAAGTCAAGTTCTTGCGCGGGTTTTCGGATGATCTGAATACACAGTTTTCGGATTGTGGCAAGTTGTTGAGGGCTTGGGGATGCTGGATGATCTAACATGCAGAGCACATGATCGGTAAGGTTCACTTGTCTTTGTTTGTTTTTATTAAAAAAATATTTTTTCTGGAAATTTTGGGCATATGGTTAATCAAAAGGGCTGGCTAAATTGACAATAAGGGTTAACTTACGTTTTCTTTTTCTACAAACGAATTCATATAATTTGATTGAAATTTCTTATGAGATTTCTCAAATATTCACTTTTCGTATGTACGTATTACTTGATATCTTTTTTCGAAATGTGATTATTAAAGAATCTTTAATTTGAGCATATTTCATTCTATTAATTTCATGATAGAGATAAGCATATTGTTTAATATCATGGAGCTCAATTTGATTGAAAATATTATGTGAAATCGTTATGATATTTAGCTCATTTGTTTTCAATTGAATTTCATACTATATATATATATATATATATATATATATATATATATATATATATATATATATATACACACACACACACACACACACAAA
>JACYFF010031958.1:59395762-59420625 GCA_017589665.1 Selenicereus undatus
TATGTATCTATATATATATATATATGTATATATATATATATATGTATGTATATGTATATATATATATATATATATATGCTTGATTGAAATTCGTGAATATTATGTTATATATTATGAGAATACGTTTCATATGTTGTAGCCTCTAAATTACATATAAAATTTATATATGTACCCTCACTGAATAAGTTATCTGAGATGACATTGAAAATCTAAAAAAATGTATTTTTTGAGAATTTTGTTAAATATGCAAATTATGCCTAAAATAATTAAATTCATTTTCATATTTTTGTGGACAAATGTTGAACTTTCTTGAAATATTCTTGAGGTTGACATATCCTCTTTGATTATAAATTTAAGAATTTTTTTTAGAGTATTTCAATTTGTGATGAGTGATTTGGTAACTTGCAATGAAACGACAAAGTTGATTGCACTAAAACATTCATTCGTACGACGATGGTTGGGAAATATATGTGAACTTTCGGCTCTAGTTCTATGTTCGTGCATATTAACTCTGTAGGTTATTGCCAAGTTAATGGATATGTGTATGCTGAAATATTAGACGCATGTGTTGTTTTGTAATGATTGTAAAACTTTTGTGTTTTGCAAGCATCATGTCAGCTGTCGCAATTGCTAGACTTAGGTCTCTTTTTATTAGATTTGACAATACTAAGAAGAGTTAATATGTCTCCATGAGGGAGCACTTGAGGTACATGCCAAATGTGATTCGTGAATTAGCTTAAATGGGCTATGAATTGACTAATGCGCAACAAGTTCATAACATGCTTCATTCCTTTCCTAATGAATGGGGTCATATTAAGATGGTTCTGTCTCGAACTAAGTATATCCTTACCTTCAAGGACATTAGGTGATAACTTGACCTAGAGGAAGAGTGGTAAGAGGTCATTGAAATGACAGGTGCGGAAGTGCACTCGTCAACCTCTAATTCAGGAAATGGTTCTAAAAGGAATAACAAGGGAATTGGATTGGTAAGACTCAATTAAATGAGGAAACTGAGCATGACCAACAGAGCAAAGGAAAATGTGCAAGGAAGAAAGATTTAGTGCAAGCTAAGTGCCTTAACTGTGATCAAATGGGTCACGATACTCATGATTGCACTAAGCCCAAGAATGTACTTAGCAATATCTCCTAGTGACTTTTATGTTACTAGTTGTATTCTTTTTTTTGAAACTAATCCTATGTGGATTATGGGTTCCAGAATCCGAACCAAAGAGTTGGGCACCATGAAGCTTTGCTAGGATTTCAACAGGTTCTTGCATGGTTAGATGATGACACATGTGGAGGCAACAATAAGGTGGTTGTTGGAGAAATTAGAGTATGCAAGCTAGTGCTGCATAGCAGCCAATACCCAATCCTATGTGAAATCCTACTTCACCTAAGATTCATTGGAATAATGTTGCTACGTTGGTTTTATTTTACTATGTTCATGGCATTGAATCCTAGTTAGTTTTTTTAAAGAACACCTTTGGTTGTGGTTCTGCTTTATTAGAAGTGTTTTGCTTGTAATGGATTTGATGTTTGTTCTATTAATCCAAGTGTTTGTTTTTCCATATTCACATAATTATGGTGACGTGAAATGTTTATTTGTCATGCTATACTAGGCTACATGGGTCAATAGCACATATATGCAACATCTAGCAAAATTCGATCTGTTAGCAAATATAAGTGGACTAACCAACCTTGTGAACATAGTCTCACAAGAAAAAACAACAAGAAAACCATTTAGTTTTTTTTTTTAAGATAACTGAGAGCCTTATTTCCATTATAGTTAATTCATTTGAACATTTATGGTCCAATTAATGTAATACTAAGGTGTAGAGCTTCTATTTTTCATCACATTTCACTTGATTTGATCATGTTCGTTTGACCTCAAATGAGTCTAAAGTGATAAGTTGCTTTAGAAAACATGTGAGCTTGGTTGAAAATCAAATAAACTGAAGAGGTTAAGGCCTCAAAGACTAAATCATTATGAAATATTTGTTGGTATTATTTTGGGGGATATTGCGATGAAAAGGGAATAGTTTGTTAGGTAACTATCCCGAAGCATCCACAGCGCAATGTTGTTGTCGAGAAAGAAAATAAAATGCTCTTATGCCAAGATCAATAATTGTACAAAATTTGTGAATCTCCTGTTCAAGAGATCTCCCTTTGTTGCAATCTATGATTTTGGCCTTGTACTTATAAAGTAAGTTGCTACCACTCCATATGAGCTATGTGGATTGAAGCCTAGTCTAAGAGTCTTTGGAAGTTAGGGGAATAAGAACCATGAATTCGACCACTCCTATGAAAGTGTCGAAGGGGGAAGGAAAAGTGTCTTTATAGGATAACCTAACCTTGAAAGCTTTTTGACTCATTGGGTTGTACGATTGTGAGAGTGCGACTAAAATTTAACCAATATATATCACATTCTAAGGAATGGATTTCAAAGAAGGGTGAGATAGGTTAAGACTTATCCTTATTAGTTCTCCAAACCAAATCGGATCTCTTCATTCGAATGGGGGATTTTAGTTGATGATGAATGAGTTTATCATCAAGGTCCACCTTCATCATTAAGAGCAAATAAAAGTGATCCTATTCTTGTTCCAAGTGGGAGCAAATTCTACTCTTGTCCAACTGGGAGCAAATTCTATTCTTGTTTCAAGTGGGCGCAAGATGATTGGTCTTGGTTTGAGTGGGAGTACAATTGATCCCAAGAGGAATAATTTGATATCATATGAATCTCTACTAGACATGCTTGTCAGAAAGCATTTCTCTATGCCATTTGGGCAATGAGGTACATGAAACTTTAAGGGCATTCCTATAGAATGGAAATGAGCAAGAAGCCCTTTGTAATCCTTCTAAGGACAAGTGGACTAAGGTAATGAAAACAAAATGGATTAAAAGAAGGTAAACAGTTGGTTGACCTTTTACGACACAAAGTTATTTGGGAACATATTAGTTTAAATTGTAAGGCTAATGGCACAATTTGTATTATTCTCAACTTGTAGCAAAAGGGTACACAAAATAGGATAGGATCAACTACAAAGAGTTTTTCCCTCTTATTGTGTACTTTATCCTAATTTCACCTTTATCCAACTATTATCGCTAGTTTGGATTGAAAGTCACATCAAGTGGGTGTGCTAATACCAATCCCAAAGGCAATTAACTAACGTTCCACTAAAATGGCTCACACACATGAAATTCGTAGATATGTGAGGTCAATTGTGACCTTAAAGTCCCTTCAACGGATTGACATACTTGTTTTTGCCGGCGTGGTTATCTCTAGTGGCGACACTGTGATTAATACCAAAGGGTCCAAAACCATTTTTGTGGTCAAGACATTAGAGGTGGATGATCTACTAATAGTTAGAAATGACGTAGAGTTACTAAATGAGGCAAGAGACCTTATCATCTCATTTAACTTAGAGATCATTAATATGGGTAAAGTAGCGTATGCTCTTGAAATAAAGTTTTTGAGAGAATATTCAAAGAGGTTATTCTTTTTCCTAAAGAGAATGATATCAAAAGGCCTTTGAATAATCCAATATGCACAACTATGACCCTATTAGTACTCACATTAACCAGGGTGAGGCCTTATAGTAAAATATGTCCACACTCTATTAGAAAAGGACTAATAAGCAAAATTTACCTTGTTAGGTGTGGTTAGTGCATGATGTGGTGCATACTAGACATGATATCTTTATGTAGATATCAACTAGGCTTGAGACTAGTATAGTGGCAGATAGCTAAGTCATAAGGCACCTAAATGGAACCTTTGATTATGCACTTTTGGTACATAGGCAACAACTTGCCTCAAAAGGGTGTAATAGTCTTAATTGTGGTACATTTAGATGAGAAATGAACCTCCAATATGTCTTACAACTTAGCAATGGTGCTAATGTGGCAAGAATCAGCCATATGTTACCTTGTTATAGGAAGAGTTCATCGCTCTATCCTTAAAAGTGCAAGAGTCTGTTTGGTTAAAGAGGTACTTGGATTACTTGGTTGGTAGACCAAATAATACTATCCAGTAATGGTTTACTGGACAAGTTGTGATCACATGTACCAAAAATCAAAGTATTATCATAAGACCAAACATATTGGACATAAGGTTCAGTTTTTGTAAATAACAAGGTGCCATGCCAAGAGAGTGAACGTAAAGTACTGTCCTACAAATGAAATGGTTATCGAGCCATTAAGTTAGCCCTAGCAAGGGAGGTGCTTACTAAGCACATAAAGGCTTAATAGCCTTCATAAAAGACAACTATGCCCTGGCATGTTGTTCACTAATTATGTTCCTGATGTTCACAAGTGATTGTCTAATGTTACAAAATTCAAATAAGTTGTTTTGCATACACTTATTTATTAGGGTGTTTGAATATGCATTCTTATTCATAGATCCTTTTTGTGCATTCTTGAGTGTGACAAGAATGTCAGGTAGACTTGAGGCTAGCCCTCTCTCATGGGTAACCGACTCCATTTGATTAGGGTATCAATAGGAGATAAGACAAGATTTTTAGTAGAACTATTTGGAGTTGGGTAATGGGTCAATTTTTGTTAACCGATTTAATAAATAGGTCAATTTCGTGTTGGCCTTTTAAAGAGTTTAGATCTACTCAAAATTATAAACATAACATGTTTTCCAACTAAACGATCAAATCATGTCGATTTCGGATCGAAATTGGTTCGGTTCATGCCGAGTTCGGGTTTCTCCCAGTAACTTCAGCTTGGGTTCATGTCGGGTTAGGCTTTCTCAACTCTAGAATTAAAACAAGGATAATTACAAGAACCTATCAATTTAAACTCATGAATGTCATCTTGATAATGACAAAAGGTCAAACCTATGGGTAAAAATGAATTTTACTTAGTCCACCTCAAGAGGCCAGATGTAACTTCAAGTTAATGAGTACATTTGGGAACTCAATTTGGACAATAAGGTGTCCAAATATCATCTTGCACAGCATTTTGTTAAAGAACCAAAAAAGACATATGCTCCATAGGAAAGGAGAGAATACTGTAGCACACATTTCATACCATGCGTGCAACAGATGACCAATTAGATTAATATAAGTTAGATCTCTACTTATATTTGTGTAAGACCCTATAAGATTGTGGCCTTACACTACTCAAAAGCGCGGAATAACGATAGAAAATAGCAATGGATTAAAATTTGCATAAGATAGCGATGAAAATAGTGAGAGATAATATGCATTTGAAATGTATCAAAGTAGGCGACAGACTTGGCGACGGAATTTCGTCGCCATGTTGAATATTTTGTTTTTACAATTAGCGACGGCTAATCCGTCGCCTAACAGTAAAAAAAATAAAAATTCAAACTAGCCAGAATATCCATCGCCTACCCTTTTAATAAGAGAACCAAATGTGGTTTTCAATTTCATTTCGTTTGAAGCTTCACGGAGACACCCCTGAGAGCACACGACCCCCACCCCACGAGCACCTATGCCTCTTGCCTCTCCGCCCACCACCGCTATGTGCCGCTGCTACCCCCATCGATCGCCCAAATTGCCAACACACGGTAGTTTTCTCACTTTTTGTTATTTTAATTCCCAAAAAGTTTGGCATTAAATTGTTAAAATTTCATGGTTAGTTCATGTTTTTGTTTAAATGTGAAATTTGTGTGAAATTATTAATCCAATTTACTTCAACATCTTCCTCAATGTAATTTAGGATGTAGGGTTGGTAATTTTAATTAAAATGTGACATGTTGGTGGAATGGAATTCTCAAGTTTGAAAGTATTATTAGTTTTGTGAAATTTGTAAGAATAAAAATATGCTTATATAAGTTTATAAGTAGAAATTTATAAAATCATTACAATTTGTATTTCGAATGTGAAATTAGCGGGAGCTAAAATGAATAATTGTTGTAAATTGGCATGCTTTACAGAAAATCATTGTTAATATTGGGTGGTGTATTTTAGTGAGATCGTTGGCATAAAGCTGGTGCTATAATTTGGATTATATGCTAAAGTGAAATTAGTGAAACATGAATATTTAAAAAGTTTCATGTAAGTTAGTGTATATGTTTATATATTCAATTATATATCTTAAATTGCATGTTTCTAATGTTATATATATTTAAATGAGTTGAGCTAACACATGATGAGCATCGACTGGCGAATGTAAGCATCTTTTCAAATGCAACAAGCTTCTGGCTCAAGATGTCAGCCACCCTTCATTGATCATCCACAACATAATGATGACAAGGATAAGGACGAGGATGAGGATGTGGATCAAGACTGTGATGATACTAATCTTGGTGCTTGAGTTGCTTGCTTCCCCCTCCCCCTTCTTAGTGCTTCTCCCTCTTCCTTATCACGCCCTTCTTGGTGCTTCTCCCTTTCTTGGTGCTTGCTTTTCCCCCTTCTTGTTAAGTTCACTTGGAAACTAATTTAGTTCCGAATTGTGACCTAAGAGTGATTGGTTTTGGAATGCTTGCTGTTTGTGACTTGAAAACAATTGGTTTCTGGTTGGGGATTTGTTGTTAAGTATAATTGGGAACTGTTTTGGTTTATATGCGATATTTGACTTGCTTATTGTTTGGAAATTGTTGAGAATGCTTCCAATGAAGCATTGGTATCAAATGGATTGAATATCCTCTTTGTAATTTTCTACAAGGAATTAAATGTATGTACTAAGGAATACCAGAAAAAACAAGCGTTTTATTAAAAAAATGAAAATAGCAACAGATTGGTGATGGACTAACAATTTTAAAAAAAAATTAACATGGAATTCAGCAATAGAATTAACAATCCGTCGCCTTAGCGATAGAAATTCAATCACTAATTCTGTCGCTAATGGCTGAGGATTTTCAGTTCTGTTGCTCACATAGCGTGCCTCTATCTCCTGCTAAACCATGGTTTGTCGCTCTTTCCATTGCTGTAGGGCGACGGATTTTTGAAATTCTGTCACTAGGTACTTAGCGACGAGGGAAACGTTGACACACATTATCTGTCGCTATTTCCACTGCTGAATTCAAGACTCCGCTGCTAAAAATATGAATTCCTTTGTGGATTCTGTCATTATGTGGGCTTTTTTTGTACTGTTATATTTGTACCCTCAGGACTAACAATCAATGGCTTGAGACTCAATTTAATGTTCGTTATCTTAGTGTATAGTTAAAGGATCATGAGTGATTAGGTCTGGCAGGACATGTCTAGAAAAACGAGTTGGATTTGGTCGAGAGTCTAGTGAGAAGAGGAAGATCATTTACAAAATCTCATTAATCTTTATTCACCAATGCACTAGTTACGACTTATGTGTCATAATTGTTAATACGAAATATGTTGGTTTGATGAAATCAAAGTGAGACATCTTAATGAGATTGAAATGATCTAGGGTACTTCCATACTTTCAACTACTCATATGCAGTTCGCGATGAGAGGCTATATATTCCTAACAGATGTATAGAACAAATCTCTCATAAAAAAGCTGGTTGCACGACCTATTTGCCCAATATGAAGATTGTACAGAAACAAAAAGGAAAATAAGTTTTTCTTAAGGTGGAAAAAAGCATTTCCTTCTGTGTGAGTGGGAGATGTTGGATTTAGGGCACGATACAACCATGAGGGGCGCAGACCCAATCCACATTACAAGTTAACGACTTAAGCCACCTCAAAAACCCCTAGTTTCTTAATTGTTCGTCTAATATAAAAGGGGACTAGCCTAAGAAAAAAAACATAAAAAATAAACGAGGGTTCCGTAAAGTGAGTTTTCTGCACAAAATGCTAGGGCTCTTAAGCTGTGAGATTGTGAAGGTTCTCTGTATATTGAGTTCCTTCCTCAACCAGTGATTCTAAGGTAGGGTTTGATCGTCTTCCGCTGTAGGATTAAGTCAAATTCGTTACATTTAATTCGTTATATTACTTCCTTCATGTTTATCAAGTGTCTTAACCAATCCCCCGTCCAAGTTCTCTATTATTGTATGTTGTTTCCTATTACTCTTGTTTCCACCCTACTTTCACTCTAGGTTCTTTTCATTATCTTGCAATCTCTAAACAATTGTGATGCATATTCCTCAACTTTGCAACAGTAATGCATCTATTACCTCCTTTAATTTTTGAATTCTTCTATTCCTTAATGTTGGTGGTAGAGGATCAAAGTAGATTTCAAAGTGAAAATGTTCCATTTATTAGGTATTTCTAGGGCACGCCTAAAATCTTTTCCACATTTTTGATTCTATTTCACTAGCTTCGTCCTTTCCCTTTCTTCCTTTTGCCTAATTCTAAATTTCTCTAAAGTAGCCATAACCTTATCTAAGATATCGCCCAATATTTGTTCTTCGCTACACCACTTTCTCTTCTAAATATGTCTCTATTGATAGAATTTGTTGACTTCTTTCCCATTGTTCACTTCCTATACCATTCTTCTTGCATCCCGCAGATCCCAAACCTTTTGATTTTTCCATTCATCCTTGATCACCCCCTCTTTGATTAAAATTGGGTTTTAGCCACCAAATAGTTCCCTAATAGTCATGTTTTTACACTATTTTCTATCTTCCATTTCAATTCCTTTTTGGTTTTAGAGACTGTTTGTGACAATCATTTTGTAATAGTTGCATTAAATTAACCTAATAACTTCGTAATTCAAGTGCGTATTTTTGTAGTGTAAGGACTATAAATTTTAGCTCTATTGATTATTTAGGTTCGTTATTTTAACTAATTTTACTAGACTAATTATGTGTAGTAGTTGAATGTTAGTAACTTAAGTAATTTTATAACTATATATATATATATATATATATATATATATATATATATATATAGTGTTTTATGCATTCTTATCTGAATTAGAGTAGTTATCTATCACTAGGCCTAAAAATTGAGAGCTTTACCATTCAGATCGAGCCAAAGCCATTAGAATCCTACCTATATCCTTTCTTCTAATGAGTTTTAAGTGGGGAAAAAGGGCAAGTTAATAAAAAAGAGGGTAGTGTTGCATCTTACTAGCCATGTGAGTTGAATAAAAGGACGAGGAAGTCATGGTTAGCAAATAGAAAGACAGTAGAACAGGGTGAAATTTTAAAGCCTCATAAGCTTTCTGTATGACCTCCTTACAACCCTACACACTCATCACTCTTGGCAGAGAGAGAGACAGGGATAGCGAGGGAGGGAGGGAGGAAGAAAGGGAGAGAGGGAGAGAAGAAGTGAAGGAGAAGAGGAGGAGGCCAGATAGAAGCATATGTAAAGATAAGAGGAAGAATGAAGAAGAAGAAGAGGGACGGCAGAGGGGAAGGAGAACTGGGTAGGAGGAACGTGTTTTCTCAAATTCAAGCCAATTTCAACCCTAGGCACTTATGATTCTAAGGAATAGAGCTAGGTAATCTTCAAATTGAATTATTAGTAAGATACGAACCCTAATTATTGGAAAAGTAGGTCTAAATCAATTGCAAGGGAATGGGAACCAGAGTTGTCCAGTGGGAGTACCACTACCTTGAAAAGCGATTTTGGCTATACCTCAATGCAAATCGAAAAGAGTCGTTCACTCTCCAAGTTTTACACAGCTAGCTTGCTGAATGCATGTACTTGCGGCCAAAAGTTTGGAATACACAAGACTACAAGTGCCCAGAACAGAGAACAGAGCAGTAGAAAGTAGAGAATGAGAGGAGAGTTGAGGAAAGGCTCGATGTGATTTGAAGCAGCACGGGAGTAAGCTACCTATACCATAGGGTAGAACTACTGGAGATGAGAAAAAGAGGGAACGTCTGTGGTGTGGAGTGAATTCATGCTAAAAATCAGGGCCACCACTCTTGCTGCTAATCACCAGGGCCACTAGCCGTTAAGGAGAAAAAATAGGAAATAAATCTGCAAGTGAACGTTGGTGGTTACGCAACTAACGGATGAAAATATTAAAAGATATTTTCTGCAAAAAATTAACGGATACGGCCCACGACTGCATAACAACTGCCGCCCAGGCGAGCGCGCTTGCATATGTGGTTTTCACGCTTATCCTATAACCCTACTAAAACCAAGCCCGAGAAAGAGGGAATAATAAAACCCCACAAGGGGCTTCTCATCCTCCTATGTGGGACAAGGAGTAGGAACATAGGAGGCTAGTTTTTACCACTACTTCCAACATAAAGCAATTTTATTATTGGAAATTCCCATTTCATAGCTTATATTAGTTTTTAGGAGTGTGAAGATTTTGATATCAAATGCGAAAAGAATTTGGGCCAAGGTTATTGTTTGATAGGTTAGTGTTTGGGGTTTATTTGAGTTATTTTTGTTGGAGGGAGGAGGCGAAATTCAGTTTTTGGGAACTTTTGATATGTTAATTCTTGTGGACGTTGTATGCTTTGTGTAACCTACATGATTATTATTGATTAAATTAGCTAAGGGACCATGGATGCGGAGCTACAAGGAGCAAATTAGAATAGTATATTTCAAATAAGGCATGAAAATTGATTGCATGTCCCTATTTTGGATTAAAAAGAACAAAGGGCTATCATTTGTTAGTTCAACATAGCAATCCACCCCTAGAATAGGTTAGTAAACCAACCAGTGGCTCAACCATGGCCGTTTCTGTCCCTACATTTATGGTTGCATGTCACTTGCAAGATTTCTGTTGATAGTTGAAACGAAATCTATCTCGAACCTTTAAATTGACAACTTGCATGAATGGTTGCTGATATGTATGATGCGATGTGCATTGCTGCCTTTGTTCAATTTAACTTCTAAAAATGAGTTTTCATAAACTATTGAATTGAAAATTATTAAAGTTACAAATGCATAAGTTTTGGATAAGGCATATAGGTGTGCAAGGCATTGATGTTTATTCATATTATTATGTGCAAGTGCAGCTAAGCAAGTTCGGATCTTTAGAGTAATTGTTTGAAATATGTAAGATTCAAGATAAGTTTGAGATTAGTTGTTTGTTAAAAAGCATGCCTTGCTTGCATTTAAATGGATATGATTACAAAGCTTTGAGTAGTGTGCTTTTGACTCAAACTGAGTGGATATTTCAGACATGTACTACATTAATTGAATTTCAAAAAGGGTCAATGATCCCAACCAGTGACTGTCGCTAGATAAACCATGTTGGCAAAAGCCTAATCAAACACCAGAGTATAAAAGCGTGTGATAGGTCTTTATGCCCTTTAAAATGATTAACATAGTTTTGAACAATTTTATGGGCTAGGAGACAAGAGCTGAAAACGACCTAGTGTTGCAAGTAGACCTTGCGATATTATGTGATTTAGAAGTCCTAACAGCCACTGTGGTCCCTGTTCTTAATTTCTTCACGATGGTAAGACCCTTTAGATTTTACAATGCCTCAAAATACAAAAAGTCTTGGATTACGATTGTCCAATTACGAGAGTGCTAGATATGAGTTCTGATGCCTAAGTAATCTGGTTATTTACAAGTTAATTCAAGCTATTGTTTGAGAAATGCAATAACGTCTTTGTGCCATTTTTTGTAAATTGGATTTAAAACTAGAGCATGTGATTTGTTTCAAGTATCATAAAGCAACTTAGCTAAAAATTGATTGCACTTGAGTTTAAAGATTGCTTTTCAAAAGAGAAAAACCTTCTATCCTACTATTTAGGGCATTATTGAGCATCATTTGATTGAAAGAGAGTTTTTTCACTTTTGTTCTCTGGTGCTTAAATCACCTATGAATCGTTTGATTGGTATAGTTCTTGTTACCCTAAGGTTAACTATTGTACTCCGTAGACACGCTACATACATATGGTGTACAAATATTCACATTTTGATACTGCAGGTTACCCATTGGATATGTAGTTTGCACACCCCCCTTTCTCTTCCCCTTTCTCCAGGTTTAACTTTTCAAAAGAGCTACTTGTAGTCCTGATTGATGATGGATTGTTTCTTGCTTCTATTTTTATCATCATGTTGTAAGACAAAATGTGCATACGTAACTAGTTCTGAAGCTACAAGGTGTAAGGTTATTTAACTTTAAGTTGGAAATTTTGTAAGATGTGCACTTGTCTCCATAAATTGCATATTGTATAATTGTTGCTCTAAATGCCTGTGTGAGCCAACCATTTGCTTAGTCACTTACCTTCTACTAGTTGGAGTTGAATGCTTTAGGAATTAAACCCTTGATGCTTTGCCTCATAGACCCCTTGAGCTACATTTTGTTTACTAAATTATATGGCCTGAGTATGTGACTTATAGAGTTGTTTTTCTTTGGTGTGTGGCCATCGAGTTTGTTTAAAACTATCCTTCATGGCTTTATTATTATAGGTATGAGTATAAGGCCACGAGGCTAGGGTTATGGTTGATTTTTAGGCAAAGTTCTATTAGTTTTGTTTCAAAACAAAAGAATAACAAGTGACCACCTTAGGCCTAAAACCTTTCCAAAAGTTTTAAATGAGGCAAGAAATACTACCCCAGGGATAGGAGTGTTACAACTTTCTACCCCATGATGAGGTTGCTTTCTACTAGGGAGCTTATCTTGTGCTTTGCTTTATAGACTTTTGCTGGGAGCAAGGTTTGGTTCACTTGGAGTCTTCATGCTTGCCTTAATAAAAGCACATCATTAAAAGCTCTTATTTCCTTATCCCTAGTCCTCCAAAACCTTTTGGCTCAAAAACTTGCTTTATCTTATCTAGTGGATGGAGTTTTACCCCTTCATTATTCCAATAGCAGAATGATGCAATAATACTATTGATCTTTCGAGCCACACCCACCGGCACCTTGAAAACTAATAAAACAGGTTGATTAAGGGATGTTAAGATCACATTAATTAAGATAAGTTTCCTTACAGGCAAGGACTTTTGCATTCCATCACTATAGTCTCTTCTACACTTAGTTGATAAGGAATGCAACATGTGATGTCTTATTCCTCGGTGTTATGTGGGGAACCTTAGGTACTTTGCGAATGCTTCATTAATCTCAAAGCCAAAGACCAGTTGAATCCTTTCTTCCCCTTTTATGTGACATGTTTAGGGACCATCATGGCGAGTTTGATGACCCCGAGCTATCGATATTAACTCAAACATTAAGCAAAATCCTAACTTGATTTGGTAAGTCACTATAATTAAATAAAACATATTAACTTATAAGGTTCTATGTTCTAAGTCATGCCATAATTTGGTTTGATTTACAAATATGCTAATTCAGTCTATCTAAAATTTACTGTTCTTTCTCCTTTAAACCGAATTGAGCTTAGTCAACTTGACCAATCCATTGGGCATTGAAAAATTATGCATTTTCTCTATATTCATTAGAATTTCTCTTTTTTTGCTGCATCTCATTGCAATTTTGTTTTACGTTCCCATGACCCTTTTTAGACTACAAAATAATTTTTTTAAAGGGATTATTATACCTAAAAGAATTAAACTGGACAAAAGGACATTTGACAAAAATTTGGCTAGAATTAACCTCAAATTGGTTCATTTTCAAGTTGATTAGATTCAGTTCAAGTATGAGTTCAAATCAAGTCATTTTTGTTTTGTGTTAACTTTGAGTCAGTTGAAATTTAATCCAATGAGATTGTTTTACCACTAAGAGCAACTTTGGGGAAAAAAATGTTAGATTCATTTTGAACACAATTGGATTTGAGTTTCTATTCCTATTTGGATTAATCTAAGGCGCTGTTCTTTTCATAGTTTAATGGACCCAATGATACGGCTGCAAGTGCACGGTGGCATTGTAGCAAATCAAGGTCGATCCCACAGAGACCAGGTTGAACTACTGAGTTATATTCGCTCAAGATATGCTAAGCAAAATTCTAATTTAAATGGTTTTGATTAAACAACTTCAAATAAACTTGTCAAAATCAATAAGAGAAAAACGTCTAGGAATTTCGCAGTTATGGAAGAGAATTGGATCAAAACGAATAAACATGTGTTATTCTCTAATTGGTTAATTCCAAGGAATTGTAATCTTATCAAGAAACTTGATCTATTCTTTACAAATCAATCAAATTTGCCTAAACTAAGCAAGTGTCATTCTTTCAAACTAATTTGACTTAATCCAAGTTTAATATATTCAATTACTCACTAGCCTCCCTAGCATATAAATCTCTCTTTTGAGACGAAGTTATGCTATGTCTATTCAAGCAGTCCAACAACCAAATGTCGTCTTTTGAATGTTCACTCGGTTGTTTCAAGTGTGCAAGTAAATTTCGGCCACAAATCGACTCACAACATATTAAACACTTGATAGAACGAAATCATACCAATCATCAAAATAAGCACAATTGATTAAACTAAAACATGATCCAATACACTTCCAAAAACTACCAGATTCCTAGACTAAGAAAACTACTCAAACATAATCAAAGATTAAACGACTAACTACTCTAAAATGATAAATCTATAGAGGAAAGAGAAGAGAAGAGAGAAGAATCCTTGCAAGTCTTCACTTCAACTCTATCTCACTCTCTCTAATCTAAACTAATCCTAATCTACTTGAAGAAAGGAAAGGTGTATGAGATAAGATGATGGGGTGTTTGTGAGGATGAGAGCCCCCCCCCCTCTTTTATGGTAAAATTCTGGAAGATGAACAGCCACGCGTAATAATGGAATAATAACCGCTAGGAAGTCAAAAAGCATATGAGAAAACAAAAAGCCTTACAGGAAATAGAGACACCACAGACCGTGGGACTCACCACGGATCGACCGTGGTGTCCTCTGCCTCGGCATTCTCTGCTCTTCTTTCTCCCATAGGCATGGCAACTCAGGGGCATCCGTGGAGAGTCAAAATACACTCAATTAGGGTCAAAGCAAGGGCAAAAAGGTCCAGAATTCTGCAAAATAGAAAAGAACCATGCCCGAACGTAAAATGGGAAAATGACTATAAATTATCACATAAAGCATATAATTTTCCCTAAAAATGCAACAAAATGACCCTAAAATGATATATACACTTTAAGCACTTATCACCCAACCCACTCCTTCCTACTCCAACCTTCTCTTTCCCACATCTTCCCATACTTAAAAAAAAATACCACTCCTCACTCTCACCCACTACTTCCAACTCCTATATATAACTCTTATTTTTCATATCTTGAAAACTTTTATAATTTATGTAATTGTGTGTACGAATAGTCTGATAAGAATTATGAAAAGTTTTATTTATTTTTCGGATGTTATAAAAATATTTGTTTGTCATGCCAAAAATGGTAGATGACGTAATTTTTGTTATATATATAGGAGAAAAAATAATTTTTCTGCTTTTTAAAGCAAATGTTAGTTTCTTGTGACTAGTAGATATTTTGGGTTTAATTCCGTATATGGAAGAGATGATCAAATTTATTTTTTTTGCGTTGATTGCAAAATATTTGTTGTAGGACACCAAAGCGTGCATGGTTGTTGTTGTACGTGTAACAGATTTATTTTTCGTTCATTGTAACTTGGGGCCAAATTTGCAGATTTTTTTTTCAGCATATTGAAGGAACCTGTAGATTTTTTTGGCGTTGTTTGTACTTCGTGATAGGAGTGCAAATGCGTTCGAACCAAAAATGTGCTATTTTTAAGGTACTTTTACACCTGTTTTATGCTCGTTTTAATAATATTTTTAAGGTTTTTAATTTATTTTATTTTATTTTACAGATTTTTAATAAATGTGAAAAAAGGGCCAAAATGGCAAAAAATGCGAGAAAAATATAGAAAATGTCGGGAATTGAAGAACCGGTCCAAAATTCCACAGAACTGGCCAAGGAAAATTCAAGGAGAAAGAAAAAAAATCAAACCAGTCCAGCAAAAAACCGGACCGGTCCGGTTCAGCAAACCCGGTTCACTTAATTACCCCCTCTCCTCCTTGACTCTCTCTCTCTCGCTCTAACTCGCCTTCTTCACGCTCTCTCTCTCCTCTTTGTGATTGCGTTCCCATCCCCAAACCCAGAAAAACCTCCTCACTTCGCACAACCCCACCACTGCAATTCACGCATCAACATGCCACGTACCCAACTTCGCTGGCTTCATCATCACCATCCACGACACCATCCCAATCGAACGGTGAAGAATCGAAGGGTTCGGGTATAAAGGAGGAAGACGCCATTGAAGAT
Organism: Selenicereus undatus; assembly: GCA_017589665.1. Taxonomy (NCBI): domain Eukaryota; kingdom Viridiplantae; phylum Streptophyta; class Magnoliopsida; order Caryophyllales; family Cactaceae; genus Selenicereus; species Selenicereus undatus. The sequence goes on from JACYFF010031958.1 coordinate 59,411,753, forward strand.
CGGTTAGGTAATTTAGGAGTAGGTAATTGTAGGTAATTTAGGCTAGTTAATTCTAGGTTAGTTTAGGTTTAATTCCAGTTTTAGGGTTTAGCTTCATTTAATGTTCATTTTCATTTTCCTTTTTCGTACTCCTAAATTCAGGGTTGATGTTCAAATTAGGGTTAGAATTTTAGATCTATTTTAGGGTTCGAATTTCATCTAAACACATTGCAATTTCGAGTTTCCTAGTTGTAATTCATGCTTTTGGTTTGATTTTGCAAAGATTGAATGTTAATTTGAGCAATTTCCTTCGGTTCTGTCGATTTCTTCCCCCTTCCCCCTGGTTCGAGCTCTGCTAGAGGCAAGGGTGGCGTCTCTGTGTTGAAGGGGCATTGGTTGGGTTTGTTTCTTCAACTTTGCTATTAATTATAATAGTGCTATTCGCTTTTTGATTTAGTAGATTAGCATCGTTCCTGGTTGTGTGATTGTGGTCATTTAGTGTCGCTCTGTTTGTTCTTCCCTTTCCCTCGTGAATTAGTCAGTTCATGTGCCTGAATTGTTGGTAGAAAACAGTGGTTTGCGATTAATGTTATTAGTGGAAGCCCAAATGCCTAATTATGCCTAATTGTGCCAGATTAGTTATGTGCTATTTTTGATCTCTCTGCATTGGTTCAAGTTACTAAAATCTTATTAGGTTATGTTAGATTGCTAGGCTTAAGGTTGGTTGTTGATTCATATGGAAATTAAGAACACTGATTACTTCGTTTTGGACAGATGTGTTTAGTTTTAGGATGGTGAATGCTTAGGGTTAAATATTTAGTTGACTTAGAAATTTAGTTTTCTTGAATGATTTTCGTTTGGTTTAATATAGTTAATTAGTTAATACATCCTTTTCAAGTGACCGTAATCTCAACGTCATCCCTGTGGATCCACCCTCAAAGTACTACGATGACAATCGTGTGCTTAAGGTTTCCTTTTCTTTTCTTTTCTTTAGTTTATTTTTCACCTGCCTCAAAAACCACCAACAAGATGCATTGTACATATATTTTGAGCAAATTTGTTTTTCCGTGTGAATTAGTAATAAAATATTGGAAGCTCTTCACACAAATTGCCGATGATTTTTTTCCGTGTACTGAGGGTCTGTCCTTTTCGTTGGGAAATATAGGTTTGTAAATGGGTGAAATTGATTGAGATTGGTAGAAGTGGGTTAAAGTAGATTGAAGTGGGTATTTTTTTATTGAAGTGGATTGAATTTGGTTGAAATAGGTTGAAGTTGGTTGATGTGGATTGAATTTTTTATTTTATTATTTTGTGTATGATGGGTAGAAGTTGGTTAAAATAGTGGAAAATATGTTGAAGTGGGCTGAAGTGGGTTGAAGTTGGCTGAAGTTAGTATTTTTTTGTTAAAGTTCGTGAAGTGGGTTGAAGTGGGTTGATGTTGGTACATTTGGATTTACCAACGAAAAGAACAAGGCCTGAACATATGTGTATTTTTTTTTTGTTCGTATTTGATTAATATATGAAAAAAAAAATCAGTAATTTGTTTTATGAATAACGAAAATTATAATTTTTTTAGGTAGCAACGGCCACGAAATAATATTTCATACCTGAGTTAACACAGAAAAATATTTTTTCAGTCTAATTTTTGTTATTATTATCGGTAATTGCTATCACAAATAAAAGATTACGTTAAAAAAACAAAATACGTAACCTACATCAAATCTCCTACTTCATTCAACTCCTTCCCCACTCCTTGCCCCCTTTCCCAGACTTTAAAAACAAAATACCACTCCTACCCACTCTCACCCATCCTTCCCCCCTTTCCCACTCCCACCCATCCCACACTTGGAATTTTCCAACGAAAAGAACAGGGCCTAAGTTTGGTGCGAGTTTCGGTCTAAGTTGATGTTATTCGATTGATTTGAGAACATTGATACTAGTTTAGTTTTGCCAATTCTAAATGAGTTCAATTATCTATGTTATGACTTCAAATGGAGCTAGTACTAATTTGGGTCCAAATCCCAATAACTTCAATTTGAAGCTATTTATTTATTTTTTTGTCTATTTGGAAACAAATTTACCAACATCTTGTTTTGTGACATATAAATAACTAGGGTACTATGCATTGCACTGCTTTTGTATTTGAAGCTCTAACTGTGAAGGAGCTTTAGGAACCTCTAGTTTTAATTGGTGAATTCAACCAAGTTGACAATCTGCTCGATAAAAGTGAGGGCATACTTACCAAAGTGGATGAGAGGGATTCATTTCCAAGAAAATCCAACCCGTTGTTGTCGATATACCATTTGTTGGTCAATGTTTATAACTTATACGTGGCCAGGTAATCAAGAAGGACTAAATACTATTTATAGATTACTAGGGTACTATGCATTATACTTGCCTGATTTCCTAACAGTGGTATCAGAGCCATTGTTGCTCGGTTTTGACCTCAAATTGATCCATCATGACTAAACATACGATTAGTTTGTTCTATGTTTGAATTATGCTTAAAGTATCATCTGTCTTCCCTAGTTGACTTGAATAATCAGCATAGGTGATTAATTTTTGTAATTACACAAGCTAGATTGTTCTAAATATCAGTGTGATGTTGTGTTCATCTTAACCAATCAAATTATGTTATTTTAATTCATGAAAGCATGCTTTTCACATGTGATTATCTGCTAAGTATGCTTACCTAATTGTTTTTCCCCTTATCGTGAGCCCCTGTTTCTCTAAGTAGGCTAACTCCTAACCCTAAATCTGAGCTCTCCCTAACCCTAAATCTGACCAAAATGTGGACCTGCCTTGCCCTAACCAACCAAACTCTACCCATGCCTCTATGAACATGATGGAAAATGCTCCGACGAGGCCTTAGTTGCTCGACTGATGGCCTCCTCGCACTTATTTATAAAAAAAGGGGAATTGAGAAAAGGCAAGAAACCCAGTGAAAGAGTCGAGCAATACCCATCAGCACCGACGAAGGTCTTTTGACTACCTTCTTCCTCCACCGCCTCCTTTACATGCCGATCTACTAAAATCGTCGAAGAAAAGACGGAAACATAACCACACGCCAACAAGAATAACCCACGCTCCACTGCATAAGATGTGCGTTGAGCGTTTAGAGGTTGTATTTCGGCTCCTTGGTGGCCGATCTATGCTTAGGTGGTATCGGTTTAGCAAAAATCTAAGGTTGTAGGCCTTCGATTAGAGGTAGAGAGTGGCGGTTCTTTCTATCATCTGGGTGTTTTGGACAATGGTACAGCAACTGTGGCTGCTTAGAGAGAATCGTCATCATAATAAGGCGCGAGTTAAAGGAACGGGGTCGTCCATGGTAGCATGAAAAGGAGGAGCTCTAGGGCGCCGTGTTTTTTTTGCGCCGATAGTTCAGAGTGAGAGAGTTTGATGGGTTTCGAGGTAGAGAGAGAAATGTCGAACTTGTCAAGCCCGAATGAAAGAGGGGGGAGGGTCTCGGGTTTGATTAGGTTTTTTATAAAAAAAATTTATGGTTTTGTTTTTGTTTTAAAATAATTACCAAGATTATTAGTTATGGCATGATTTCTTGTCAAAGTATTTTGATTATATCCATAAGTTGACATGGTTCATGCAATTAGTTCATTAGTTGAATTAAGATTTTAGATTAGTTATAATTTGGACTGCATGAAGTCATTACAAATACATTAATACATTTAGCGTCACATATAAATGCATTTTATATGCTTCAAGTTGAAATTTTCATGCTGAGTGACTTGTTAATAATCAATTGGATTGAAGTTATATGAATTTGTTTCGTATATAGAATTAGTATTTATGATGTAAATTTGCTTTACTTCAATTCAATAAATATCTATGTTATATTTAGATTAATGTTAATCCCCCTACAAGTTATGTTATATAAATGTGTTTTATATAATACTTAGTTACATGAATAGGTTTCATGATAATCATTTTATTTAATAATTTTATGAATACGCTATATGCAAATACATGAGCAATTGTGAATCGGTTAATTGTTCAGACATTGCTCTAGTTGATAAAGATTTTCATAAAGTTTCACCTAAATAAGTTTCATGCGATCATTTGGATATATAGGGTATTTGATTATTTTATGAATTTGTTTCATGAAATGTAAATTTGCAATATTACATGAATACGTTTTATATGATTTGCGAGTTTTACCTTGAATTCATTTCATTCACATTTTTAATATTATATGGATCTACTCTATACAATTAATTGCGATTAAATTTGGATATGTTTCATGTCACAAATTAGGTTTCATGCGATTGCGTGAATATGTTTCATGTCAATCATCAATTAGTAGTATTATATAAATGCATTTTAGATGCATATACAAACTACATGAATGGTGGTAAATTTTCTAGTTGTTTCAGTACTTTTCTCGTGCCCAAATTAATGAATATGAATTTATTTCATATTTCCTACTAGTTACACAATTTAGCATTATTTTATAAATTTGTTTCATAAAATCTAAATTTATAAAATTATGAATATGTTTTACAACTTGCGAGTGACCTTTGAATAAGTTTCATATTATCAATAATTATGTAAGTGTGTTTTATATAATGTTCTTTAGGCTGTAATGAACTTCTTTTATAACATGCTATTATTTGAATATGTTTCACAATATAATTCATTTCATCATATAAATATGTTTTATATAATAATTTGAATTTTATGGTTGATATGTCATTGATAGAGTTTTAAATGGCATATTTGTAGTAAATAAATTCATTTTATGTAATAACTTCATGTAAATGTGTTTTACATTATTAACTTGAATATGTTTATGATATTTCCAAAAGAGTTAATTAGTTTAACGATAATTCTCTGCATAAATTTTGTTTCATGGAAAAATACGATAGTTAAATTGTAGAAACTTCTAATTCATGTTTGTATATGATGATTATGGGCTTCGCAAAATTTTTGATCGTGCAACATGAATGATGGAGTTTTTGATAATTTAATTATTTGAAAATATGCCTAATGTCCATCTTTTCAAATATATGCCTCTAGATATGGCAATCAAAATATGGTTCGTAATTTGTTTACCCATGAAAAGCATGATAATACTGACTATGACACAGTGTCAGAAGATTTTGTTTCTTCTGAACGAGCGTGAAGTGTTAGAAGACTCATCAGATTCTAGGTCTCTTAGAATGGCAAAGATGGTACTGCTTGTGAGCAGTATCAAGAAAACTTAAAGGTATACCAAAAATGGATCGAGAATGGATCGCTCAACATGCTATGCTTTGTCATATTACATTAGTGATGATCTAGTGAGGGAATTAAAAGTTATCCCACTATTTAGTACACATGAGATTTGCTTAGAATCAGGTTCTTCTAGATTCATTTCCTCTTAAAGTTCCAAACCTAAGGTTGTTACTGCAAAAAGGAAAAAGGCTAAGGGAATAAAGAGACGCATATAGCACGTGTGAAGTGTTGTAATTGTGGAAATAAGGGACCCTACAATCAGGATTGTCCTGAGCCAATTAAGGTACCTTCTTCACAGTTGCTCTTGAATAACATGTGTGCTTCCAAGCATTAGTTACCAACTGTAATCCCTAGTGGATTGTTGACACTTGAGCAACCAAGCATATAGTTCAAGATCGAGCTGATGTTATGAACTTTTGTCACTGCACAAAGGATTCACAAGTTGTCATTTTTGGTAATGCACGTCAAGAAGGTGTCCTTAAAATAAGGACATATCTTCGTCAAGAGAATGCGTTGCTTCTTAACGATACTCTCTAAGCACCTAGGGTGCGATGTTCTCTTGTGTCTTTTGTTTCTGACATTAGTTTCTCTTTAATTTTTCTCTAGATGTTTAAGATATCGTATACAATGGCAATTTGTTTGGCCATGCGACATTGAAAGGAATTTTCAATGTTTTCGACGAAATAGAACATCTTCCATCCTTACCTCATTTTTGAATTTATTTTAGCCATGCTCGACTTGACCATACGGGCCTAGATAGAGTCATCAAACTAGCTAAATATGGTCATTTAAGGTCGATCATTAGGATTACGTTGCCTATGTGTGAGTTAAATTTAGCTAGCAAAGCAACTATAAAGTCTTTTAGTAAGACTTCAGGGGCATCGAATCTCTTAGTGTTCATTCACTCCAGGCATCTGCGGGCCCATGAATGTGAAAGCATAACATAGAGCGATATATATTCATGATATAGGTGATAAGTCCTTAAAGTGCACTATATTTTGAGGTCATTTTGTGCCATTTTAAAGGAGAATTATGTCCTTTATGTTATATTATCCACTCCTTTTTTTGTTTTAAATTCGAATATGGTTATTTTCTGTGTTTTGCAGGTTTTTGGACCATTTTACCCCAAAATAGACCATAATTGAGTGTCGTTTGACTCCCCATGAACACCCCCATGTCACTATGCTCATGGAAGGAAGAAAGAACAGAAGAGTATCGAGACAAAGCTCACCACGAACTATACGTGGTGAAGGCCACAGTTCATGGTGGCCTCATTTCCCCCAAGCCTGTTTGTTTTCTCGCGACTGCTAGACTTCCAGGTGGTTTCGCTATAAAAACGATTATTTTCAGCCTCATTTCATAATCCCATTATTCCATCTCCATACTCCATTCTATTCTACTTAGAGTAGGCTTTAGATTAGAGGAATAGAGAAAGAATTGAAGTGAAGATTTGCAACGGTTCCATGCCGGGTTTGTAATCGATGGATTTAAGCGTGTTATTTAGCTGAGCATTTCTTTTCTCTTCCCTTCTCTTTTATCATTATCTTTGGATTTATGTTTTGTAATTTTGACTATCTTTTGTTGTTTTGATTTTGGATTTATGCAAATACTAGTTAAATTCTTGATTTACTGTTCATCTTTTTGAATATTTTGGAATTATTAGATTATTTTATTGGATCCTAGATGTTTATTGTCTCACACGAAATTTGATCACTTTCTTGCATGTTTTGGGTATTGGGTGAAGAACTGAAAGGTGAAATTCAATACTTAAACCCTGGCATTTGACTTGATTGTGTGGAGTCTTGAGAAAGTCACACCAATTAAGAAACCACAAATATGATAATTGCATGCTTAATGAATCTAAACAAATCGAGAGCCCTTGAGAAACAGCAATTAGTTAGATTTAGGTATTTCACTTCACCTTGAAAGAGGGTTGTGATACTTCGATTGACAGTTTTAAAACATCTAATTTAAGAAGAAATGCTTGATTAATGCATAAGTCAAGAGATTGCTAGTTTTGTATAACCTTGATTATTTATCCATTAGATTAAATAGTTGATTAGTTTAATTTCAACATTCAGTATTGATTCTCTTAGCCTATCTTGACATAATATAACCCAATAGCTTGACTAAGTCTCTATGGTATCAACCTTGATATGCTACAATGCCACCGTGCACTTGCGGCCATATCAATAGGTATGTATACCTATTATATCACCACTATTAGGTACTTAATGTGTTCATATACTTTATAGTGGTAGTAGGACTCAATTGGAACAAAGTATTATAGCTCTTTAAACCAATCGAGATCGTGAATATCTTCTTCGCGAAATGAATTCCCGCAATGTCAATTTTCTTGAGAATAAGTTCTCAAGCATTTGGTGAGATTTTAAAATGACCTCAAATTGTATGAGTTACAATAAGACCTTAAACAATCTCTCGGTGAGTGGGAGGATTTGAATTCTCACTAAGTCACAAAAGATGGAACACATTCCTTATTGGACAGGGATGGCGAAGGTTTGTCTGTTAAAGAGAATGAGATTCGTCCTTAATCTCCAAATGTTGAGGGGAGTCAGCCTGAGAATAAGGTTTATCTTCAATCTCGCATTCCTGAACATGTAGTTAGTGCACACGTTTAGGATCCCACCTTCAACGGATAGTGGGAGTAATTTTCTCCCCATGCTCAGGGTCCCATACCTCATAGAGAAAGGGGAGGATTGCTAGTCCCATACCGCTTACAGAAAGAGGGAGGGATTCCTAGTCCTATACCTCTTAGAGAAAGGGGGAGGGATTTCTCACCTAGGCAGACAAATAAAGCAGGTCCCAGGATCCAAGGGAGTAGGCATGGAAGAATTCCTCGATGATATTTCTAAGTTGTAGAGGAAATATTCATGTTCACTTCCTTGGAAGTTAAGGATCCCACCTCTTATCAAGAGGTAATTGATTCACTAAATCATAAAGAGTGGATGGATGCCATGAGGGATGAGATAGACTCAATGGCAAGAAAAGGGTTTGAGAAGTCGTTGATCATCCTCCCTTACATAAATCTATTAGAAACAAATGGATTTTCAAGATAAAACGTCGGGTAGATGGTTTAATCGATAAGTTCAAGCCTAACAACTCCTAGCTCTGATTGCCCATTTGGAATTTGAGCTATTCGAAATGGACGTGAAGACTTCTTTCCTCAATGACAATCTTAAGGAAGATATTTATATGGACCAACCCATTGGTTTTGTATCAAAGAGACAAGAGGACAAGGTGTGTCATCTCAAAAGTCCATGTATGATCTTAAGCTATCTTTCAGCTCTTGGTACTTTAGATTCCATAAATCCATAACTTTGTTGGCTTATCTATGGTTTTAGAAGACCATTGTGTATATATTTCAACATATCAGCATGAGGGATTATGATTCTTGTCCTGTACGTTAATGACATGCCATTGGATGAGAACAACTTAGAGTTGATTGAAGCTACTAAAATGGTGGTTGTCCTATGTCTTTGAGATGAAGGACATGGGTGAAGCTAGGTGTTGAATTTATGAGTATACTTCCACAAGAGGGGGGGTGAATTGTGGTGTCTGATTTTCGCGTTATAAGTAACAAACACCCTGACAGAGGTTGTTCTCAGATGACGAACACCCTGTTGACTTGTTTGCAGGGGGTGTTT
>JACYFF010031958.1:59420635-59454890 GCA_017589665.1 Selenicereus undatus
GTCCAAGACTTGTAGAGCTGCTGTGAACACCAAGACTGCCTTGTTTGCTGGAGTTGTTCTTTGCATTGCTAGAAGAGCTGCTGTGAACATGCCTTACAACCAACTGTGAGATGGCGTTCTTGACTTAATGTAGAATCGCCAATTTACAACCTGTTTTAAGTACTTGTTGTCACATGTAGCAAACCAGTTAACACAGTAAAGATTACAAACACCAGTTAGGCCTGTTTGCAGATCATGTTTGGAGCAACATTACTTGGACACATTTTTACACTTGGATTTGTTATCATCAAAACTTAAATATAATAACTCAACACTAGGTACGTCCTAGGAGTGAAAATAATCAAAAACCGTCCCAAGATGTATACATTTGAAAGGTCTTAGAATGATTTTAGATGTATAATTCCAAAACCATATATACTCCGGCTGAGAAGGGTCTAACCTTGAGACTCAATCAATGCCCTAAAATAGATGATGAAATGGAGATAATTAACAGTGTCCCTAATGCTAGTGTCATAGGAAGTTTAATACAAGTCATGTCATGTACATGGCCTGAGATTGCTTTTTAGTTGGTTTGGTAAATCGTTGTCAAAGTAACTCATGACTTGCTGATTGGTAAGCCATCAAGAGAGTTAAGTGCTACCATTATGGTACAACAAACTTAGTCCTTTGCTATCAACGAGGAGACCTCAAGTTGAGAGGATACTCAAATGCTAATAGGGGTGGTGGCTCGAATGAGTCTAGCTCAACATCAGGGCATGCCTTCACCCTAGGTGGGAGAGCCATGCCATGGAGACAAAAAGCATCGCCATTAGGTATATACAAACTAACAAGGTGATTATATTCCCTTGACAAAACCTATTCCTAGTGATGCGTTCAAAGCTCATTTGTTCAGTCTAGCAATTCGTAAGGTTTAGTACTTGGATGTGTGTTATTATGCGATGGACACATTTCTTTTGTAACTGAGCAAAGCGCTCATGATTTATTTTTGCATGTTATGCATATTCAAATGTCAAAGACTTCTGATTGGCCTAGTTACATAGGTAATTACCTTAACACTTGAGTAGCGCGCAGGATAAGACTAAATCATTTTTTACACTAGGTGTGCAATAATGATTACTCATACTAAAGGAATGTATGAATAAAAGATTATTGTCATCATAGTGAGTCGAATATAAAATAAGATTTCATATTAAAGCCTTAAAAGCTAAATCTTAAGGGTCAAGATTGACATTCAGTATGTTCATTTAGTGGCTCCTGTTAGATTTTTGGATGAAAATCTAAACTGATGACTTGCATGGCGTAAAGAGTGATGTACCCAATTAAGTGAGAGGTATGCCATAACACACATCTCATATTGTGTGTGCTTACAAGACGATCCATACATGTAGTGACAATTGACTTTCCTATCTTTTGTCACTATGTGACCCTATAGACGATGACCCTTTGACTTAAAGCGACAATATGAAGCCGAACCTTGATGATGCCATCATAATGTGTTTCATAAGGGCCATGATGTATTCGGTTTAGCGAAAACACGTAACAAAAGAAGTTAAGCTAAAATGAAATTTCATGAGTGTTTAAGAGAAAATATATCCATCATCGTTGAATCAGCCCGAGCGATTATATTAAGTATACAATCATATGATATATCATATGGCATAGAGGGACTATGTATGGCACTGGTGATGTTGAGGATGATTTGGAGTATCGTACTTCGTGAGAGTGTTATGTTAGTTAGATGGTGACCTAATATAACACTATTAGTTACTTTCTGGTCGCACGTCTCATTCCCGGTATGAGGCTGAAGAAATTAGTTAGGAGAGAAAAGTGTAACTTTTGGTTTATGTGACTGAGGAGGAGCTGTTGACTGAGTGTAATGGTCAGATTATTATGCTATTAATTAGGCAATTATAAATGGTTAATTGCGTATTAATCATGCCCATTAAATTCTTATTGACAGTTTCAGTTGTGTGCTGCTATTTGTAAGGGGTTTAGGGACCTTATTCGGTATTGGTAGCATAAAACCAAAAACAACACCCCTCACACTCTCTTCCTCGTCTCACGCTAGCCTCACCATTATTTAGGTCCGGGTTTGAGGCGTGACAACTACAGTGACTCTAGTAGCCACCGTCAATCCTAGTTTAACTATTCATGGGCAATCACCGAGCAACGAGATGATACGCTTCCGCGCTAAGGTACTTCCTAATTTTCCAACGTAAAAAAACTCTGGAAATGCCGGGATGCTAAGAACACTAGTGTTAAGGTACTTCAGTCTTAGATACACAATAGCTCCTTATGCAGACCACTCGGTTGATAGGGATTGCATCGAATGATACAAGGAGACCTGAGTGAAATTGGAACACAAGGTCTAAGTGAAATTGGAACAAAGTATGGTTGATTTGGGCTATATTGGAGACAACGTAGTAAAATTACATGGAATGCTTAGGGTGACAAGTATACCCACTTCTTCTTTAGCTATTTCAAGATTAGAGCTTGACATACCCAACTTAAAGGTATTTTAGATGGCCATGGAAAATGTTTTACAAACCATCAACTACAAAAGATTGCTAATGGTTACTGATAAGGCCTTTTCAAGTTGGAACAGGAGCTTGGAATCCACATTATACAAGCTATATCAGTTAAACAATATGTTAGCATTGGAACCAAGACCCTTATCATTGGATGGCACGAACTAACTTCTTCCACCACAACATAAGAATTGCAACAAGCTCTCTTCACAATGGATGGACTTAAATCTCCAGGCCTGGCAAAAGATCTACCAAAAATTCTAGAATATGGTAGAGGATGACGTGGCAGATGCAGTAATTGAATCTATCCACTTAAGTCGACTTCTGAAGCCAAAAAACCACACCTTTATCATACTAATTCTAAAAAAGGATATGGTGACTTCCACCCTATTAGTCTATGCAATGTGATATACAAGGCAGTATAAAAATGCCTAACATCACAATTGAAGAAGGTGGTAATGACTTTAGTGGGGTAATGCCAAAAATACATTTATCCTAGGGCACTCCATGGGTGATAATTGATTAATTGTACATGAGATAGTGCAAACCGTTCGGTGAAATGTACTGGCTCCCCCCTCACATCACTGAAAGTAGACATGAGTAAAGCTTATAATCATATAGAGGAGGATTTCTTACAAGCAGTTCTGAGAACCTTTGGGCTTTTGGATACTGGAATCCTTTAGAATGGTATCGTGTATTGTTCTTGTCAATATCGTCTCATTGTCACCATTTGATCCACTATCCCAATATCATTTCCTCTACACAAGGATTTTTTGGATATGCTCTCACAAGCTAGTGAATAAGGGCTAATCATATGTATTTAGGTCGTTTGATTGTCCCCTCTAGTTAACCACTTATTCTTTATGATGGTGTTATCCTATTTGCTAAATTGCATGAGAGCTACTGCTAGAACCTCAAGTCTAATCTAAACACCTGCTATGAACTATCAGGACAGATGGTTAATGCTTCAAAATCATTGGCCTATGTGTCTCCCAGTGCAGCTGAAGAAGACCAGGAAATGTTGCAGTAGATATTTAACTTCTTACTGGAAGAAAAACTTGACAAGTATCTTAGAACTTTATTTATCTTCCAGGTAGACTAGGCAAATATTTACCCAAGTTGATAGCCTGGCTAAATTTGCCCAAAAAAGATAAGGTCTTAGGCAAGATTTTGAGACCCGAACTAGTTTGGATTACAGCCTTTACAGTTTGGTTGACACGTTTGGGTTAGGCTGATTTTTTAATATATGTATTTTCATGCAAAATTTCTAGTTTACCCAATACATGTGCTAACTTTTTGTTTTTGAATGGGCATACATAGCCTTTAAAAATCTAAGTTTAAAAAAGCAAAATTCATATGCTTCCCACCCTCTTTTAAATTTTCCTTTACTTTAGTCTGTTGCTGTAAGCTCTTCGTTATGACGTACTATCGCTAATGTTCATTGGCATTTTTCCTATGACAAATTATCTTTTCATCATCTAATCAAGTCACTATATCATTTTGTGAAGTTGTATATTGGCAAAAAATGAGTTGTACATGGTTGATCATCTCATCTAGAAGAATGAGACTAACATCACCAAGTACATTTCGTAGGATTTTGGCTATATGTGTATGTAGGTTTCTTTTCTTTGTTTTATTGTTGCAAAAATATGGTCTAAGAGTGCTAGATTCAACAGACTAGCACCAGAAACTTAAAATTTAAAATTTAAATTTTTTGAGCTAGGCTTTTCTTTATTTTCCAAAAAAATTATATTAATTTTTATAATTTTTGTATGAGAAAAAAAATTAACAAAAAATGCTTCTAACCTGTTGGTTTGACCTAAGCCCAAAGCACTAGCGTTAGGGTTTAACAATTTAAAATTCAAACACAAAATAGACCGACCCGCATTTAACCTACCTAACCCTAATTAACAAGTCTACTTCCATGTTTTAAGCCTACAAATTTTGTATTCTTGTCGGATAACTTACAAACACGATCGCAAAGCTAGAAAACCAAAATTCAATCTCTAGTAGGTAAACTCATTCTAATTAATGTATTACTACACATAATAGGAATCATCACATAACTATCATTTCCTATGGAACCTATAATTTTTGGAGTTCAATTGAATCACAACCGAAATTATGATATTCAAATATGTGATATTGATGAAAGGGTTATTTTATTTATAAAAAAAAAAACAAGGAATGTAACGCCCCCAAAAATACTAATGACATGATTACTGATAATTGCAGCGAAAGACTCAGTAACCGAAGGCGCTTCCGCCGTCCTGATAAGGACAAGGCTCACTGAAACCATTTAATCTCACAACTCGTGCTTACAATCACAAAAACTAGTAAACTGAAACACTTCAAGCCCGAAGCTCATAATAGTTTAACCATACCATGTACTAACTCACATTCCATACCACACACGTACTTGACCCTAAGGTCGGTTCCAATATTCAAGCTATTCTGAATCCACTGTGAGCATCTGATGACCTTCAAAAAGGCTTGCTAAAAGGAGGAATATGTGGCACTTCATCACCTAAAATGGAAAACATGAAAACAATTTGAAAACATGAGCAAAAACTCAGTACATAAATAAATATGAGTTAGGGTTGGGTTATTACAAGGAAAGAAACATGTGTAACTACTCATGGCTCCATTCGACTCATGCCACGTCTCCCGCCCCCTCCAGTCTCTACCAATTGTATGTCTCCTACTATCCCGCTCTCCTCAATCCCCATTGTTCACTCTTGCTCCCTTTACCCCTATCCCCAAACCTCCTTCAAATTATAATTCTTCTATACCTCCTCTCTAAAAATCTAGTTAGTTTCTTATCTCTTCAAAATTCTCGATGTGGGTTGAATTCTCTAGAGTGGCGAAAATGGCATTCTTGAAAGCAAGCTATGGTGGAGATTATTGTTGATGGTAACAATAATTACTTGATGTAGACAGTCAATTCAGAGATCTATAGCCCAAATTGATGTTAAATGGGGTTGCTTTTCATTTCTCATGAATCTTTTGTTGATCAATAATGGTGTTGGTGCCTCTTGAGATTAATTTCCAAAGATTGAAATATATGTTGACAGTACAATTTTGTTTAGTTTGAATACAATTTACTATTAATACTGGTTTCATTTTCGTAATTGTTAGCATGACTTCTTTGCATTTTGTTTTGTAGATGGTTGTCCTTTCTCCTTCTATAAATCTGGGTTTTGTAAAAATTTGATGTACAATGATGTTTGCATGCAGCAACCTCTATGAGAAATTTTTTTGGGATCATGAATTATATGTTCCTTTTTAAAGGTAAGATAATTTAATTTTTGGTTGATTGTGAGTTTTGGTTTTTGATTGGGCATTTTGTATGTCTTTCGTCTTCACATATTGTAATTTTACGATTGTGTTTGATGGCCATTTTTACATAGGACTACCAGGATATTGTTTTCTATGTTTTCTTTCTACTACTATGTTTTACTTTCATAGATACACATTGTACGTTGTCATAGTAGCATTCCAATACCAAAGAATCGCCTTTGCAAGTCCTGATAGTTCTAGTTACCTTTTTTATCTACTACCTACGACTATTGAATGTCGCCACCGACATCACCTTATTGCAATCGATTTTTCAGGTAAATGAGAATTTTGAGTTAGTTTCTTTTGTTATTTGTTTGGTCATAGGGATTTCTCTTCCCTCCCCTAATCCTTTTACATCTATGCTCCATGTAACAAAATGCTAATCGATTACTAATTTGTGCTTTTAATATTATAACAAATGCATAGACTTATATAGGCAAAATGACTTCTAATTGTGCATTAGTTCAATGGACACTATTCAGGTAGGACTTTTAGAAGAACCTAACTTTTGAGTTTGATTTCATTCTTCAAAATCAAGGAAAAGAAATTTGTTGTTTCTGAAATGTCATAATCTATCTATGTAAAAAGAACAAAAAAGAGGACATTTTCATTAGTGTATGCAATATGGATTACTCAAGTGTGGCTAGATTTTACCTTAAGCTTGCATGCTCAACATTTTATTTTATTACTTTTTTTAGTGGGGGTTTGCTTTATGTAGTTGCAATAAACTAAACTGGTGTATATATTAGGTAGTTCATATTTTCTAACTAGGGGCATTGTGGCCTGATGCTACTTGAATACATTGTTTAAAAGAATTCAATCATGGGTTGCCATAATTAAGCTTTATTTCGTTACCTACGTTTAGATTCTTCTTGAGTTCGTCTTCTTAATATAATGGTTGAGCAAGTTTTAGCTGGTAAATTTTCATTGATGGGCTATGTTGGCAGTACTTTCTTCCCTCCTCTTTATATGCTACATTGATTTTTCTTCTTAAGACTTTGACAACCTTCAATTGAAGGATTATCTGTCCCCATCCTCGTCTTCGTGGCAAATGATTTAGTTTTGTTAAGAAAAACATATTATAAGAATTCTTTGTCCCTTCCCTCCTCCTTTCGGGAGATGTTAATTGTATTTTTGGTAACGAGGAGATGTTGGGAGTAGTTCTTCCTATTTTATGTAATTCGCCATCACAGTCTTTACTTCTATGAAAATTGCTCTGTGAATGAATATTGCAGAAATTTTAGTGACATATTTGTGTTTCCACCTAAGTTTTAACAACTTTTCATCTAATGTCTCTCTTTTCACTCAATATCTCTCTTGGTATGCTTTAGTTAATTTGTGAGTGTTGCTTCTGCTGTGTTACTCATATTGTAGTTAACTTTTGCATTATTATAGTTGAGGCATGATTATATTATTACGTGGTGGTCATTTAGGTAGGGGGTTGGCACTTGGGGTCATAGGTGGGTGAAGATAAAAGACAGAGTATAAGATGTGTGGGTTTTCTAAGAGCTAAGGAGAAGATTGAAAACAGAGTTGGTAAGGAGGAAGAATTCAAAGACTAGATGGTCTTAACAAAAGAAAATTAATATTTTGGTTACTCCTAAGGGGACCATGGTTTGAAAATGTTAAATGTGATGATAGAATAGCATATACTTCTCCTATTTCCAAGGTCACTAACCAAAGTTTATAAGATCACTCCTCCTTTGGGATTATTTATTTATAGATTTTGTGTTAATAATTACGACAGGCTTAGGTCGAGCTATTGTCGAAGCAATATACAAATTTATTTGCATCTTCATAAAGACACAGCCTTTTAAAATTAGTGTCAACGTGATCAAAAGGATTGGTTTGTTTAAATTCCTTAACTTATAATTATTTGTTCTCTTGCTTAAGACATTTGACTTGATGGTGAAGAACTGTATGCAATGTCAGAGGGATTGAGTGGTTGTTGTTGAGGACTAATCAAGATCAACTATGAAGCCTAGCATTTTTTTTCCTTTTCCTTCTTTTTTCGTTTTTCTTCTCCCCATAGTGAAGGGAGTTGATTGTTCATAGCATGAGAGACCGAGACTCAACAATTTTGAATGAATAAGAATTGAATGTGTGGTTCACACTAGTGTCTACCATTCATACTGATATATAGGTTATGGAGTCTGCCACTTTTTGTATTTTTGAAACCATCTTTTTCACCGCTATTGCGATACCAATGTGAGTTGCTACTTAAATATTTGTGTTCTGATAATATATTTAAATTTTACTATTCAGATTGGCTTTCACTTCTAGACTAATGGCGTTCCCCTATCATCATAAAGGGGGTTAAGATTTATATGGTCTACCTTGCCAGCTTTTTCTATGTTTAGTATTTGTCATCTGTTACTTTTCACCATCTCTAAAAATTGGCAAAGCAATGCAAAAGATGATCTAACAAGGCTTCCTGCTTCCTCCTTTCTTGTTTAGGAACTTAAGGCTACTCACATCTGTAAGTAGAAGATTACTAATGGGACAAGCTTTGTAGGTATCTGATTTTAATGCGTGATGATAGTTTTGGGTAACTTAATATTAGCTATCTCGCTATTGTGCAGTTACATAATTTCATAAGGTATGTATGGGCTTAGCAAAAGATAGCATTTAGTATCTTATTACTCTTTTAAATTGCATCATGTTACATGAAGCGGTATCCATATACTATAATTAAAAAGTTTAAACTACACTAATAACTTAATAAATTTGAGATAAAATCGTTGTGAAGGTTTTTGTATGTTACTCTATCACCAGTTCTTTGTTATTTTCACTTATTTTCTTTTTGAAGTACTAGGCACCATGAATCACAATCAAGTCTATTTACAAGGATTTCATTCAAGTCATCCTCCAATGCCACGTAATTCATGGAGAAACTATAGTTTGACAATTGTTGGATGTATTTGTTTAAGGAATCATTAAAAAATTTTATTTCAAGCCTAACATAATGTAAGTTACTCTTGAAAGAAATTTTTATGCTAAAATGTGTCATGTAAAGCATGGGTCTATACTAGTGTCATATTAATGAAAATAGGAAATCATGTTATGTCTATGTTTAGGATACTGTTATGAGTAGCATATATGATGAACAAAATTATTTCAAACTTCTTCTATGCTAATTCAAAAGGGAAACAATTAGTACATTAGATAAAAAAGGACACTATGCAATTGCAAAAGGATTGGGTGGATTGGGCTTAAGGGATGTTGAGTCCTTTAATGATGCCTTGAGAATGCAGCAAGTTTGGCAAGTAATTCATCGACAAGCGGATCTACTACTATGTTGAATTTGCTCTTCTAAATACTACATGAAGCGACAAAATTAGAATAAGAAGTGCGATAACAGACGTGGGGTAGCAAAGAATTCGTAAAGGCTGTAAGGAAATTTAAGGAGGTATTTAGATGGATCATAGGGAAAGGAAACATAGTCAGCATTGGAATAGGTAAATGGGGGGAAGGATGAGTTCCTTCCTTTGGAGATCTAATTATTGTAGTGGATTGGCAATATAAGAAGGTCAATGAACTATTTGAGGATGGAAGTCAAAGTTGGCACTGTAGCTTGGTAAGAACATTTTTCCCTGATTACATAGCTAATAAAGTGTTAGCTATAGCTAATAAACTGTTAGCTATGGCACTGTAGCCTGGTAAGGATAGAATAATAAAGTGGATTTCCCTTATTACACAGTTAAATATGAATGTGGGTTAAAAGAAAAGTACAGAATCTAACACCGACACGTTATGTATAAATGTAGAAGATACCATGCAATTTGTGCATCCCTAGTAAATGAAAGACACTGTTCTAGAGAATATTCCATTATGGTGTATCAGCAGGAAGCACCTGGAAAATACGGAAGCTGGGTAATGAATTTAGGTGCCACTTTTGCTATTAAGAAGTGGAAGCTATGCAACAACTTTTTCATGATTGCATCTTCACACAACAATCTCGAGTAGCGTCAAATTTGGGAATCCGAGTTGAAGCAAGTTAAGGAATAGGAATTGAATAATGGCTTAAGGATTAGGTAATGTATTTATTCAAATGGGAAAGGAAGTAGAGATCACTTATAAACTAATTATATGCTCCATTTGGAGTATTTGAATGTTAAGGAGTAAGTGCCATGTTGAAGCAGAGAATGAGTCCTCAAAGCACATTTAGAATATATATAATCATGAATGGAAAGTGCAACCACAAGCATCACAATTTAGAAGAACCAATCAAGCACTATCTATGGAACAACATGAATTGACAAAATACATCTATTGTTGGCGAATACATAACATAAAGCTAATGACAACATGGATTGTAGATGGGTCTTTGAAAAATAGATAATTGAGAGGAGGCATAATGATGGTAATTCATTGAGAATTACAAAATGAAGAATTTATATCATGCTCAACTTTAACAGAAAGTGCTTTTATCACAAAATTGATGATAATTGAGCAATCATTAAAGATACCAACTAAAAAGGGATGGAAAATGTGGATATCTGGACTGACTTGTCCGAATTCATTCAGGTCCTTAATGGAGATTCAAGTATCCCTGTTCAAGCTTTAACGGTATTTAGCCAATGTAAATAAGTGTGGTCAAAGATTTAAAACTATACGTATTATTAAGGTGGCTATGTTACTAGTAAGGGAGGAAAACGAAAAGGTGAATCTAGCATGAAAAGGGATTGCTTTGTATTAGATGTACTACATTGTGTAACTTGCTCAAAAAAAAAAAACCAACTTGAAATCAACAACTAGAAATGAGCATACCCAAATGGAAGTTTGGTTGGGGGAAAAATGGTTTTCTTTTGGCATAGTGACAACAACAACAACAACTCCCAGTGTGGCTCCCGCTTTCTCATGGTCTGGGAAGATCCAAATGTAGGAAACCTTACCTCTACCGGCAACTCTGCCCATAGAGAGACTGATTCCAAAAGACCCACAAAAATCAAATTTTGTGAAAACCTTTTATAGAAAAAGGATTCTGTGAAAACATTTTATGGAGAAAAACTAACGATAAGTCACAGGGAATGAAAAACGAAATACGAAAACAAATCAGGTGGCAATAACTATGTAACCATAAGTGCAACAAGGCAGAGGGGGATACTGTACCATAACAAATAGAGGTAGGTAAACAAAGTCTTTTCCCAGACGCATGAACTACCTGCATGCAAACATAACATACGAAAAAAACCGCAACCGAACCACAACAAAACGCACTCTACTGCAACCGAGAGACCAACTACGAGGTTAACTCTCTGTGATCCAAGATCTTAATCCTATCTCGCCACAGTTTCCTATCCTGAGCCATGTCCTCCGTTAACCCTACAACATCCAAGTCCTCTCCAATCACCTCATCCAAACTCTTCTTTGGACGTCCCTTTCCTCTTTTACCTCTTAGGATGTTAATACTCGCACTTCTCCTCACTGGAGCGTCCGCACTCCTTCTTTTCACATGGCCAAACCATCTGAGTCTTATTCCTCTTAGCTTATCTTCAATGGGGACCACTTTAACCAAGTCTCTAATCACCCCATTACTAATTCTATCCATTCTCGCATAACCACACATTCATCTAATCATCCTCATCTCTGCTACCATTAACCTTTGAACCTAAGTCTTCTTTATATGCCGACACTCCGATCCATATAATATAGCAGGTCTAACTACCATACGATAAACTTTGTCTTTTCGACCTATAGGCATTCTCTTATCGCAGAGCACACCTGAAGCATACTTCCATTTTTGCCAGCCCACTTTTATGCGATGGCTAATATCTTCATCAATGTCCCCTTCATGGTTAATGAACAAACCTAGATATTTAAACTTCTCGACCTTTAGTATCCGCATCCCCTCAATGGTGACTTCTCCCCTTGCATCTTCCCTTCCACTGAAACAGCAATGAAGGTATTCAGTCTTCGAGATACTAATTCTAAAGCCTTTAGACTAGCGTACGTCTCCATTGCTTCTGTTTTTCATTAACTCCCTCCTTGGCCTCATCAACAAGAACAATGTCATCTGCGAATAACATACACCAAGGTAACGCATCTTGAATCCCTTTTGTAAGTTCATCCATGACTAGAGTGAAAAGAAAAGGGCTTAAAGCGAAACCCTGATGTAGGCCCATACCAACGTAGAAGTCGTTGGTAACCCCTCCTGGTGTAACACATGTCCTACCTCCCTCATACATATCCTTAATAAGTCGAATATACACCGGCGACACTCCTTTCTTTCCTAAGCATCTCCATAACACCTCACGCAGGATTCTGATGGAATCCTAGCCACTGGAGATCTTGTCCATGATGATACAACTCCCACACATCCAAGAACAAGATCCCAAGTGAAGAAAATGGCTCAGTTATTGCAAGAGAGTGAAGCTAGCACAAACGGGTTCACTAGCTTCAAAGTGCCCGATTTTGTGCATCTGATTTCCTAAGCTACAATGTAGCTTAGCCTTAACATTTTTCCATTTTTGGAATCCTTTTGATGTTGTTTTTTACGTCCATGAACGAGTTTCAATTCATTCCCTCAAAAGGATTGAAGATCAAGGTCATTTTCGAAGCTACTCCATTTTGCCCCGGTTTTGCGCGGTTGGAAATATTGAGCTAATTAACCCTCAAAACCCTTTTGTAACCTTGATTTTATTGAGGGGGGGGGATTCTACACATCCTAAAGTTACCCCCCCCCCCACCTTTAAAATCCCAGCCACGACCATTTTTGAAATACAAACAAAATGCAAGAAAAACCGGCTTGAACCGACTCCCCTAGAACCCGGTTCACTTGAACCGGTTCTCTATCACCTGAACCAGCCGGCCACCCTACTTAGACAAGCTGATTGACACTCTTTCCAAGCTTGGCACTCCCCTCATGGTCACCTAGGAGTGGTGAATGCATAGAAAAGAACAACCAATGGGAGAAGGGTTGGTGTCACCTTGTGTGCTTGAATGCATTGGCTAGCCGTAAAGTGCATCCCCAATTTCGGCTGGTCACATGCAAGTTGCCTTCAATTTCAGCTTATATTAAGTCTAAACATGAGCCTAATTGTTGTATAATCAAGATAGACAAGGATTAGATGCATGGTTTGATGTATTAGTATTAGTTAAGCATGTTGTAATTTTGTTTAGTCAAAACCGATTGTAATTAGTAGTTAATCTTGTACTTAGCTTAGTTCTAACACCTTTCCTCCTTAGGAAGGAAAATGATGCACCTACTTACTTATTTGCTAGATAATTTTGCTTGTATAAAACCATTTTTGGCCATGAATGAAAGACACTTCAGATTTTCAGCTTAAAAAAACCCTTGAGAAGCTTTGCTTTTCTCTCTCAAAAATCCTTGCTTGCTTATCCTTAATTAGGCCAATTAAGGTGGTGTCCAAGTGAGTCTTAACCTTGATTAAGTGGTGATTCTGTATCTTAATCAAGATTAAGGGCCCTAAGCTTGAAGGTTGGTGGTGATTCTGTATCCAATCTCAGGTTTAGTTCTATCCTATTCTAGATTCATCTCCTTGATTTGCTTAGTGAAGTAATTAACTTGGATTAAGAGTTAATTGCTTTCACTTAGTTAATCTTTCACTTCCATTCACATCCCCACTTCAAATACTATCTTTTGCATCCATTTTCACCATTTACCATTCACCAAAAGAACCAAAAACCGAAGTATTCAGCAAGGACCTTCAACCGTGCTCCTTTCTTTCTTCACGGCTTTGTGGGCAGCAATTTGGCACGGGGTGGCCGTGCTCATAGGCACGATCGTGCCACTAAGGCCGTGACTCAAACTTCAAATTTCCTCTTCCTTTGATGTGTATTGGCTTGGGTACCCTCTTCCCTTGACATATACATCATATTTGGTATCAGAGCCTAGGTTTCTCCTTGGCCTTGCTTGCCTTTCCACTTCCACAAATCATTCCACTTCCCCTTTTCTCACAAAATCAGTTTACCGTTCCTTCTAAAGAACCTATTCTACCATAACTTCACTTAGCATGTAATTGGAAGAAAGGTTTGAAGCCTTGATGAAGCAAAATGAGTTTTTAGCCAGTCAAATTCGAGAGGATTCACAAAGGAACCAAGAAATTCAAGCACAAAATGAGTATCTACGAAAGCAATTGGGATCCTTTCTGAAGCAAAAGCAAAAACTCAATGAAGACACTCTTCAATCTGAACCAAGGGCACGTGAACAAGTCTATAGCCACGATGCTGATTCATCAAGTAAAGAAGAAGTGCCTAGAATGGTTAGAGGAGAGCCACGGATGCAAGCTAACAACAATGATTTCAGAGTTGAAGTTCCTGAATTCGAAGGTAAGCTTGATCCTGAAGAGTTTATTGATTGGTTGCATACAGTTGAAAGAGTCTTTGAATATAAATACATACCTGATGATAAGAAGGTTAAGTTGGTTGCTCTAAGGCTTAGAAAGTATGCATCCATATGGTGGACAAATTTGAATGCTAAGAGGCTTAGAGAAAGAAAGTCTAGAATTCGAACTTGGCAGAAAATGAAAACCAAGTTGAAAGCTAGATTTTTACCACCTACTTATGTTCAAGATTATTATTCTCAATTTCATAATCTCACTCAAGGAAGCATGAATGTTGAAGAATATACTCGTGAGTTTGAGAAATTGATGATTAAATGTGATATCCAAGAACCTGAAGAACAAACCATAGTTAGATACTTGGGTGGTCTTGATCCTAGGTACTCTAATGTGGTAGAATTACAATCCTATGCATCTTTTGATGATGTTTGTGTACTAGCTCATAAAGTTGAACAACAAAAGAAAGCTAGACCAACATTCAAGCCATCAACCCCACGACCTCCAAACCAGAATCAAACCTTTAACAAGGGGAGTTCCCAACCACCACCAAAACCACAAAATCCCTTTCCCTTGAATCCACAAAGAACCGTAGCACCTCAAAAGGCCCCAGCACCCCCAATTCGTCCAAACCCAAACCCCATGGCTAATAGAAGATGCTTTAAATGTCAAGGTCTTCGTCATATTGCTTCTGAATGTCCAAACAGAAAGGTTATTACTTTGACTGAATGGACAACTGTCAAGGAAGACTTTGAAGAAGAGGAGCACAAAATTGAAAGTGAGCCAGAATCTGAAGAAGCTCATGAAGATATCATTGAAGAAGCTGATGAAGGAGAACTCTTGGTCTTAAGGAGAGTTCTTAGCAACCACAAAGGAGTTAAAGATGAATAAAGAGAAAATATATTCCATACAAGGTGTACCTCTCAAGGTAAAATATGCTCTTTGATCATTGATGGTGGTAGTTGTTCTAATGTTGTTTCTCTGAGTATGATTGAGAAACTAGGGCTACAAACAATGACTCATCCACACCCTCACAACATCCAGTGGTTAAATCAAAGCAAGGGAATTCAGGTGAACTCTCGTTGTTTGGTTTCATTTTCCATTAGAAAAAAATTATAAAGATGAGTTATGGTGTGATGTTATTCCTATGGATGCATGTCATATTCTGTTCGGAAGACCATGGTTGTATGACCGTAGAGTTATGCATAATGGTTATCTAAACACATATTCACTTACCAAGGATGGCAAGAAAATCACATTAGCTCCTTTAGCCCCATCCAAACGCCAAGAGAAACCCCCACAAAATAAGCCCAAACACAGTGAGTGTTTACTAGCTTTGAATGAGTCAGTTTTAAAGGCTTCACAACATGAGTTTAAAGCCTTTAAAGAGTGGATTTTGAGCATCCAAGAGGAGCCTGACAATCTGTTGCCCACTCACCCCATTGCAAAAGCACTCCTTGAAAACTTCTGTCATTTATTCCCTGAGGAGATCCCCATGGGTTTGCCTCCAAAGAGAGATATTCAACATCACATTGATCTTATCCCTGGTTCCATCCTACCTAACAAGCTTGCATATAGGATGAACCCAAAGGATACTAATGAGATTCAAAGACCGGTTGCAGAATTGCAGGAAAAGGGCTTGATTCGTGAGTCTTTGAGTCCGTGTGCAGTTCCAGCTCTTTTGGTGCCAAAAAAAGATGGTGGAATGCGAATGTGTGTTGATAGCAGGGCCATTAACAAGATTACTATCAAGTACAGGTACGCCATACCAAGACTTGAAGATATGTTCGATGAGTTACATGGCTCCAAGGTATTCTCAAAGATTGATCTTCGAAGTGGTTACTACCAAATCAGAATCAGAGAAGGTGATGAATGGAAGACTGCATTCAAAACCAAAGGTGGTCTCCATGAATGGTTGGTAATGCCTTTTGGTCTTTCTAATGCACCTAGTACTTTTATGAGGTTGATGAACCAAGTGTTTAGACCTTATATTGGCAAGTTTGTGGTAGTCTACTTTGATGATATTTTGGTATATTCTAAGAATGAGCATGAACATCAAGATCATTTAACTCAAGTGATGCTTGTCTTAGAACGTGAAAAGCTATTTGGTAACCTTAAGAAGTGTTCTTTCTTCACTCCAGAAGTTACATTTCTTGGTTATATTATGACTGAAGATGGTATCAAGGTAGATGAAGGTAAGGTAGAAGCCATTCGTTCTTGGCCTATAGCTAAGAGTATTCATGATGTTAGAGCTTTCCATGGTTTAGTTTCTTTCTACAGGAGATTTATTCGGAATTTCAGCACTATTATGGCTCCTATGACTGAAGTTATCAAAGGTACATCCTTTATGTGGAATCCAAAAGCTCAATCTGCCTTTGAAGATATCAAGACTAAACTTACTCAATCACCGGAATTATCTTTGCCTTGCTTTAGTAAAGTTTTTGAAGTTGAATGTGATGCCTCTGGTGTGGGCATTGGTGGAGTTCTTACACAAGAAGGTAAACCTTTAGCCTTCTTTAGTGAGAAGTTATGTGATTCAAGAAGAAAATACTCCACTTATGATAAAGAGTTTTATGCTATTGTGAGGTGTTTAGAGCATTAGAATCATTATCTTATTGCAAGTGGGTTTATCTTACATTCTGACCATGAAGCATTGAAGTATATACAAGGCCAGCATAAGTTAAACTCCAGGCATGCCAAGTGGGTTGAGTTTATGCAGTCATATCACTTTACTATCAAGCACAAGTCAGGTAAACTGAACCAAGGTGCAGATGCTCTATCCAGGAGATATCTCTTATTATTCCAGTTAGATGCTTGTGTACTTGGTTTTGAGCATCTACAGGTATTATATGCTGAAGATGAAGACTTTGGGGCATTATATGCTACTTGTTCAAAACACCCCAAAGGAGATTTCCATGTTCAAGAAGGTTTTCTGTTCAAGGGTACTCGATTATGTATTCCTAAGTGCAGCACGAGAGAATTGTTGATTCGAGAAGTCCATGGAGGATCCTTAGCTGGACATTATGGTGAGAATAAAACTATTATTATGCTAAGGGAACATTATTTTTGGCCAGGTATGGAACGAGATGTGCAGGATATTCTAAAGAGGTGTGGAACATGTCAAGCTGCAAAGAGTCATTCACTACCTCAAGGCTTATATACTCCATTGCCCGTACCGACTCTACCATGGGAAGATGTGAGTATGGACTTTATTTTGGGTCTACCAAGAACTCCAAGAGGCAAAGATTCCATATTTGTGGTGGTAGACAGGTTTTCAAAGATGGTACATTTCATCCCCTGCAGCAAAACCAATGATGCTACACATATTGCCGAGCTCTATTTCAAGGAAGTGACAAGATTGCATGGTATTCCTAAATCTACTGTTTCTGATGGGGATACTAAGTTTCTAAGTCATTTTTGGATTACTCTTTGGAAGAAACTAGGTACTAAGTTGCTGTACAGTACCACTTGTCACCCCCACACTGATGGCCAAACTGAGGTAACTAATCGAACCCTTGGTACTCTTTTAAGGGTTTTGATTAAACCTCATCCTAAGGCTTGGGATTTACTTTTGTCACATGCTGAATTTGCTTATAACAAAGCTCCTAGTAAGGCTACAGGTCTTTCACCCTTCAAGGTGGTATATAGGATTGATCAATTAAGTCCCATTGATCTTACTCCACGACCACAAGACCACAAGCCTCATATTGATGCAGCAGCAAGGGTAAAGGAGACTCAGAAACTCCATGAGTTGGTAAAGGTAAAAATTGAAAAGACCAATGCCGCATATGAAGCCCATGCCAACAAGCATATGAGAAAGATTGTATTTCAACCTAGAGACTTAGTATGGATTCATTTAAGGAATGAGAGATTTCCTTCTAAGAGGAAGAATAAGCTCATGCCCCGAGCTGATGGTCCATTTGAAGTCTTGGAACGAGTCAATGACAATGCTTATAAGGTTGATTTACCAGGTGAATATGAAGTCTCTGCCACTTTCAACGTGGCTGATTTGAGTCCATATTATTCAGATGCTTCCCCACCAGATTTGAGGGTCAAATCTTTTCAACAAGGGGAGGATGATGGACTCCTAGCCACTGAAGATCTTGTCCATGATGATACAACTCCCACACATCCAAGAACAAGATCCCAAGTGAAGAAAATGGCTCAGTTATTGCAAGAGAGTGAAGCTAGCACAAACAGGTTCACTAGCTTCAAAGTGCCCGGTTTTGTGAATCTGATTTCCTAAGCTACATTGTAGCTTAGCCCTAACATTTTTCCATTTTTGGATTCCTTTTCATGTTGTTTTGTAGGTCCATGAACGAGTTTCAAGTCATTCCCTCAAAAGGATTGAAGATCATGGTCATTTTCCGAGTTACTCCATTTTGCCCCGGTTTTGCGCGGTTGGAAGTATTGAGTTAATTAACCCTCAAAACCCTTTTGTAACCTTGATTTTATTGAGGGGGGGGGATTCTACACATCCTAAAGTTATCCCCCCCCCCCACCTTTAAAATCCAAGCCATGACCATTTTTGCAACACAAACAAAATGCAAGAAAAACCGGCTTGAACCGGCTCCCCTAGAACCCGGTTCACTTGAACCGGTTCTCTATCACCTGAACCAGCCGGCCACCCTACTTAGACAAGTTGATTGACACTCTTTCCAAGCTTGGCACGCCCCTCAAGGTCACCTAGGAGTGGTGAATGCATAGAAAAGAACAACCAATGGGAGAAGGATTGGTGTCACCTTGTGTGCTTGAATGCATTGGCTAGCCGTAAAGTGCATCCCCAATTTCGGCTGGTCACATGCAAGTTGCCTTCAATTTCAGCTTATATTAAGTCTAAACATGAGACTAATTGTTGTATAATCAAGTTAGACAAGGATTAGATGCATGGTTTGATGTATTAGTATTAGTTAAGCATGTTGTAATTTTGTTTAGTCAAAACCGATTGTAATTAGTAGTTAATCTTGTACTTAGCTTAGTTCTAACACCTTTCCTCCTTAGGAAGGAAAATGATGCACCTACTTACTTATTTGCTAGACAATTTTGCTTGTATAAAGCCATTTTCGGCCATGAATCAAAGACACTTCAGATTTTCAGCTTAAAAAAACCCTCGAGAAGCTTTGCTTTTCTCTCTCAAAAATCCTTGCTTGCTTATCCTTAATTAGGCCAATTAAGGTGGTGTCCAAGTGAGTCTTAACCTTGATTAAGTGGTGATTCTGTATCTTAATCAAGATTAAGGGCCCTAAGCTTGAAGGTTGGTGGTGATTCTGTATCCAATCTCAGGTTTAGTTCTATCCTATTCTAGATTTTTCTCCTTGATTTGCTTAGTGAAGTAATTAACTTGGATTAAGAGTTAATTGCTTTCACTTAGTTAATCTTTCACTTCCATTCACATCCCCACTTCAAATACTATCTTTTGCATCCATTTTCACCATTTACCATTCACCAAAAGAACCAAAAATCGAAGTATTCAGCAAGGACTTTCAACCGTGCTCCTTTCTTTCTTCACGGCTTTGTGGGCAGCAATTTGGCACGGGGTGGCCGTGCTCATAGGCACGACCGTGCCACTAAGGCCGTGACTCAAACTTCAAATTTCCTCTTCCTTTGATGTGTATTGGCTTGGGTACCCTCTTCCCTTGACATATACATCATATTCTATCATATGCCTTTTCTAGGTCAATGAACACCAAATGAAGATCTACCTTTCTATCTCTGTACAATCCCATAAGCCTTCTAAGGAGGTAAATCGCATCCGTGGGTGGCCTTTCAGGCATAAAACCAAATTGGTTCTCCGTTATCGAGATATCCTTCCGTAACCTTTTCTCAATCACCCTTTCCCACAATTTCATGCTGTGACTCAGCAGCTTTATACCCCTATAATTATTACAATTCCGAATATCACCTTTGTTCTTGTACAATGGGATGACTGTACCAAACCTCCATTCTCTTGGCATCTTAGCAGTCCGAAAAATTACATTGAAAAGCTTTGCTAACCACTTCAATCCCTCATCACCCAAATACTTCCGCACTTCCACCGGAATCTGATCTGGTCTCTCTACCTTCCCACACTTCCATACTTCAATCCCTCTTATTTTGGCATAGTGAATGATGGAAAATTATTTTCCAAGGGAAATGATTTTTCTCCCAATAGGAAAATAATTTTCATTTTCAGAAGATAGGTAGTTGGTTATCTTCAAGTCTTTAACAATATGGCTAGCTGAAATTTAGGTGTAAAATTAAATTTCAATGGTTTTGATCGAACCCTGGTAATCCAATAGAAAATATTAAAGTAAACTCAAATCTAGATATTGCGCTCAAGTTTCCTACATTTTGTTAATATTTATCCCCAGCATGACAATTCAGTCAGCATTTTTTGCCACTTAAATAATTTAGTTGACTCACCAGTAAATAATTTCAATGATTTAGATCGAAACTGGATCATCGGATATGCAGGATTAAAATAGGACAGAATTCAAACTTCGAGCTAGACATAACTTCATTTGGTAAGTATTTTTCTCCGCCACTAGAATTCAATCGGCGTTTTTCTTCACTTATACAATTCAATCAACGATTTTTGCCACTAAAACAATTTCAACGATCTGGATCAAAATTTGATTATCAGATAGAAAAAATTCAATGAAGATTAAGTATGAATTTCAAGCTCAACATTTCTTCATTTGATCAACATTTATCCCTGCTACAACCATTCAGTTGATATTTTCACCACTTAAACAATCTTGTTTAAGTTTTTCATTTTCTTTTTCCATGAAAAATGATTTATCTTTTACCAAATGATGGAAAAAATGACATGAAAATTAATTTTCCTTGGAGAAACCAAGAAACCCATTTTTCCACCAACCAAACACCATCTAAATAGCCCAAACATGATCTGATCTGAAGTCTGAATTAACCCCCCTTAACATAAGTTGGTATCGCCAGTGGACAGATCACTTGGAGTTTTGTGACTCCTCTCAACCTCCTCTTTCAAATTCTGCTTCGATTTTCTGTTTGTCTTCACCTATTGAGTATCATAAGTCACGCTAATATGCTCACAATGACACATCATGCCCTCAATCCGTCTTGATGAGTCGACACCACAAAAACCCTTCACAAATGTCGGATTGTATCTTTCCACTTATCAAATAAGGTGAAAATTTTGGGCAAGTTAAGTTGTTACAACTTCAACTATACGCTTTCAATCTTTGCTTCATTTTTGCTCGCTAGCTTAACTGTTCATTTAGCAAATATATATACATATTTGTTTTATTGTTTATTTTGTCAATTCATGGCACTTAATTTTTCTACGCCACTCTTTTTTCCTGCCATGCTTGCTGCTTCCTGTTGGTCAAATGCCCCCTTGAAATCACTCAAATGAATCAAATGACTCGACATGTATATAAAACAAAGGGGTTTGAAATTTGACTTTTGTTTCTTTTCTCATATGTTCATTTGTAGGTTAAACACAAATTTTGAGCCTCAAATAAATTAAACAAGAAATTGAAAAACAAATTTAATTTTATATTGATATTGTATGTGTAGGTACAATCTCTTCATTAAGTACAATGAAATAATTCTCTGATTCAATCTCCTAATGACCTGAGTGATCCAAAGGCGTGATGCTTGATTTCGGTCAGTGCAAAATACGCTGAAGAACCCTAAAATGGCTCTTGGTCTTGATCTGTGAGTCGTTTATTACTGTTTATGAAGCTTCCAAGTTTTGATCCTTCTCGCTTGGTAGCTAGATGCTACTTGCAGTCCGAGTCTCTGAATTCTGCCAATGTTGAGTGTGTAAAATGATAGGGAAAGGACTCCTATTTATAGGCTCTAGCAGCTAGGGTTAGAGCTAGAGTTTGGCTTATGCCCATGATTTGAATAATTATCTTCTTATTTTAAATAAAGAAAATAATTAGTATTTTATGCATCATTGATAACACATGGCGACTTCTACTTGTGCAAATTTTAACAACACTTAAAATTGACCAAGTAGGTCACACCAAAGACAACTTGTCACAAGGCAATTTCTGATTGGTTGAATTATTTTTATTATTTTTTACCTTCTACAAATGCCCCCTCTAAAGTCGGCCGCATACACGAACTTGAAGTAGTTTTTTTTAGCGATTGAGTCTCGAATGGCTGGCAGATACAAATGATTGCAAATTTGATGGATATTTTTACTGCCAAGTAATTTTGTGACTTGACACTTACCTGAATTTTGTTTTTTGGTGTCTCCATTTTGCCTTTTTCCTTTTATTTTTGTGATAATGTTGTTTGAGAATTTATCATAAAATTCTATGAGTAATTTGTGATAAATTTTATCAACAATTTAGAAGGATAAAATTCTATCAACAATTTATAATAAATTTTATAAACAATTTATAGGGATAAAATTCTAACAACAATTTGTAAGAAATGTTACCAACAATTTAGAGGAATAGAATTTTTAGTAGTAGAACTAGAGTAGGATTTGGGAACTAGTTGACTTACTACTCTATAAATGTATGGGTGTACTGCTCCACTTCCTCAACTCATTCTCTCTTTTCTTCTATAAGTGACCAAGCGCGACACCTCTTTCTCTTTGTTCTGCATCTAAATCATCATCATTGATTAACCATAGCTTCAGATTTTTTTTTGAGAGAGAAATTACTTCTGAAAATTTGAAAAGATGGGTATCAGTTTTGACTTCTGCAATTTTCCCTTTTTTCTACAAAATTTTTTGGGTCTATGCAACCATGGCTTTCGTCTGAAGCTTTTCTAGCCAGTTTAATGCCGAATTATCCCAAAATGTTAGTGTCATGTCATCAACACTCCATCATAATTTGTCTGTTTTTTTTGCCTCTGTTCTTTGAGATTGCCTATTCATGTGCGTGTTCCTCTTTTTTGGTTTGACAGCATGCAACTTTTTTGCTTTTATTGTACATTGCTTTTCCCTTTTTTTTTGGTCTTTTGATATTCCCTTTTTTTAGACCCCTTTTCGGGCCCCTTTGGTCTATTTTTATGTGACTAAACCGAGGATTAGTCATTTAAGTAAACCAATTTGCGATTGTTTTTTTGTTACGAATCTTTTCTTGTAACTTCTTTTTTTTAGAACTTAAACTAATGCTTTTTTTCCTTTTTTGGGAAAACTCCTAAATCTACTACTTTCCTAATTAAACAGCGCGGTGAGATCAATTTTTAAGATGAGAATTTGTTTCTCCTTGTAGATTCGATTTTTTGCAAAAGGCTCCCTCACTTAATCGAGTTGCGATTGACTTGGACTTCTTCTTCTACTCGTGATTCCGTCAACTAGATCATGAAGTTAAGTCGACTTTTAAGATGAGAAATCATCTCTCCTTGTAGATTCAAGTTTTCGCATAAGATTCCCTCACTTAATCTCTTTTTTGTCAGCTTGCCTTTCTTCATTCACGATGGTGCATTTTTTGGATTCATCCTCAAATCAAAAGAAGTCAGCTTTCATGATCCTAGACAAAGAAGATGATCCAATAGAAGATGGTGTAAGTGCCCAATTAGATATGTCAAAACCTCTATCATCCGAATGCTCTTTATTTCATACTACCTTGTTAGACTCATGCTGAAGTCTAGAATATACCCATGACATACAAACTTTAGAAGGAATCATCTCAGTTCGAGAGTCCTAAATCTGAGCTCGCCATTATTTGCATCTTTAGCCCCTTCTTAAGAAGCAACACCCTTACTCCGTCATTGCATCTTGGATGGGTCACTATCTTGGGAAAATTTCTCACCTTGCATCTCTGACAACTTCTTCGTTCCCTGTCACTGGGAATAGCTTAGAGACGTTCTTGACCACAACAAAGAAAGACTTGTTGAATGGAGGCTTTAGGATGGACTGTAAGCATTCTTATTCTCCTATAGCATGAGTCTCACCGTTTTCAAAGCATTTTGTGAACTATTGTGCCACCTTTTACACAAAAAGTGGCAACATGTCAATCTCCTTTTAGGACATGCATATTATAGGTGGACTTCCAGCCGATGATGCTTACTATGAAGAAATCATTCCTTCTGCCAGAGAACTCCTTTCTATAGGACATGGAGATAATAACATTCTTGTGACTTTCTCTTTCCTCTTCTTTGCATTCCACAGACTATGCCAAGATGTCCGTGGCATCGTTCGCCTTCGCGCTTTTGAATGGATACGTTTACAACTCTGAGGGCAACAAATTTACACACCCCCTCCTAACCATGACAACGGGAAGCGGGTCAAAGCTCCAACAAATACTTCCTGTCTATCCAGCCTAATTACTCCTTGCTCATCGCGAACAAAGAGGGACGAGGATCCTTTTTGTATTGCTCAACATTCCAGAGGCTCTAATCGAACAAATCTAACTTGCCGCCTTTATTTCTTGTTGGTTGTGCTCCATTGTGCTACCAATTGAAGCAGTGTACCTGCGTTGCCTAGGTGTATTTGTAGCTGCAGGCAAACTTGCTCACAGGGAATGCCTAAACTTAGCAATTCCTACCTTGCCCAGCATTTGTCGGGGGTTAAATACAATTTCTATGGCATGGAGCTTGAATAAGTATGAAGTCATTTTCCCTATTCACTATGTTTATGGATGGTCAGGGGCTTAGTTCAAAACTTACTTTGATCATCCCCGTCATCGACATAACCATCACAAGATGATCAGGTTCTCAAGTAAAAAGATGAACCGAGCTCCTGATGCACAAAATGCTCGAGAGCTACTAATATGCAAGGGGTTGTCTATCATGTAATTTAATGCTCTATGAAGGACACATCAATGACTCTAATTGACACCTAGAATTTACCCTCAAGTTAAAGGACATATTTAATTTTCCTTTGCTCTAGTTTTTGACCTTGTGGCAAGGAAGAACAATTATGATTAAGCCGTACTTCCCCTGCAAGTTTGGGTAACAGTTTGGCTTCTATCAAGATGTACTAAGTGAGTCATGAATGAATTATCAGAAGGGCATATGCTAGCTGGTGACAATTCCTACTTTCCCAGATAAGAAGTCTACACTAGTAACTATGGCATATGCTAGCTGGTGGCGATCTTCATGCGGTGACATTTTTCCTGAAGGACCTAAACAAACTAAATGCTAGATTGTACAACCACGAAGAGTTGCCAGAGTAAGAGTTCCTGATGATGCCTCTGCCCTAGCTGTCACTTTTGGCAGAGCAAGTGCACATAAGCCAACCATGTGGCAAATTGAGTAAACACAAATAAATAAGGAAGGATGTGCTTTTTGGGTGAGATAAAACTACTCCTGCACTAGCGCTATCTTGTCTTCCTACTCCATCAAAACACAGTTCCTCTTCAGGGAAAATATCAATGAAGAATATATCTTCCCCTGGCAAATCATTCTTAGCTTCAAATCATAAAGAATGGATGATTAGCTAAGAACTCTACTAATGCTTGTCCCTTAACTACCCTTTGTGGTATATAGAAAAGATTGTACTACTTTAAGATTACAACTCATTTTGTAAGTCGCTCGTTTAGGATTGACCTTGATAAGATTTACTTCATGGGTTCAGCTTTAGAAACTACCTGCACTGTATAAGCTTGCATGTAATTTCTGAGTTTCTTAATGATAAAGATGAGCGACAGGTGGATCATTTTGATGGGAGAGTACTTTAACTCAACGCTAACCAACGTACGACTTAAGTAGTACAGAGCAACTTCTTTTCCTTCCTCATTCTCTTGCACGCATAGTGCTCCTAGGGATTTTTTCTGAGCTGTAATGTATACTATAAGAGGTTTGCCAGGGATTGGTGCCCCCAACATAGGAGGATCGAACAAATACTTCTTTATTTTTCTCAAAAGCAACGCAACATGACTCGTCCCTCTCAAACCATGTCTTCTTCATGAGGTGGCTAAAGTGATGGCAGCGCCTTGCAAGATTTAAGATGAACCTTCGGAAATATGACAAACATCCTTGAAGTCCATGAAGCTCCTCATATTCTTTGGCTTAGTCATCTCTTTGATTGCTCTTATCTTAGATTAGTCCACCTTAATTCCCTTGTGGTGAACAATAAAATGCAAGAACTTTCTAGAGGCACACTTGAGTAGATTCATCTTCAATTGGCATGTCTGTAATCGCTCAAAGATCAAGTGAAGATCTTGTATGTGATTCATCCTTTTTTTTTACTTGACCACCAAATCGAACATATCGCTCAAATATTTTGTAAAGCACATCACCAAAAATGGTTTGCACTACCCTTTGGTATGTTGCTCCTGTATTCTTTAGATCAAAGGGAATTAGCTTATAACAAAAAATGCCATTAGGCGGAGGGAAAGTTGTGGCCTCCGGATCCTCTAGCTCCATCTAGATCTGATTGTAATCTACTGTACAATCCATAAATAACAATGTTTCATGCCTTGTGGTTGAGTCGATCATGAGCTCTGTGACTATTAATGAGAAATCATTTGTTGGACAAGCATCGTTGAGATCGTAGAAGTCTATACAAGTACCAAGTTGCCCACTTTTCTTCCTGACAAGCACAATATTTATGATCTATGTTGGGTACTTGACCTTCCGAATGAATCCTGCCTCTATGAGTTTGTTGGCTTCATTTTCAATTTCCAGTACCAACTTTGGGCGACAAAATAATTGGGGCTACTTCTTAGGCGAAACACCCCTTTTGATAGACATGTGGTGGACTGTGACCTTTGGGTTTAATTCAGGTGTTTCTTTATAGCTCCAAGAAAACATGTCCTCGTACTCTAACAGGAGATCAAAACACTATTTTTCCTCTTCGGGTATAAGTAATGAGCTCACATAGATAAGGTAAGGCTCCTCATTGGTTCCAACATTCATCTCTTTCAAATTATCAACTGTAGCCTGCCCCCATCTTCAAGAGTCTTAGGAGTTTCTGCCGTCTCTATCTCTAAGTCGGAGTTATCCCATTCTTGAATTGTGATATGATTGGGAGAAATGACTTGTTCTTTCTCCGTCTCCTCATTAGCATTACGAGATTTTTCGTTGACCTATGAAGACCATAATATGCCTCTTCACCCTTAATGAACCATCCCTCGAAACATACGGAGTGGAGAAATGCTTCATATGAAAAGGGACAGAGCTTCGAACCTAAGCGACTAAATGCAGAACTTTTCTTCTGTTGAAGTCATGAGTTTGAATACTTTTCACCGTTTTTATTCTAACGAAAGATAAAGCCTTTGGCTAGGAAGAATATTTGATTCTTTTGAAAACAGAGACATTCTTATCTTTTCCTTCCTCTATACGACTGAACACTAATGGGCACTTTTCCGAAGTGAATGATTGTAGCCTATCAAACAAAGAAGAATTTGGGTTAAGCAGAGCATTTTCATCTTCACTCCCATCTACCTCTTCAGCTAAGATATGCTGAACCATCGACTGCTTGTTCTTCTATCATGTTGAGATTCTGACTGGCCGCGGTGGCATCAAACTAAGTCTAACTTAGAGACGCTTACGGAATCTCTCTACTCTCGAATCTTTCTCTAGGTTTCAGTAAGACCATGAGGCTTGGCTTCGACTACCTTTCCTAAGGTAGCTGGGTTTTGAAAGTCAAAATCAGCTCTTTCCATAAGCTTGTATGCATTCGGATCAAATCCCTCTTTAGTCCGGGCATTTTGTAGGTCATCACCTGCCTTAGAAGAAATAACAAACCCAGAAAGAGGGGCCTACTCACCTTAGCCTATTATGCCTTAAATGTTGGAACCGTTACACTGCCTTTTAAGGTGGTTATGCTAGCTCCATCTTTTTTAGCAACTTTGGTCTCAAATTGCTTCCACTTGTGCACTTGCTAAAGTGGCAATTCTCCCTCCTTACGGTGAGACATACGTATGTAACTTAAGACAAGTGGCATTGCGCTTGTTGAAGTAGCAACTGGTTTAGCAACTTGTTCAATGGGTGAAGTCGTGTTTCCTTGCTTCCTTCCTTCCTTCTTACATTGCTATATAGGAGTATCATCTTTTGTTTCTTGAATAACATTCTTTGCGCCACCTTTTCTTGTAGGAGAAATGGTTGATGGCATGGTTTCCTAAGTGCAGCAACTTATTCGAAATACCTTGCGTCTGCAAAGTGAGACTCAGTCTTAGTGAATGGCTTGACATCCCCATTTATTTTCTTTTCTCCGTCTCAATAGTACTTAAGGCATACGTGTAGAGTGAAAGCTACAATCCCATGTTCGTGAAGCCATGGACGCCCAAGTAATAACTTATATGAAGTTTTAGCATGGAAGATTGAGAATGTTGACAAGTCTCTCATCATCAATTAAATGCAAATCATGATGATTGCACGCTGGCCCTCAAGGTTGAATTCTTAAATCAATGTTTGACTCTTAAAAAATTCTTCCGAAGGGATGCCTAAGTTATACGCTTAACTTTTTGCTCCCTGATAGTTCCACAAGTGCATGGTGGCGTTGTAGCAAATCACGGTCGATCCCACAAAGATTAGGTCAAGCTACTGGCTATATTCCCTCAAGATATGCTAAGCAAATTAACATGAGAGATTGAAATTAAACTAATCTACTATATAATCTAATGGATAAATATTCAAGGAATTAAGTCAACCAATGAATTACCCAGTTCAAGAATAGATAAAGTACTCTCCCTTTAATTAGGAAATTTTAAGACCGATAATCAAGATATTACAACCCTTTTTCAAGCTGTAGCGAAATACCCAAATCAAATCAATCCTCAATTCTCATGCATTCTCGACTAGTCTAGGTTCATTAGGCACACAATTATCATTTTAGGTCTCTCAATTGGTAATTCTCTCTCAAGAGTCAAATTTGGTGATTTTGACAACGTATTTCACCTTTCAGTACTTCACCCAACATCTAATACAAGCAAGAATGCGATCAAACTTCTTACAAGCAATTCAAACTCCAAACTTGATGAAATAAACCCAACAATTCAAAAGCGCACCAAACAATCGATTCAAGAACATAGGCAAACGCAAGTTAAACATCAATCCCAAGAATTACAAATTAACATGAATTACATAATCTAATCTATCAATCTAGAAAGCAATAAATCTAAAGGAGAAAAGAGAAGAGAAGGGAAAGAATTGCTCAGCCCGAACGTGTGCTTGAATCCGTTGATTTGCAAACACAATCCCGCTTCCCCGCCAAACTTCCTCTTCTACTTGCTCTCAACTCTCTCTAATCTAACTTCTAATCTAAGTAGAATGGAAAGGGATATGGAGATGGGATGTGTGTTGAAATGAGGATGAGAGCCCCCTTTTATAGCAAAGCTATTGGAAGCCGAACAGCCACGCGAATAAATGGCATTAAAAACTACTTGGAAATTGAAAAGTCATGAGAAAATAAATAGCCTCGCGAGAAAGAGGTCCACCACAGATCGTGGCCTTCACTATGAACCGACCATGGTCAGCTCTGGCTTGACATTCTTCTGTTCTTCCTTCTTTCCATGGGCATGGCAACTCATGGGCATCCGTGGGGAGTCAAAATGCACTCAACTAGGGTCAAAGCAAGGGCAAAAAGGTCCAGAATCCTGCAACACACAGAAAAGAACCATACTCAAGCGTAAAATGGAAAAAGGAGTACAAATTATCACATAAAGCGTATAATTTTCCCTAAATGCAGCAAAATGACCCAAAAATAATATACGTTTTAAGCACTTATCAAACTCCCCCATGCTTAAACCGTTGCTTGTCCTTAAGCAAACACTATAGAAAACCAACAAGTGGCAATGCATCTAAGACTCAAAACAGAACAACCTCCTTAAAGTAGGCAAGCCATAGCATATCACAAGCAAGAGTGACAATCAACGGCATCCCCCAAATAGTGAGCAAAACATTTCAAAATCATAAGAAGGTGAATGTTTTCGAAAAAGTACACGACCATAAGCTCGACATCAAACTTGTTCACCCCCAAAGAACCACAAAACACATTATGCAAGTACATGGAATTGAATAGAGTCTAATGGACTAGTAGAACCTCACTTTAGAAAAATGTGAAACACTCCCACTCATGTGTTTCAAATATAGCATAGGTTCACTCAAAACTCATTTCAATGAAGCAATCTACCATATGCATAACAAGACTCTCAAATTCTCCACCACTAGAATGCAATATGTACAAGACAATCAAGAGGACTTTATTTGGGTTATAATGTGGGCTAGAAATATTAAGGGAAAGGAGTGGACAAATGCATTTGGGTAGAGTGGAGACATGTAGCCAAGTGACTAGGGAGCAACCAACAAGGCAATAATTAACCAATAAGTTCACCAACACTCCAAACCTTAAAATACAATAAACATACCCCACGAATGAAATAGCAAAATGAATTGACAAAGAAAGAATCTCAAGCTGTTTACATATCCAATGCCAATCATGAAGTTTTTTTTTCGCTTTTTTTCTACAATTTTCTCTTTTTTTTCTCTTTTTTTTCAACATAACTTTTATTTCTTCTTTTTTTTTTTGGTTTTTCTTCTTTTTTTGGAAAATGAAATAAAAATTACAATTGTTGAAAGGCATAGGACCACCAATTGTCAATTCACAACCAAATATATAATACACAACCCAAACAAGAGGGAACCAAAGCAAATGCTCAATGTTATGAATCCCTCAACAAACCAACATACCAAAGCCACCTTAAACTCAATTATCCCCAAAACCACCCACTACATAGATGAAGTGATGTTCCATAGACTTGGCTTACATGTTAGAATATGTGTTTGGCCAATGGCTAATATGACGGGATCACAACAAAGACGGATATAATGTCAAAGGGGATAGCAAAGGGAATAAACATATAATACAAAGGTAGGTTGTTTGGCTATGTGGCTAAAATGGCCAAAGACAAAAATGACTCTATCATATCATCAACTATGCTCATGCAAATATGGTTTCGAACAAGAATCTAGGCAAGTTCTAGAAATGCAACATGGAAGAGTCACACACATGAAAGAAACATGAGACTAAATGTAATGAATTAGTCCAAAGAATGCTCAAAATCTCATGGGATATCTACCAAAGTCTCAATTAGCTCATAAAATGACTCCATGTACTAACATTAGTGCCAACGACTCTAGGGGATAACAAAGTTCTCAAACAAGACAAGGGTCAAAATAAGCAATATTAACAAAACCCTCAAAAAGTTTAGCACCAAAAGGCATTACACATCAAAAGATACTCAAGCTCATAAAAGCCATCTTGCCTAACAAAAGCGTCATTGGAGGCTATCTCAAACCAATCCACACCATCCCGATATGCAATTCTATATGCAAACCTAAATGCAACTAAATGCAACACACTAAAGCAAACAAAAAGAAACCTAAAACTATATGCTCTAGCATGTATGCAAGCTAATAACCAAAATAGAAAACATACAAACTACCCTTTCCCCATGCTTAGATAAAGCATTATTATTCAAAGAAAAGAAAACTTAGAAAAGGGGAACAAAAGAAAACAATCTCACTAGGTTAGGTGCAGAGTGCACCTAAGCTATACGGTCTCATAATAACTTGGCTCATGGAGCATCAGCCACTCCATCACTATGTCAAGACTCGACTCATTAAATCAGACGCTGTCAACACGCATAGGGGCTTATCAGACTTTTGGGACCACAATTTTGAAAATACAAAGTAAGAGGCAATAATCAAAATCACACCAAAGAGTATAAGTATCCTCTTAACCTTATCAAAGCCCATAGAAAAATCATAGAAATGATTAAAGCATATAGTCCATGTGATTTTCCTAGGCAAGTCCTCTAGGCTTATACAGTAAGGATCAATGGAGGGATCATACCATCTTAAGTAACCTAGGGACACAGAATGTTGAACGTTCCCACCAAGCATACTAAATATATTATCCTCATAGTCCAAATCAACATTAGCATCACAAATCATAGGATTATCATTGGGCACATCTAAAGAATACTCGGGGGAAATAGAGGGCAATGAACTAATAGGTGAAACATGGAAATGATAAAGGGGATTAGGGAGAACATTATTATCAAAACCAAGGGTATGAGACTCCTCATGCATAAATACATCACGCGACCCCTCCAAGGGCATCTCAACTAGATCATGCACCCCACCAAAAGTATATCCTGACTCAAAACATGCATCAGTAATGCTAAACCTAGCAACTACCCCAAAAGGCTCACCCACCTCGCGCCTCATGCACTAAGCTAAAGGAAAGGACGAATCATGTAAGGTCAAGACAACTTCAGTATTGTCCCACGGTGATACAAAGTCAGGTTGCGCATAACATGCATAATAAGGACACGAATTAGTAGCATGGTCAGAAGAATTACACAAAGCACACTAAAAAGGGGCATAGTAAGATCTAACATAGAATGCACAAGGATTAGAAAATGAATATCTAGAAACACGACTAGCCTTCTCAAATTCAAATGAATCCCAAGCAATCTACTCAAGCAAATACCATGCATCATCAACATTTTTACCATAAAAATCCCAATACCCTAAAAGAGTTTGGGTTTCAGTATTCACACCCTCATCAACAATGTCTAAAATTTTTCATTTACCAACACAATAACCACATTGAGCAAGAAAGACATTTAAACGTTTAAAATACCTTCAAAATTATTCATGCTCGAATTGGGGAAAGTGGGAAATTGCCATTGTTGTTTTTATCTCAAAATTTTTTTAATTTTCAACTTCTCTTTTTTTTGATTTTTTTATTAGATTTTTTTTTCAAAGAAAAACAAAGTGCTTAGTCAAACCTAGCTGGAAAAACACAATATTCGATTCTAGACCCCGGCAACGGTGCCAAAAATTTGATAGGCCCACAAGTGCACGGTGGCGTTGTATCAAATCAAGGTGGATCCCACAAAGACTAGGCCAAGCTACTGGGCTATATTCCCTCAAGATATGCTAAGCAAATTAACATGAGATAGGGAAATTAAACTAATCTACTATATATGGGGTGTTTGCTTGCAAGAACTTTTTGGAGAAAAAGAGTTTTTCAGGGGATTTTAGTTGTTTTAACTAGTCAAAACAGCTAAAGTGGTGTTTGGTCGAAGAGCTATTTGGACCCAGAAAGTCATTTCCCAAAAGGCTATTTCTATTAGCCTTTTGGGAATAGTTGTTTGTAAAAATGACATAACTGACTAAGAGTTTGAAAAAATTACACCAAACGCCATTAGCCATTTGTAGTGATATTTGATTTTTTGTATTATTTAATTCAATCTATCCAATATTAAATCATTCGAATATATAAATTTCAATTCATAATAATAAAATATTAGCAAATAACATAATAATATTTTAAAACATAATTATTGTGCAGATAGATATACACGAGTAGAAAAGAGAAAAAAGATTAATAAGAATACAAATTATGTGCAGCTAGTAACAAATTAAGCTTTTATCAATAAAGTTAGTTTATACATATGACGTCAATTTAATTCTTTTTGGAAAGAAAATAAGATAACTAGTAAACGAAAAAAATATTTTTAATTAAAAAGTTAATTTAGAGACAAGGGTACAATTGAAATTTTACTGAATATCTTTTTTAAAAACAACTAATTTTACCAAATACTTCTTTTATAAATAGCTAATTCAAAAGCTAATATAAACAGCTAATTCAAATAGCTAACAGCTAATAGCCAATACAAGCAGCTAATAGTTAACAGCTAACAACTGTTTATCAAACAGGGCCATAATCTAATGGATAAATATTCAAGAAATTAAGCCAACCAATGAATTACCCTTTTCAAGAATAGATAAAGCACTCTCCCTTTAATTAGGAAATTTCAAGACTGATAATCGAGATATCACAACCCTCTTTCAAGGCGAAGCGAAATACCCAAATCAAATCAATCATCAATTCTCATGGATTCTCGATTAGTCTAGGTTCATTAGGCACATGATTATCATTTTAGGTCTCTTAATTGGTAATTCTCTCTCAAGATATCACACAATCAAGTCAAATTTGGTGATTCTGATATTAGATTTCACCTTTCAGTACTTCACCCAACATCTAATATAAGCAAGAAGGCGATCAAACTTCTTACAAGCAATTCAAACTCCAAACTTGATGAAATAAACCAAACAATTAAAAGCGCATCAAACAATCAATTCAAGGACATAGTGATGTATATTTTCGGAGGGGAAAACTCACAAAAACACAAACAATTA
>JACYFF010031958.1:59459637-59567236 GCA_017589665.1 Selenicereus undatus
ATTATTATTATTATTATTATTATTATTATTATTATTATTATTATTATTATTATTATTATTATTATTATTATTGTTGTTGTTGTTGTTGTTGTTGTTGTTGTTGTTATTGTTGTTGTTGCTCTTATTATTATTATTATTATTATTATTATTATTATTATTATTTACCTTCTACAGCAAGATTTTGTCAGCTTTCAGTGTATGTTTTTTGCGCAGTTTCTTGAATAAGCCCATTTATTTTGTCTTGTTCAATACTCCACTGGTTCAAATTACTTTTAGTCAAATATCATTTTGTGCATACATTTTAGTGGAACTCTAAAATTTGAACCTCTTTTTTGTTGCTTCCGGGGGCCTTTGCGGGGCGGGGGCGGGGGCGGGGGCGGGGCGCCAACTTGTAATCGCAAACATTTGTATTGATTATATTTTGGCTTCATCAGATTACTAATGAGCGTGTCATGTTATACATCAGTTTGATGACCTGCGAAACCTGCTAAATGTTAGCTCCGAATAGAAAGTAGAAGCTTGCAATTCATCCATCCATGGGCTTAATATTATAGGTTCTCTAATTTAATGTTTCTCTTTTCACTCCTGATGATGGAGGCAAACGGGCTTCTCTTTTTTGCTTCTCTCAAGATCTTGTGTGCTAGAAGATGTCAGTGAGCATGGCCTTTGCATTTGGCTGTAATATCAACTGTCAAAGACAGTGTAGATCACCCTTCATTGGATGGTAGAATTGTTGTTTCTTTTTTTTTTTGGGTCGGGGGGGGGGGGGTTGGGAAGTTGTCGGACGGGAAAGTTATATGATTGATAGTTATCTGCTCCTATTGCAGATTTTGTTGGTGATAATACACCTATCCACGTTGTGGACACTTGCATTGCTTTCTTATGGAGGATAAGTAGGCAGGATTTCATGTGTCTAAGTTGGTTATTCAGAAATCAAAATTACTATTCTGATATGTTGTGCAGATGTTCGAATTAGAAACCCAGAAATAAAAGTACAATTTCTGATATTCAATGTTTTCGGTGTTATTGGGTGTTAAGGCCAGACCAGACCAATGCCTTGAAACGCTGCCCAGGACAGTGTGTAAGACAGTCAAATGTTAACAGCATTACCTGTGAACTGAATTGCAAGTGCATATGAATGGACACATTTTGTTGAATGAATACTAACTTCATATGACACTCTTAACCTAGAGAGAACCAGCATATTCGTGTTGATCAGAACAACTATTGTAATTCTGATCATTATATTCATCTCTTTTGCTTGTCATAGTTCTCATTTATAAACGTTTTTAATATACTCCTCTCATGCTCATTATATGATACCTAGAACCTAGTGATAACAAGCATACCTTTGGTGTCTAACTTCGAGTTGGTTGTATCTATGCGATATCCCAGTGCAAACTTCAGTACATGTTTCTCAAAAGATTTTCTATCTTTGGGATAGAGGAAGTAAC
This sequence comes from Selenicereus undatus, assembly GCA_017589665.1. Lineage (NCBI taxonomy): Eukaryota > Viridiplantae > Streptophyta > Magnoliopsida > Caryophyllales > Cactaceae > Selenicereus > Selenicereus undatus. Next base: position 59,461,092 of record JACYFF010031958.1, read on the forward strand.
TGGTAACAGAAAAACATCAAACTGTTATTTCTAGATAGGTTATCAACTTACTGATAGTACAGACAAATTTTTATCCAGAAATAGGATCAGATTGCATTGGTGCCAAAAGAAACATTTTATTGCACAAAAAGTTTTGTGGATGTACAATGATAAATATATTGTAGCTATTCACAAATAATTTTGATCATGTAAAAAAAAAGAAGAAGAATATCACACCGGGGTATTGTTTCTAGAAGCTATGAATGGAAAGAACAAAATTGGCATTTCATACTTCCATTTCTTTTAACAGATCACAGCATAAACTTCATCATGATTTAGGAGTTAAAAGCCGCACAGTTCCTTCTAATTTCGCCCTGATTACCGGTTTTAACCCCAACTCTACCAAGCTTTCTCATTGCAGTTGTAAAGGCTGTGTAAAAGTCTCCTGGATTATTGGCAAAATCAACAACTGTTGGTCGAGAAGCGGGGTCAGTGAAGAGCACCTGATCGGAGGTAAACATCCCCTTTCCTGCAACCAAGTTCTGGTAGTACAAGTTGTCGAATGTTCTTGGGGTTTGTGGGTCTATGGATATGGCAATGTTTGGGTTTACATTTGGCGGGCACTGCTGCTTCAGTTGTTGAGCATATGTGGTGTCCATGGATGGGTCAATAGGGTTAGATGAGGAGAAATTATAGATGCGGCTTGCAAACTTTGAGCACTCAGAGACACCTATGGTATGAGCCCCAGATAGGGCTATCATATCAGTTTGGGTGAGGTTGTGCTTGGCAAACATGGAAACAAGTTGGTCAAGGTTGAAGGTGGGTTCTGGAAGGTTTCCTGGGACATCCAATGCCTTAGACCTTAGCCCGTCACGACGTCCTAATTCCACATTGAATGAAGGGCCTCCTGTCTGAAAAACATGTATCAAATTATATGTTAGGAAATGAGATAAATTTTAGGCTCCTTTCCGTCACTCCAAAAGGTTTTCATGTTTTACTTGTGAAGGAATGTGGTACACCTAGCTAATAGGTCAATTTGACAGGTTTGGATCAAGTTTGTGTCAGATAGGGGCATAGGGCCCAAATGGCTGATAATATTGGTCAGCTTGGGTTTGAGTTGAGTCATTCTGGAGGTAATGGGAAAATGTGACAGACATTTCGGTTGGTATTTTTTAGGTCCAGGTCAAAAGCCTGTTGTGGTACTTCAGGTCTTAGCAGTTGCTTGTTTCAGGTTAAATACTCACTCACTTGTGCCCCAGTGTAAAAAGGCATATGTTTCAGAAGATCGACATTTTGGAGCAGTCAAGCTCGCAAAATCTGAACTGCAAACTTACTCTCCTTGAGGATATTTGTGTATATGATTATTTTAAAAAAAAAAATTCTCCACTTGATGACTCCAGAATGAAGAAATCTTTTCCCTGCAAGCAGTTTTCTTCACAGACAAATGGAGGCAAAATCTTGCAACTTAAGTTCCACTAATGAAATGTGCATTACTCACCAGAACTACAGAGTCTCTCGCGGCAAGGGCCAAAATATCCGCACAGGAGACTATACCGGGGCAAACAGCTTCAACAGCTTGCTTTGCTTTTATAACTGTATCAAATCCGTCACCTGCTAGCGAGAGATTGTCTGGTGCATCCTTCTCTGCATCACGATTCGGGGAGAAGATCATGACAGATGCATCACATCCCTGAGTCATAACCAGATTGGTTTAGAAAGAGGTTTTATGTATATTTTCTGCCTAAAAATATTATCAATGCCAGCATGCTTGAATAACAATACAGGTTTAAACTAATTCTCTGGCAAGAAACACTTTGGCATTGGTCTTTCTATGATATTTCAGCTTTTGGGAAGATAGTCCTGGAATTAAAATCATACGATTTCTACAGGGATTCCCCATAGCGGGATGAGATCCATTCAGATTTTACATAATTGAAAAGAAAATTAGGAACAAATTTGTTTAAAGTGGTCAAAAGTTGTTATGGCCCAATGAAAAGGTAAACAGAAGGGACTGTACGATGAGACTGAAGTGCTCGATACCTGAACAAAGCAGTCATGGAAGAACAAACGAAGTGTGGCCTGAGCTGTTACGAAAGTCTGACTGAACTTTGTCATTACTGCCTGTCTCACAATGGCTTCCACAAAGGGGCAAGTACCGCTGTAGAAATTCTCTGACAGTTGAGCTTGTGCGTGCCCTATAACCATCACAAGGATCACAATGAAGTTCCACCTTTTACATGCTTCCATTTTGATATCCAATTATATTAACAAGTTAGAGCTGGAAAAACAGAAGAAGTATTCCTAGTTTTAAGCAGGAGTTTACAGAGAGAATGTTCCGTAATTTGGTCGCATTAGTTTAAGCAACCCAAGACATAAATATATACAATCATATTTGTATGCTGTAGCACGTAGCTACCTTCTATTTCATTGGTGCTGTGTAGGAGTTTGTAAAAAACCACCAGCTTAAATTTATTCCCAGTTCGGACTTCTATTTCCAAATTTAAGCAGGAAAAGTCAATTGGGAAAACAATGTCCTGGCTGGATTTTGGCTTTATTTTCTTGATTTTTAACGTTAGCTTTACCTGTCTCCTTGAAGTTACTCCCTTTTTTCTGCACCCTTTTCTTGTTTTCAAAGGTTGGTAACAGTAGTCGCTTCTTGACGCAGACTGGCAGTCCACATTTGAGTTACCGCTCAAGAACCCAGTTACAGACATACTGTTTGTAATCAAAGCTGATAATTGAAACCGGGTATGGGTCACCGTCATTGGTCTTGAGCCGGGTTAGATCATAGTGTACGTTAAAACATGTCGATGAAATAATTTGGTCATGTCGATTTGGGGTCATGTTTTAGGTATATTATTGCCAGCCGCTAAACGGGTGGTCTAGCGGGATTGAAGGCAGGTGAGTTTTTTATTTTGTGTTACCAATTTTCATAGGCAGATTTATGTGTATGGTTGTGGTGTTCATTGTAACTCAAAAAATTATAGTGAGTTATATTTTTAAAAGGGTTATATTAGGATATATAAACACTTTTGAAATGAGTAATTTAATAGGCGAACACCCATATTATATATGTTTAGAACCCCTACTGCAACTAAGGTGGCAAATATGAGACATGAGTCCTCAATTAAACTACTTTATGCAACCAAAAAAAGAAAAAGAAAGCATTTGATCATATTGCTCACTTCTCCAATCCATTATCGATCAGATCCATGCATCCAATATTTGTCTGGGGACTGAGGTGGACAAACAGTGAAATAACTTGTGTTTACTTAATCAAAAAAGTTGTTTTTATGGTGTTTATAGTTCCTTGAAATTTTTTAAATGGACACCCATAAATATCCAACAATAATTAAATTTGAACTAATTTAAAAGTCAATGCTATTGTATTGATTTTTGGATCCGGTATTGGTTAGAGAGATCTTGATGAATTGCAATCAAACCAACAATTTACGTTTGGATTAAAATGGGGTGGCTTTATTCCAAGTTAACTATGTATTTTAGCATGGCCTAGCTTTAGGCCTTGTTCCTTAATTTTGATAGGTGACAAGAAGCTTATCATTTTCAGCTTTTTATAACTCTTTAAAACTTCTTATAATTATTTTACAAATACCTTGTAACTACCTTACAACTTCTTTCATCACCAACTTACATTTTCTTATGATTTCTTATATTTTACAACTTATAACTATCCATATCACGAAAAAGAAGGCGGCCTTAGTATATTTGTGTTCTCCCCCCCAAAAAAAGTTCCTTCTCAGAGCTAGACAGGGACAAGAGCACTGGGACATACATAATTTGATCGGATTTCTGTATCAACTTCTAAATTAAACTAGCCAGCATTCACTTCATAATTAATATTTAATTTGCAGCAAATATACTACCAAAAGCTTCCGCGGTTCACATTTTACTGTAGTTTATCAATTACTATAAATTAGACGTGCGCTATTAAAATTTCTTTTTCACTCGTTGAGAAAGGATTTGAATTATGTGTGACAGCTAAGATGAATTCACAGCAGAAATATTATCTGGAAGTTACAACACGGATTTTGAACAAATTGCCTATGATTTCCTGGAGCGCACTTAATGTTGCCTATGTTTTAGACTTTTAGTAATCTCTTGCTGATGACACATGAGTCGTTTGTTTATTGGGAGTGGTTGGAGTTATGGGTAAAATTGCAGGTTTGGGTAAGTAATGGCTTGCAGCCAGAGATCTTGATAATGACACAATAACAGACCCCAGCCCACTATCTATTGCAAATCTGATTGTAATACTCCTTTTATGACTCTTATTATTGGGCAATTTGTACACTTCTTTTCCAACTGTTCAACTATCTTTTCCATTGCGTATTCCACAAGGCTTCTATCACAGCAAGTTTGCGATGCAAAATTATTTCCATTAATGAAGATAAGGAGAAACATTAGCATACGAGGCAGTCATTCATGAAGCAAAAATTCTTTTGGTGCCCTTTTTTTTTGTTGGTGGTTGGTGCTGAAGGGGCCAACACTGGAATTATCACTCCCTTACAGGTCGAGGCCAACCCACATCTGAATTATCCTTAAAGAGGATAGGCTAAAGATCAGGAGGGAGGCCTTGATGCACAAGAACTAGTTTTTTATTGAGTCGAGTGTTCTGACAAGAAATCAAGGGCTTTTTGGACTCCCTGTTGGGATGGCAGCCTGTGCTACGCAGGAGATCTTGACATTCCTTTAAAGTTGATCTAGAAAATATGATTTTCCCAGGACGTGCAAGGGATAACCAATCGCAGGACAAGCCCAACTAGGCATAGTGGGCCCTAACAGGACCCTTGGGGCTCCCATCAAAAGCCCAAATGGAGCAAGCAGGCGGCAACCCACTTTGGGGGTTTTTCAGCACAAAATTACAATCCTACCCTTTGTCACCAGAGCTATAAATATTCACCTACTCATCTCGAAAAAAGGATTCACACTCTGACATAATTGACTCTACATTCCCTCTATTTGTTAGATTTATCTATCTCTTGGACCCTCCTTTGACTTAACCGTTGGAGAGGCGTTCCACGGACCACAACTCGGGGGTACCTTTTTTGCAGGTTTGACCAAGGAGAGGAGCCCGTAAGCTGATCTGCACGTGTCATCACGTAAGTCTGGGCTCTCGTCCCACGTCAACCTCAACAGCATACGGGAAGTTCCCCGAAACAGATTTGGCGCCGTTTGTGGGGAGAGACCGGTGAACGATGGTGGTCAGTGAAGCCACGCGAGCACAAACCAGGAGAGATAAAGCACCCGCCACGGAAGCCTCGGCCCCTCCCAAGGCTAAGGACGCCTTAGAGAGTTCTCGAGCAGATCCCTAGTCGGTCAAACAATGCTTAGCTGGGCGAGAGGCCTACGTCACGGTGGATACACTCAAGAACATCATGTCCACCATGACCGACACCATAATACAACAAGTCTCAGAGCAAGTGAAGAAAGCGGTGGAGGTCTCGAGTTCAGCGCGACCTCCTCCCCATTAAGAGTACATGCCTACTGCAGGCTACGAACCCTCCCATAGGCACGCTCCTGTGGTGTCCCAATGCCACAGTGAGGGGATGAGAGAGGCCCCTCACGCTAACAGAGATAGACGGACACAGGAAGAGAACTAAGACCGCTCCATTGGAGTCAACACCATAGCCACCGTCCAAGCCATGGAGGACTACCAAAGTCAACCATGGTTTCGACGCCATATGCAACGCACTACCGACGAACAACCTAGTTCGAGGAGCAAGAGCAGACCTGGAGGCCTCGAGGTGAAGCCTCTAAAAGACGGCGTGCCCCAGAGCGTCGTTCTGATCGAAAATGCACACGAAGTCCCCCTCGGGAAGGGAATCGCCCGCGGTCTCATCGACGCAACCAAACTCCGCCTAGATACCAAAGGGTTGGTCCTCCTTGAAGGAGTATGTCGTTGATGGAGATAAAGAGGCGTCCCAAGACCCCTATTAAGGTCTCCGGTAAGGCCTCTCGGACAGGGTCCGTTCCTTTCTCCACCCCGTTTAGCGCAAAGATCGTCAATGCTCTGCACTATAGGAAGGTGAAGATGCCTACCATGGACCTATACGATGGGACAACTGACCCTTAGGAGCACTTAGGGGTGTACAAGGTGTAGATGTATATCCAAGATATTGATGATGCCGCGTACTGTCGATTCTTTCCCGCTACCCTTAAGGGGGTAGCATAGTCTTGGTTCAACGGCTTGGCTCTGGGAACCATCTCCTACTTCCAAGACTTAGCTGACAGGTTTGTCAACTAGTTCATCGCCCGCAACAAAGAACGGCGAACGAGCATCCACCTTTTGAAGATCAAGCAGGGGCCGCAAGAGTCCCTAGCCGATTTCGTCAAACGCTTCCACCAGGAGGCGATCTTGATTCCCGAACTGGAAGACGCGGTGGCGTACACTTCGTTCCCCAATGGCCTAAAGAGTGGCCGGTTCAAGTTTTCTTTGGTCGAGTAGAAGGAGACTACGCTGGCAGAGGCGCTAAAGAAGGTCGTCGATTTCATCCATGCCACCGAGATCTGCACTGAAAGCACGGATGTTCCCAAGAAAACTAAGGTCCCTGTGGACAGAAACCCTAGCCGAAGGACAGGCGAGGGAAGAGGAGATAGGATGCCACGACTCGAGGTTGTTGATCCTCGATTCACCACATATCCCAGAAGCATCCTCCTGGAAGTGAGGGATCATCCCATACTAAAGAGGCCACCCCCGATGACCTCGGGATCGAAACCCTATAATGCACGAAAATACTGCGAGTCCCATGAGTAGAATGGGCACACAACCGCTGAGTGCCAATAGCTACGGAAGGCCCTTCATGAGCTAGCAAATAAGGGAAAGATTGACTGGTTTTTGAAGAGGGGTCCATAGTTCCTTTGAAAGGAGCACGAACCCACGCTGCCCGAACCACAGGACGAAGAATGCTCCACTTAGATAGTAGCCACTATCGCCGGTGGATAAGCTGAGGGCATCACTCGTTCCACCTGGAAGGCTCAGCTTCGAGGGCACCAGCAGGTTCTCACGGCCGAACAAGGAAATCGTGTTATCGTGCCTACTATGGTGTTTGGCGGGAAGCAAGGTCCGCGCTTCACATCACCGTATATCAATCCATTGGTGGTGAAAATGAAGGTGGCCAGTGCCATTGTACAAAAAATACTTGTAAACACGGGGAGTTCAATAGACATAATCACCTGGGATTGCTTGAAAAAGTTGACCTACCCAGGGAGTAAGATTGTCCCTTTAGTGCACCCCATCCTGGGCTTCGGGGGGTAGGAGGTGAAGCCCACTAGGATAATCCGTCTTCCTTTGCGCTTTGGCTATAAGGTTAAGGCGAGAAATCTAGGGGTGGATTGTTTAGCCATTGATGTCCCTACGGCCTACAATGCCATCCTGGGGTGGCCTACCCTCTATATAGTAAAGGTTGTTATCGCCCCCCACTTGCTTCAGCTTCAGTACAAGGCTGATGATGGAAGCGATGGCGTGATGCAAGGAGATCAACGAACGACTCACGAATGCTACCTTGTTAACATTCGGCCACTGGTAGATCAGACCGCCAAGCAGGGACAACCACCAACGGGCAAGAAAACACAAACCAGACCTCCTCCCCCGGCAGCAGAGGCATTAGTGATACACACGGTCACTTGAGCCGAGCCTGAGCGGCCTTGTCCAGTGTCCGTGGATGGCATTGAACAGCTACCATTGGAAGACGCACGTTCCGACCGCATGGTGCAGTTAGGCCGAGAGATGGAGGCTTCTACTCGACACTCATTAGTCAGGCTCCTACAAGAGTATTGGGACGTCTTCGCCTTTGGACTTAAGGAAATGCCCGGCATTGATCCTGCTGTCATGGAGCACAGACTAAACATTGATCCCCTACACAAATCGATCGTTCAAAAGAAGTGACACATGGGTCCAGAAAGAGCAGCCGCGGCAACCGCAGAGGTGCAGAAGCTACTTGAAGCGAGGTTCATCAGGGAATGACAGTACCCTGAGTGGATTTCAAATGTCGTCATAGTAAAAAAGCCCAACGGGGACTTGAAGGATGTGTGTGGATTTTACTGACTTAAATAGATAAATTAGTGGACGCCAAGTCTGGACACGCCTTGCTGAGCTTCATGGATGCTTTCTTAGGATACCATCAAATACCCTATGTTATGAGGATCAAGAGAAGACTAGACCTGGCAAAACTGACCCGATACCCGAAACCCAAATCGAATGACCGGGACCCATACTCGACCCGACACCCGAAATATGCTCACCGAAAAGTGTACCCGAAACCCCGAATTGACCAAAACCGAACCATACCTGACCCGAAATTTTCTACAAAGTTGCTTGTTTGAGCATGACGAGCGTATTTGACCAAAAATTGATTGACCCGAAATTGGCCCGAGCCGAACCATACTCGACCCAAACCGAAACGACCCGAAATGTCACTTAACCCGAACATCACCCAACCCGAACATAACCCGGCTCGTACTCGAACCGAATGACCCATTTGCCAGGTCTAGAGAAGACTGCACTCATAACCGATCGAGGCCTACATTGTTATAAGTTGATGCCCTTTGGGCTGAAAAACAAGGGACCCACGTACCAGCGACTAGTAAACAAGCTATTCGAGCCTCTCATTGGTCAGACTATGGAGGTATATGTGGACGGCATGATAGTGAAGAGCATGTTCGATACCGAGCATGGGCAAGATCTCCGAAAGACGTTTGATATTCTCTGAATGTACGAGATGAAGCTTAATCCAAATAAGTGCGTGTTCGGAGTTCGGTCAGGCAAGTTCCTCGGGTTCATGATTAGCAGTTGGCAAATCGAGGCCAACCCCGACAAAATCCAAGGCTTGTTAGACATGAAGCCACCGCGCAACATCAACGAGGTCCAGCGATTGACGGGTTGCTTCATGGCCCTTGGACGATTCATGTCCAGATCTTTCTATGCTAACTTCACTTAGGACAAGGAAGTAGAGGAGGCGTTCCAAGCATTGAAAGCCTACCAGGCCTCTCCCGGGGGAAACACTCCAACTTTACTTGGTTATCTCAGAACAAGCCATTAGTGTCGTGCTGGTGATATAAAGGGCTAAGGAACGAATCCCCATGTACTACATGAGTTATGCCCTAGCTGGGGTCGAGATGAATTACCCCCTCATAGAGAAGTTCGCTTACACATTGTTGATGGCCAGCCGAAAGCTACGACCCTACTTCGAAGCACATAGGATCACTGTCCTCATCGACCAACCCCTGAAAAATGTCCTCCAAAGACTGGACGCTTCTGGGTGGCCCCTAAAGTGGGCAATTGAGTTGTCATAGTACGATCCCGTCTTTGAGGCTCAACAAGCCATAAAAGCCCAGGCTCTGGCGGACTTCCTGACTAAAAGTATCATCGTTGTTGCGGATAGCCGCTCAATCCCTCTATCGTGGAACATTTATATGGACTGCTCGTCCACTAAAGATGGGAGCGGGGCCGCCCTAATCATCAAGAATCCTCGGGGGGAACGACACGAGCATGCCTTGAAATTCATGTTCAATGCATCGAAAAACGAGGCTTAATACGAGACGCTGATAGCAGGAGTAGAGTTGTGCTAGATCACGGGGGCCAACTCGGTCCGAGCATTTTCAGACTCATAACTTGTCGTTAGCCAACTCAATGGGGAGTACGAAGTAAAGCATGACACTATGGCGGCCTACGTTCGGCGGGTAAAAGAGGCCACCAAGTTGCTAAAACATTTATCAATAACACACATTCCCCGATCTGAGAACAGGCAGGCTGATGCATTGTCAAAACTGGCAAGCTCTTCCGAAGCATCGACCCTCGTGAGGTGCTCAGTTGGATAGGAGTTAGACATGGATGGATCCCATTTGCATGTACCTAGCTAATGGTACCTTATCCACGGACTCTAAGGAGGTCGACTGGGTAAAGAGATAGGCAAACTGGTTCATACTGTAGGACGGGATCTTATACAAGCAGTCTTTCGCTTGGCCGCTTCTGCGCTGCGTAACCCCGAAGATAGGGAAGAAGATACTGGAGGAGTTGCACAAAGGGGTGTACAGTTCCCACATTGGGGGTCGCGCTCTTACAGTGACAGCATTATGAACCGGCTATTACTGGCCAAGCCTGTGGGAAGATGCTATGAACTTGTTTCACACTTACGACAAGTGTCAAAAGTTTGCACCGGTTCAACGACTACCCACCACCCCTCCGGCACCCATTGTCAGCCCCTTACCATTTGTTACTGGGGGCATGGACATACTTGGGCCTTTCCCCAAAGCTACGGGCCATCACAAGTACCTTTTCGTTGCAGTGGACTATTTCACTAAGTGGATAGAAGCTGAGGTCGTCACCTCCATCACTGCGGCTGAAGTCTGAAAATTCATCTAGAAGAATATCATCACTCGCTTTAGTGCCCCCGGTACAATGATCTTCGATAACGAGCGCCTGTTTGACACTACCAAGGTCACAGATTACCTGAGCACCCTCAGCTGCCAGGCTCAGTTCATGGTCGTTGTTCATCCTCAGTCCACGGCCAGGTCAAAGCCACCAACAAGGTCATCCTTCATGGCTTACAAAAAAAGGTCGACGAAGCCAAAGGTAAATGGGCCGATGAGCTTCATGGCATCCTGTGGTCATTGAGGACTACTTAAAAGACCGCAACAAGCGAAACACCATTCATGCTAACGTACGAGTCAGAAGCCATTCATCCTATTGAGGTCGCACTTCATATCCACTGCCTTACAACATTCCAAGAAGAGCTGAACAACGCTGCGCTTCGAGAAGCGTTGAACCTCCTACCCTCCGTTCGGGGAGATGCCCTCATTCACCAGGTGCTCTACAAGCTCCGCATCGCACGCCTCCATGACCGCGCTGTCAAGCTCCACCCCATCAACATCGGAGACTTCGCCCTTCGCCACACTGAGGTCGTGGCCCACGTAGGAGAACACGGAAAGCTCACGGAGAATTGGGAAGGCCTGTATAAGGTCACTACCTAAATACGGCTGGGCATATATCACCTAGAAACCCCCAGCAGAATGCCCGTCCCAAGGACATGGCACAACAGCAATATGCGAAAATACTACAAGTAACACTTTTTCTTTGTTCAAGCCCCACGTCGATGTACTTATGTTCTTCATGCAATAAATACAATGGCTATAAAGGCAGTTTTGGGCCACGTGTGATACTTTTAGTCCCAATGGGGGCTAAGGGTCAATGAGCATGACCTAAGGGTCAGTCACTATACTTTTAGGCCCAGTGGGGGCTAAAGGTCATTAAGCACAGCCCCAGGGCCAGTCACTATTCTTTTAGGCCCAATTGGGGCTAAGGGTCATTAAGCACGACCCCAGGGTCGATCATTATACTTTTAGCCCCAATGGGAGCTAAAGGTCATTAAACATGGCCCCAGGGCCAGTTGCTATACTTTTAGCCCCAATGGGGGCTAAGGGTCATTAAGCACGGCCTTAGGGCCGGTCGCTACAGCTTTAGCCCCAATGGGGGTAAGGGTCATTAAGCACGGCCCCAGGACCGATCGTTATATGTTTGGCCCTAATGGGGGCTAAGGGTCATTAACCATGGCCCTAGGGCCGGTCGCTATACTTTTAGCCCGAATAGGGGCTAAGGGTCATTAAGCACGGCCTCAGGGCCGATCGCTAAACCCTTAGCCCCAACGGGGGCTAAGCGTCATTAAGCACGACTCTTGGGCCGGTCGCTACACTTTTAGCCCCAGTGGGAGCTAAGGGTCATTGAACACGACCTCAAGGCCAGGCGTTACACTTTTAGCCCCAATGGGGACTAAGGGTCATTAAACACGGCCTCAAGGCTAGTCGCTATCCTTTTAGCACCAAGGAGGGCTAAGGGTTACTCAGCATGGCCTCAGGGCCGGTCGCTATTTCTTTCCAGTCCATAAAAGAGAATCAGGATTCTTCACTTGTCATTCCCCTGGGGGCTACGGTCCTACGGAGCATAAGCAAAGGAAAGCATGTAGTAACAAGCGGAACAACAAGTAAAGGAAAAGAAGCAACAAAGCAAAACGCACAGCAGAAATTTTTTCATTGATTAAAATAGAAGAGGGAAAACAAGCACCAATAGCTAGAAAGGAAGATAAAACAAAGAGTGAGCAAAAAACGCCCTAAGGCACTAAGTGTCAGTGTTAAGTTTTAAGGCACACAAGGACACAAGATGGGGGGGTGAATTGTGCCTTTCAATTTTTTCGTTTTGTTTCAGAACACTCCTTAGACCTGTTGGGAGAGGTGTTTGCAGTAAGGCAGAAACCAAACTTTGAATGGGGAAATAAAGGAGACACAAGATTTTACGTGGAAAATCACTTCTGGCCCAATGGATGTGTAAAAACTATGACCTACCTCAGTAGGATTTCAACAAACACTTTCACTAACATAGGCCAAGTTCGTTACACTATGTAACACATGTGACAACGTCACACAGGTAACTTAGTCTCCCCCGAGACTCTAGTTACACACACGTAACTATTCTCTACCTGAGAATGAGTCACACAACACGTCCAAAAATCTCCCAAGACTTGGACACACTCTAGGCTTAACTGATGATAGAAAAGAATAGAAGACCACCTTACTTTTATGCTTCTAACCGAGTTGAATGTAAGGTACACTTACAAACCCTATTATGCCAGAAAGAACGACTCAATTTAGCACACTCCTTAAAGGTTTTTCACTAGGAGAATAAGCTCACAAAAAACAAAATGTTTGCCTTTAAAAACCGTTGCATGAAGAGATTAGAAGCGAGTGCTTATATACCCACAAAAAGTAAGGATCTGATTTCCATAATAACTCTGAAAATACTCAGTATCCTAAAGGAATTAAATCCTTTAAGAAATTATCATTTTAGGAAATCATATCTTTTAAGGATAAGATAAAATCTTTTGAAAAATCTTTTTAGGGGACCAATATTATTTAGGAAAGTACTCTTTCTAAAACACAATATTATCAGAAAATTGATCCTAAATATATTAGGAATTTTGGTAGTTGGAAAACTCTTGAAAATCTTTGAAAACTAATTTTTGCACTCGCTGCCTTTAGAGCACTACAGACTTGTTTGCTCAATTGTTCTGAACAATGTTCTGAGTCAGCTTAAATAATTCCTTCAATGTGAGTGTTAAGTCAAGTTCTTCTTTGGCATATTAACAAGAATCTAGACAAATATAACCAGTACTTAGCCCTAAGAATCTAAAGATTCTTGTACTCTACTAATGTTGTGCACATATATCCACTTTGATGATTTCAGCTTCTTTGACCTGCTCTTCAGGGTGTTTGCAACTTCTGTCGCTTTCAACATATAATTTTATCACATAGCTTCAAGCATGATATTTCGAACTGATCTCCAAGATATTTGCAATCTGTCTTATCATATGATTCTAACACTCAACTCAAGCCAAGCATAATTAGCACATTTGGGTTGTAATCATCAAAACCTTATATAAGATTGATTCAACAAATTCCCCCTTTTTGATGATGACAAACCAAATGACCATCAAAGGTGAGACCTAGCAGAGGGCAAGAACATTAGTGCCAAACTTAGTTCAAAGTATCCAGATCTGGAGTGCGTGCTAATGGGCCGGATGTAGTTTGCTTGAGTTTAGTTGCAAATTTCCTCTTTGTGACAAGATATGACTTGATTTAAAGGCTAGGTCACCAATCAAGACTAAGGATCTACCAAGAATTATTTAAAGGCTAAGCCACCTATAATTCCATAAAGGAATCCACTCAAGACTCACCACCTCTGAGAATGATAAAGAGAACTTAAGATTTTGAGAGAAAGAGAAAGCTTTAGCTTCTTTGTATATCGTTCAACAACCCTCTCTTACATCCCAAGGCCTCTCTTATATATGAGAGCCTCATATAACCTAAAGAAAGCAGCAAACCAGCCTTCAAATGACCATAAAGCAAGAGGGGATCAAAAAGCAACAAACAAAAGCTGAAAAGTATTTTTTACATTTGTCAGCACTTTTCAGTTTACATAGGTCAACTTTAAACAGCTATATCTCCTAGGTTCCTCAGCAAAATCTAATGCAATAGACCTTCGTAGAAAGCATAGGAAGTCAAATTTCACGTGGTTCAAGTGGCAGGCAATTTGGAGCTACCGTTTGGGAGATATGGGCAAAAGGTGCAGCATACGTAGGCTAGGGTAGATTATGCAACATGTGGAAAAAGGCTCCACTTGACGTATGACCTATTGCCTTAGCCTAGAGCTATTTTTATTCCCTTTTAGCTGACATAATAAGGTTCCCAAAAAGTGGGTTTGCAACATTTTAAACCCATTCTAAACTTGAATAATAAAGCCCATAAAACCGGTTTAAAACCGGGTTAATTTATCGTTAGCATACACCTTGCTGTTTTAGGGCTTCTTTATTATGTCCGAGGGTTTAACTTCATTTTGATGGACTAAAACCTTTAGAAGGCCCCTTGACCTTCCCAAAATAGAAGAGTAACACATCCTAAAGTTTTAGGATGAGGTTGGAATTGAAGTTCCAATTCAGCACAAGGGCGAAGTCCCCTTTGATGGAGCTTGTGAGCATTAAGGAGGAGCTGTGAGTTCTCTTGGACTTGTGTAGGTATGAAATTTGCTTCATCCTACCCTTCTTGAATGTGATTTGCTCTCAAATCATCACCTTCTTCTTCATCTTCAAGATAGGGTGTGAGATCACCCACATTGAATGTAGATGATATACCCATGTCCCCGGGAAGCTCTAACTTGTAAGCATTATCATTTACCCTTTCAAGGACCTTAAATGGACCATCACTCCTTGGCATGAGCTTGTTCTTTCTTCTAGAGGGGAACCTCTCCTTTCTCAAGTGGATCCACACCAAGTCCTCGGGTTTGAAGGTAATGGCTTTGTGGTGCTTGTTGGCTCTAGCTTTATACATCTCATTTGTCTTCTCAATCCTAGCCTGAATTTCTTGGTGAAGCTTCTTCATCTCTTTGGCCCTCTTCTTGGCCTCATAGCTCACTCTAGACTCAAGTGGAAGTGGTATGAGTTCTAGGGGAGTTAGAGGATTGATGTCATAGCAAGACTCAAAAGGAGAGTGGGAAGTAGCAAAGCTAGGAGTTCAATTGTATGCAAACTCAGCATGTGGAAGTTTGAGATCCCACTCCTTGATGCTTTTACTCACCAAACTTCTAAGCAAAGTAGCAAGAGTCTTATTGGTCACTTCGGTTTGGCCATCGGTTTGAGGATGGTGGGAGGTACTATACAAAAGCTTAGTACCAAGGAGTCTCCATAAACACCTCCAAAAGTGGCTAAGAAACTTGGAAATTACCTCATGAACATCACTTCCCATTCTTGGCCAATAAAAATGTTCCTTGAGCATATTCATGGTCTTTTTGATCCCAAAATGATCGGCTAGACCGCCTCCATGAACCTCCTTGACAAGAAGCTTTCGGATTGGACCTTTTGGAATGCATAGCTTGTTGCCTTTAAATAAGAAGCCCTCTTGAAGAGTATAAGGGCCATGCTTGTTTCCCTCTTGATCATTGAGGTAGGGCTTAAAATCCTCATCCTCTTGGTAGTGATCACGGATGAATTGGAAGCCAACGACCCTTGCTTCCATCACGACTAGTAGAGAATGCCGCCTTGAAAGAGCATCCGCAACCATATTGGTACTCTCCTTCTTATGCTTGGCCACAAATGAGAAACTTTGCATGAACTCAACCCATTTAGCATGCCTTGGATTGAGTTTGTGTTGTTCATTCAAATACTTCAATGCCTCATGGTTCGAATGGAGCACAAATTGCTTTCGCCTTAAGTAATGAGACCAATGATTCTAACGCCCCAATAATACATAAATCATATAGCTGCATTTACCTACCTAAGCTTAACACCAAGGAATCAATGAACGGGCGTTACCACCGTCCGCAAGGACAAGGCTTCGCTTGAATATGAAATTTTGGCCATAAAATCAAAGTTTATCCTCAAAGGGGCAATCACGTCCATTCAAACCATTTAAGTACATACAGGAATGATGCTAACTTCCCAAGCTTACATCAACATACATAACTCCGTTTAATAATACAGTTGTAACACCAAAATACATATTGCAGTTCAGATGTACAGCTGGGACACCAAAATGCACCACAATAAGGAATGAAAGCATCTTAGCCCTTCTATCCGCCAATTACATGGACGGTCCTGACTTCTTTCTCACCTTCAGCTTCCCTGCCCGCCTGAGGCCGATTTACCGAACACCTACCTAAAACAAAACATAAAAACATTTCAAACTGTGAGCCAAAGCTCAGTACATGCATCCCTGTACTGATAAAGATTCACTGACAAAGAAATTATGAGGGCCCACTTTGCAATTCATTTTGATTTTAAAAGAGGGAATGTGATGTATATAAAACTAAGTTGCCATTTATTATCTGTTAGTGCACCCCTTAGTAATTGTTACGATCTACGTATAGGTATACACCTGCCAAGGCGACCGGAAGACCTGACCTAAAGCCGCGCGGGTAACTGGAGGGCAATGCCCTGTAACTGATAACTGATGGGGTCACAAATTATGTGATAAATCACTGATTCAATTGGTTCATTGATGTACTTACCAAAACATTATAATTTCCATAAATACGTGTTGATTTCTAAAGATACAATCAATGAACGTACCTGGGGTTTTTTTAAAAGCTAGATCTAGATGCACTAAAACGGAGAGAATAGAATGAGTGTTTAGGCCTTGATTCTGTTCAAAAATCATTATAGGCATATGAGGTTAGAAATGAACTTATTTTCATAATGAATACATTTACATAAAATTAGCACAATGGATACCTTTAAATAAAAGAAAAGGCTTATAAAGAATTTGTGTGAACCAGTTAATAGATTAAACCTATAAAGTTAAATAAAGTATAGAAATGCTAAGTTAAGGCACGGTAGCGAGTTTAGGGGGGTAAGGGCTTATGACGAGGGTATGGAATGAGTAATCCACAACTTATACTCCTGACTTCAAAATGAGATGTAAGACCCCAATACAAACATCTTACGAAGTCCCCTAAAACTTTCATTTAGGACAAGAATAATGATTCCCATGATAGGTTCCCTAAAATGGGGTTAGAACACCAACATGTCAAGTTTCAGTGCTGAAAAATCCATTCTGCCTAGGTTCAGTAAAATGGCCATAACTTCCTCCACAGACCTCGGATTAAGGCAATTCAAGAGTCATTTTAAATCTAACATCCAGACCTATCTACCCACCAAAAACCAGAATTTTTTCCCTGGCCGATCATTACCAGTGTTGTTCCAAAGTTTGTTGTGTTTTTCTAAAAATTCGAGCAGCACTGCTTTAGTTTGTTCCTTCACTTTTTTACACCAAACCTCAACTCAAACTCCTTCTTAAGAGTGTATAAACACACTTTGGTACATCCCAACCTCATACAATAACACCATACATAATTCCTCTTCATACTCATATCAAATAAAACTCCTTTTCTAGTCACATAAACCCACACACCTCAAATTTAACATTAGTTGGTCCAAATTTTGCATTTTGGACAAACCCTAGCTTTGGGTCACTTTGAACCCACTCCCAACTTTTCCAAAACACCATAAACAACATAACAACTTCAATATATCAAGAGATAAGCAAAGATAAGGATAAAACATGCAATAAACATCACTTAAACAAGAAGCTTTGCATGACCAAGATGAAACCCTAACCCTAGCCTCATCCAATTTCAACTCCACCATAATCCATCAACAAAATGATTCTTAATAACATAAAAACAACATAATTCATCATTAAAACAGCCGAAATAAGAAACAAAAACCAACAAGATCAAGAATCAAAAACAAAAATCAGCATAGGCGTGAAAATAACACTCACTTTGAGCTTGAAAAGAGGTAGATATGATTCTTGATGCTTGTGGAAGTGAAAGAGGTGTTTGGGGGTGGTGAGTGGGGGATGTTTTGAGGGTTTTTGGTGGTTGAAAGGTGGCTGAGAGGGGGGTCGACTACTGCTGTGGGCCGTGTAGAGAGAGAAGGAGGAGGGGAAAGAGAGAGAAAATCTCTTGAAAGCTTGGTGCAAAATGAAGATAAAATGAAAATTTTTACAATTTATATCACATTTACTTGGCTGCAAATACAAGTAGAAAAGTCAAAATTGTCAAGCTTGATTAAGACTTAATTAAGATGGTTTAGCTAAACAAATAAAGATCAAGTCTTGTTGCATCGCAAACGGCCCTAAACGGGCTCGGGTTTAGCGAAAAAACTGAAATCGAGTACGTTTGCAAAATTATTTTTTTTTCCCCAAAGTTTGAGATAAATGGTTGTGGTGCCTTGAAAAATAATTCTAAATATTAAATTCATAATTATCAAGGCCTAACTCGATTCTCAAATTCGACTAAAACAAAACCCCGAATTGCAAAGTGAAGGCCTATCTGGAATGTCCATTGGAATCATAAAAGAAATGAGGTAAATGAAATGATATTAATCCCATGGATTAATGAAATCAAATTAATAAGCATAATTTAGGGTCGGACTATTACAATCTTTCCCCCATAAGTAGTTTCTTTCTCGAAACTGTTGAACTTAACCATAACAAACAGGGTTACCTCGAATAAATGTGGGTATTTGGCTTTCATTGCTTCCTCGGTCTCCCAAGTAGCTTCTTGGGAGGTATGGTTCGTCCAGAGTACTTTAACCAATGGTATCTGCTTGTTGCGTAGCTGTTTGATCCTGCGATCTAGTATTTGAATAGGACGCTCTTCATATACTAGATCTTCAGCGATATCAATAGGTTCAGATACAATGGTATGGTTTGGATCTGGAATATATTTTCGAAGCTGAGAGATATGAAACACGTTATGCACGTGCTCAAGTTCGATAGGCAACTCTAGGCGATAAGCGACATGATTCGACCTTTCAATGATTTCATAAGGTCCAATGTACCTTGGACTCAATTTGCCCCGTACTCCGAACGTCTTTACACCTTTAGTTGGTGAAACTTTTAGAAAAACTTCATCACCAACTTGAAACTCTAGAGGCCTTCTTCTTTTGTCTGCATAACTTTTCTGTCGACTTTGGGCAACCCTGATATGCTCCTGAATCTTTCTTATTGTCTCAGTGGTCACTTGAATCATTTCAAGACCTATAATCAGTGCCTCATCCAAATCACTCCAACACAACGGGGTTCTACATTTTCTCCCGTACAGAGCCTCAAATGGGGCCATTTTGATGGTGGATTGATAACTGTTGTTATAAGCAAATTCCACCAAAGGTAAATCATTTTCCCATTTCCCTTGGAACTCCAATACACAAGCTCTCAGCATGTCCTCCAAAATTTGATTCACCCTTTCAGTTTGTCCATCTATCTCTGGGTGATAGGAGCTACTGGAGTTTAGTTTGGTCCCAAAGGCCTTTTGAAGCGCTTGTCAGAAGCGCACTTGGAATCGTATATCCCTAGACGGACTATCTCCTTAACATACAGTTAGGCTAGTCTTTCTATTCCCCAAGTATCCTTAATTGGCAGGAAATGAGCCGATTTCGTGAGTCGATCAACTATGACCCAGATAGCATTCTTCTTTGAGGCAGAAAGGGTTAAACCCATAATAAAGTCCATTGAGATTGAATCCCACTTCCAAGTGGGAATTTCTAAGGGTCGTAGTTCACCCACAGGGCGCTGGTGCTCTACTTTAACTTTCTGGCATATTAAACACTTGTTCACATATTCTGCAACATCTTTCTTCATATTATTCCACAAAAAATATTGTCTCAGATCTCTGTACATCTTTGTGCCTCCTGGATGCACTGAATAACGAGTATTGTGAGCCTCTTCCAAGATTTGCTTTCTTACTTCCCCATTTTTGGGCACACATAGGCGATTCTGGAACCGCAAAGCCCCATCCTTGTGTACTACAAAACCCGGAGACTTCCCTTTTTGTAAATTTTGCTTTATGCTTTGGAGTTCGGGATCACTTTCCTGAATCAGTCGAATTTCTTCCACCAGAGAAGACTGAACAGTAAGTGCTGATAATTGAGCATTCGTTAGCCCGTGAAATACTAGTTGAATTCCAAAGTCCTCAAGTTCTCTCAAGAGGTGCATTTGAGTAATCACCACAGTGTTTGACCTATGTTGCGCCTTCTTACTCAAGGCATCCGCCACCACATTTGCTTTACCAGGGTGGTATTAAATCTGCAAATCATAGTCTTTAAGCAACTCAAGCCAACGCCGTTGCCTCAAGTTGAGCTCCTTCTGGGTGAAGATATACTTTAGACTTTGATGATCAGTATAGATCTTGTATGATACCCTATATAAGTAATGTCTTCAAATTTTCAGTACAAAGACCACGACTGCTAATTCCAGGTCATGGGTAGGGTAGTTTTTCTCGTATGGCTTTAGTTGTCGAGAAGCATAAGCCACTACTTTGTCCTCTTGGATCAGTACGCACCCTAGACCGTTCTTCGATGCGTCACTATAAACTGTATACTCCTTCCCTTCCATTGGTAACATGAGAATTGGGGCGGTAGTTAGTCGCTGCCTTAGCTCTTGGAAAGCTTTCTCACATCTTTCAGTCCACTCGAACTTATTCACCTTCTTCAATAGATTGGTTAATGGTGAAGCGATTTTCGAAAAGTCCTGGACGAACTTTCGATAATAACCTACTAAACCCAGAAAACTTCTAATTTCAGTGACATTGGTAGGCCTTGGCCATTCTTTGATTGCTTTCACCTTTTGGGGGTCAACTTTAATTCGTTCTTTGGTAATCACATGCCCCAAAAACACCACTTCCTCGAACCAAAATTCACATTTCTTTAATTTGCCGTAGAGTTGATGCTCCCTCAAGGTTTGCAGTACTGTTCGCAATTGGTCAGCATGTCCCTCCTTATCCTTAAAATAAATAAGGATGTCATTTATAAATACCACCACAAACTTATCTAAATAGGGTCTGAAAACCCTGTTCATAAGGTCCATGAAGGCTGCAAGGGCATTAGTGAGACCAAAAGGCATCACTGTGAATTCGTAGTGACCATACCTAGTTCGAAATACTGTCTTAGGAATGTCATCAGGTTTAATCCTAAGTTGATGGTACCCTGACCACAAATTAATCTTAGAGAACACTCCTGCTCCTTGTAATTAATCAAATAAATCATCTATTCGTGGCAGAGGTTATTTGTTCTTGATGGTAATCTTGTTCAACCCCCTATAGTCAATACATAGCCTTAAGGTTCCATCCTTCTTCTTCACAAACAGCACTGGAGCACCCCATGGTGACACACTAGGCCTAATAAAGCCCTTCTGTAACAGCTCATCTAGCTGAATCTTTAGTTCCTTAAGCTTCGTTGGGGCCATACGATATGGGGCTTTCGAAATAGGTTGGGCTCCACGAATTAGCTCGATCGCAAAATCAATTTCCCTCTACGGGGGTAGTTCTGGTAACTCGTCAGGGAAAACATCTTCGAATTCACAAACCACAAGAATATTCTCTACTTCCTCTTCTTTTGTTTGGGTGCTGATAGCATAACACCAATATCCAATACACCCCTGATATAACAGCTTACTTGCTTTCATAGCAGAAATCAAGGGACAAGAGTTTGCCTCTCTCTGCCCATAAAAACACACTTTTCTCCTTTTTCATCTTTCAGGACAACCTTAAGATCTTCACAGTCGATTTGGGCGCCATAAGAATGCAATCAATTCATCCCCAAAATAATATCAAAATTGGACAAATCAAATTGAATCAAATCCACAGGGGAGGTGGTTTCACCAATGGTGATGGGGACAAGTTCATAAGAGAGGGGGCACTCAATCACAGAATTATTGGGTAGCTTGATTCTATAATTGGTTGTCATCCTCCTGTTCTCAATGCTCAACAGTTTAGCAGATCGGGTAGATATAAACGAATGAGTGGCACCCGAATCAAATAATACGCAAAATGGCTTTGAATTTAAAAAGAGAGTTCCAGTGACTACCGTACCAGAGGTAGCAGCTTCCTTTTTGTTCATCACAAATGCCCTTCTTGCAACTGCAGGCCTTGAAGGTGGAGGTCCCTGGTGGAGCGGGCCAAGGGTTTCGCCGCGCCCTTGTCTACAGCTTTTAGTCGTCGGGGGCATGCAGCGATAAGATGTTCAGGACTTCCACACCACATGCATTTGTTGGTGCCAACGCGGCATTCAGGAGTGGTATGATTTGTTCTTCCACATTTCGCACAAGGTGTTGTTGAGCCTGTAGGACGGCTCTTGGAGGGAACAGGAGTAGGTTTCTTCTGGTTCTGTTGGTTCTGGTTCACACTCTCACTTGGAGTCCCCCGCTCAAACCCCTTTCTGTGTGGTTGATTGGATTCAGTGTCCTCAACTCCGTCTTCACTCTTTCCACTTCCGCTGCTCGCTCATATAGTTCTTGATAAGTCAGCATAGGTTGTTCAGCTAAGTGATTTCGAATATAGAAGGCCAAACCTTCCTCAAACCTTCTCATCTTTAACCTTTCAGATGACACAAATTCAGGGACAAACCTAGATAGTTCGGTGAACTTATTAACATACTGCATCACCGACATGCTACCGCTCATTTTTAATTCCATAAATTCTTTCTCCTTCTGCCTTTGCTCCATAGCTGGGTAAAACTTCGCCCTCAACTCTGCTAAGAATTTATTCCAGGTGAATTCATGCCCTTCGACCTTATCCTTCACTGTATTCCACCAAATGTCAGCTTCACCTGACAAATAATATGTCCCAATGTTCATTTTCTTTTCCTCTGGTACCTCAACTACTGTAAAAAATTTTTCCATTCCCCTTATCCATTCCTCCAATACCACGGGATCATAAGATCCATTGTAAACTTTAGGGTTGCGCCACGCTACCGTATCTGCCAATTTATCCTCCTTGGGAGGGGTTTCAATAGGCACCTGGGGAATCCGCTTCATCAATTCAGCAACTAAGGTTGGCCAGTAACTCGGGTTGCCTAAGTTGCTAGCTAACTTAGAGAGCGACGGTGGCATGTCACCATGTGGTGGCCCCTGACACGAGGCTTGATCACCCGATGCCTGACCTTGCTCCGAATTGTCCTCCACATGCACCTCATGGTCGTTTTGCACTGACTGAGACATTCTAATCAGACATTAAATAAAACAATTCAGACACTGGGACCCCAGACATATACGATAAACATGCCCGATAAATAGATAGGAGATGGCTCAAAGAACATTTCATAACTCAAGGCGCCATCATTTCATTTCATAACTGCTTACTTACATACATAGTTGCTAATTTATATACATGAACAACAAAGGCATACAACACCTAGCTGAATAAGCAAGCCTAGTTCTGACTCCTAAACACTAAGCACTAAATAGCCCCTAGGCACTAGATCCGTCACATGACCAAAAAGAGTTACGGATCATGTTGTCATGGTCGGAGATGATTGGACTAACTATATACAATGTCAGATGCCACACAAAATATAACCATCCAATCCAACCATACTATATCTACATACAGGGCTCAAAATGGAAATCGCTATACCGACCCCTAAAACCACCTAACGATCCCTAGATGGATAGTAATCTGGGTCAGATTCATCATCAGGTTCTTCACCTGAGTCGAAACTGCTCGTGAATTCCTCTGACTCGGGATCATCAACTTCCTGTTGAACTTGTGGCTCATGTTCCTCCTCTAAATCCGCCATCAACTCGTCCGCCTCTTGTTCCCCTTGCTGCTCCATCCCCATCTCATTACTATCTTGATCCCCCTCGGGATCATCCTCCTCTGGATCGTCCTCCTTTGGATCGTCCTCCTCCCCCTGGTGGTCCTCCTCCCCAGAACTAGAACTAATCACCACTAAGTCTGGGGTGTCAGGGATGTCTATCACCATGTAGGCCTCCCCAGGGCTCTCAGGCATCAGTAAGGTGCCTGGTGCGGGTGGGATGGGTGGCTCCTGTGGTGGTGCTGGGGCTACAGGAGGGGGATGGACCTGATGGAGGGGAAAGACGTGTTGAAGAATTTCCATAGTAATTCCCCTTAATTCAAACTCCTCTCTCGACAACAATTCCGTAGTGAGAGTCATCCAAGGCCCCTGGGCCTGAAACCTAGGCCCGTCTAAGCCTGGGATCCCTGTCATCATAAAGTCGTAATAACGACGCCTGAACTCCACCCATGGCCTAACCAGGGATAAGAACCCTAGCAATCTCTACGCACGGACCGTAACACTGTGGAACTCGGAGTAGGGGTCCTGTGAGTGTGCCTCCATACTAATATGGAGCAACGTAATGTGAGCTATTATTGATCCACCCGGCAACATGTTAACACCATAGGGATCCATCTACTAAAGAAAACACATATGTGAGAGGCAGACATAACCATAGCCATCCATAAATAAGGAACATGCAAATAAAAGCAACTTGCATTCTCCAAATATCACCCTAGCAATATACGCTAGCCCCTCCTAACAACCACTCTCACCCTATAGTTTCTAGCTCTACCTTCCTCAAGAAAATCTCTACCGGGCTCTGAGACCAAATCTGTAACACCCCAATAATACATAAATCATATAGCTGCATTTACCTACCTAAGCTTAACACCAAGGAATCAATAAACGGGCGTTACCGCCGTCCGCAAGGACAAGGCTTCGCTTGAATATGAAATTTTAGCCATAAAATCAAAGTTTATCCTCAAAGGGGCAATCACATCCATTCAAACCATTTAAGTACATACAGGAATGATGCTAACTTCCCAAGCTTACATCAACATACATAACTCCGTTTAATAATACAGTTGTAACACCAAAATACATATTGCAGCTCAGATGTATAGCTGGGACACCAAAATGCACCACAATAAGGCATGAAAGCATCTTAGCCCTTCTATCCACCAATTACATGGACGGTCCTGACTTCTTTCTCACCTTCAGCTTCCCTGCCCGCCTGAGACCGATTTACCGAACACCTTCCTAAAACAAAACATAAAAACATTTCGAACTGTGAGCCAAAGCTTAGTACATGCATCCCTGTACTGATAAAGATTCACTGACAAAGAAATTATGAGGGCACACTTTGCAATTCATTTTGATTTTAAAAGAGGGAATGTGATGTATATAAAACTAAGTTGCCATTTATTATCTGTTAGTGCACCCCTTAATAACTGTTACGATCTACGTATAGGTGTACACCTGCCAAGCCGACCGGAAGACCTGACCTGAAGCCGCGCGGATAACTGGAGGGCAATGCCCTGTAACTGATAACTGATGTGGTCACTAATTATGTGATAAATCAATGATTCAATTGGTTCATTGATGTACTTATCAAAACATTATAATTTCCATAAATACGTGCTGATTTCTAAAGATACAGTTAATGAACGTACCTAGGGTTTTTTTGAAAGCTAGATTTAGATGCACTAAAACGGAGAGAATAGAATGAGTGTTTAGGCCTGGATTCTGTTCAAAAATCATTTATAGGCATATGAGGTTAGAAATGAACTTATTTTCATAATGAATACATTTACATAAAATTAGCACAATGGATACCTTTAAATAAAAGAAAAGGCTTATAAAGAATTTGTGCGAACCAGTTAATAGATTAAACCTATAAAGTTAAATAAAGTATAGAAATGCTAAGTTAAGGCACGGTAGCGAGTTTAGGGGGGTAAGGGCTTATGACAAGGGTATGGAATGAGTAATCCACAACTTATACTCCTGACTTCAAAATGCGACGTTAGACCCCAATATAAACAGCTTACGAAGTCCCCTAAAACTTTCATTTAGGACACAAAACATGATTCCCATGACAGGCTCCCTAAAATGGGGTTAGAACACCAATATGTCAGGTTTCAGTGCTGAAAAATCCATTCTGCCTAGGTTCAGTAAAATGGCCATAACTTCCTCCACATACCTCGGATTAAGGCGATTCAAGAGTCATTTTAAAGCTAATATCCAGACCTATCTACCCATAAAAAACCAGAATTTGGTCCTACCCGATCATTACCAGTGCTGTTCCAAAGTTCGTTTGTTTTTTCTGAAAATTCCAGCAGCACTGGTTTAGTTTGTTCCTTCACTTTTTTACACCAAACCTCAACTCAAACTCTTTCTTAAGAGTGTATAAACACACTTTGGTACATCCCAACCTCATACAACAACACCATGCATAATTCCTCTTCATATCAATATCAAATAAAACTCCTTTTCCAGTCACATAAACCCACACACCTCAAATTTAACATTAGTTGGTCCAAATCTTGCATTTTGGACAAACCCTAGCTTTGGGTCACTTTGAACTCACTCCCAACTTTTCCAAAACACCATAAACAACATAACAACTTCAATATATCAAGAGATAAGCAAAGACAAGGAAAAAACATGCAATAAACATCATTTAAATAAGAAGCTTTGCATGACCAAGATGAAACCCTAACCCTAGCCTCATCCAATTTCAACTCCACCATAATCCATCAACAAAACGATTCTTAATACCATAAAAACAACATAATCCATCATTAAAACAGCCAAAATAAGAAACAAAAACCAACAAGATCAAGAATCAAAAACAAAAATCAGCATAGGCGTGAAAATAACACTCACTTTGTGCTTGAGAAGAGGTAGATATGATTCTTGATGCTTGTGGAAGTGAAAGAGGTGTTTGGGGGTGGTGAGTGGGGGATGTTTTGAGGGTTTTTGGTGGTTGAAAGGTGGCTGGGAGGGGGGTCAACTACTGTTGTGTGCCATGTAGAGAGAGAAGGAGGAGGGGAAAGAGAGAGAAAATCTCTTGAAAGCTTGGTACAAAATGAAGATAAAATAAAATTTTTTACAATTTATACCACATTTACTTGGCTGCAAATACAAGTAGAAAAGTCAAAATTGTCAAGCTTGATTAAGGCTTAATTAAGAGGGTTTAGCTAAACAAATAAACATCAAGTCTTGTTGCATCGCAAACGACCCTAAACGGGCTCGGGTTTAGCGAAAAAACAGAAACCGAGTGCGTTTGCAAAATTATTTTTTTTGCCCCCAAAGTTTGAGATAAATGGTTGTGGTGCCTTGGAAAAGAATTCTAAACATTAAACTCATATTTATCAAGGCCTAACTCGATTTTCAAATTCGACTAAAACAAAACCCCGAATTGCAAAGTGAGGGCCTATCTGGAATGTCCATTGGAATCATAAAAGAAATGAGGTAAATGAAATGATATTAATCTCATTGATTAATGAAATGAAATTAATAAGCATAATTTAGCGTCGAGCTATTACAATGATCAAGAGCTCTTACCAATGTATAGAACTCTTTGTCATATGTTGAGTAACTCTTCCTTGAACCATTGACCTTCTCACTAAAATAGGCAATGGGGCGTAGATCTTGCATAAGGACAACCCCTATGCCAACTCCACTTGCATCACAGTCAACTTCAAAGAGTTTGCTGAAATCAGGAAGGGCTAACATTGGGGCCTCACATAGCTTGGACTTGAGTTTCTCAAAGGCAACATTGGCGGCCTTGGTCCACTCAAATGACCTTTTCTTCAGGCATTCGGTGATGGGAGCCGTGAGGGTGCTAAACCCCTTGATGAATCTCCTCTAAAAAGATGCCAAGCCATGGAAACTCCTAACTGCGGTGATGGTGGTGGGAGTTGGCCATGACTTGATAGCTTCCACTTTGCCTTGGTCCATGGAGATTCCATCATTAGAAACAACATACCCCAAAAAGGTGACTTGGGGTGCAAAGAACTCACATTTCTCTAGTTTGCCAAAGCGCTTTTGAGCTCTTAGAATCTTGAATACTTCTTCCAAGTGATGTAGATGATCTTCTTGACTTTTTGAATAAATGAGGATATCATCAAAGTAGACCACCACAAATTTTCCAAGAAAAGGCCTCAAGACCAGTCATTCATCAATCTCATAAAAGTGCTAGGGACATTGGAGAGGCCAAAGGGCATCACTAGCCACTCATAAAGCCCACCCTTTGTCTTCAATGCCGTTTTCCACTCATCACCTTCCCTCATGCGGATTTGGTGATATCCACTCCTTAGATAAATTTTGGAAAAGATGGAGGAGCCATGGAGTTCATCAAGCATATCATCAAGCCTAGGTATGGGGTACCTATACTTGATAGTGATGTTGTTAATGGCTCTACTATCCACACACATGCGGTATGACCCATCCTTCTTGGGCACCAATAAAGCCAGGACTGAGCAAGGACTCATGCTCTCTTTCACATAACCTCTAGCCAATAATTCATCAAATTGCCTTTGAAGCTCTTTGGTCTCTTGAGGGTTACATCTATAGGCCACTTTGTTTGGAAGTAGGGCACTGGGAATGAAGTCAATTTGATGCTCAATGCCTCGGATTGGAGGGAGGCCGGGGGGTAGATCTTGTGTGAAGACATCTTTGTATTATGAGATGAGGGGGATGATTTTGGGATGTAAAGGAGTCACCTCCTCACTTTTGTTGCTTTCAAGCATGAGTAAAGCTAGACCTTGCTTAACCTTGCTTAAAGCTCTCTCAACCCATGTTTCACTCAATATGAGAATGTCTCTCTTTTTCTCAGTTCCCACCTCGGGTTTAGATTTGTGGACTTGGTTTGGGGGTAATGGGTTTAAGACTATCTTTTCCTTATCAATGACCAAAGAGTAAGTGTTCTTGAACCCATCATGCAAGACATGTCTATCAAATTACCAAGGCCGACCCAAGAGTATATGGCATGCAATCATGGGTACCACATCACAAAGCACACTATCTCTATACTTTCTACCAATTGAAAAAGAGATGAGTGCTTGCTTGTATACCTTAATGTCGCCACCATCATTGAGCCATTTAAGAGAATAAGGCTTGGGATGTGAAATAGTAGGAATGTCATGCTTCTCAATAAGTGTGGTAGAGGCCACATTGGTGCAACTGCCTCCATCAACAATCAAGTTACAAACCTTGTCTTGTATGGTGCACCGGTAATGAAAGATCATGTCTCTTTGAGCTTTGTCATAAGGAGTGTCTTGGGTGTGTAAAACCCTCCTCAAGACAAGTAACTCACCTTCATCAGCCTCAAGTTGAGTCTCTTCTTCCATAGAGTCCGATTCATCCTCATGAGCTTCCTCTTGAGTTTCCATCAATAGGGCATCTAACCTCTTGTATGGTCATAACCCTGTGGTTGACACAATCATATTGGAAGTGTCCATACCCTTGACATTTAAAGCACTTCTTGCCGTCAAGTTTCCTAGGCAATTCCTTGGGTGTAGGAAGTGCCACGGTCTTACCCTTGTCAACCCGTGAGGTACCTTCGGGTTTAGGAGGAATGAAGGGCTTGAATGGGGGCTTTGAACTTACTTGCTCCCTTGGAAATGGCTTGGTGAAGATCTTCTTTTCCTTCTTTCTCTTCTCAACTTTGAGAGGTAGCTTGAAGACATCATCCAAGGTGAAATAGGTTTGAAGTTCCACCTTCCTTGCAATAAGAGGGTTTAACCCATTGAGAAACCTAGCCACGGTTTGCTCTTGGGGTTCATGGATGCCTCCCCTCAAAAGGAGTTGCTCAAACTCCCTTATGTATTCACCCACACTCATGTTGTTTTGCTTGAGTGAGAAGAGCCGGTTGTAAATGTTTTGCTTGTAGCTTTCCGGAAGGAACCTCTATTTCATGAGAGTTTTAAGTTTTTCCCATGAGTTGATCTTTCTCTTGCCCTCTCTAGCCCTTTGCTTCTTGATGTTTTCGAACCACAAGGAGGCATACCTTGTGAGTTTAAGGCTAGCAACCTTGAAACTCCTTTCATCATTATAGCCCTTGGCTTCAAAGATTCGGTCCAAGGCTTGAACCCATTCAAGGTATTCATCGGGGTTCAAGTTGCCATTGAACTCCGGGGGCTCCACTTTGATGTCCCTAAACTCATCCATAAGAGGTCTTCTACCTCCCCTTCTTGGATTGCTTCCCATGCTTGAGTGACTAGAGAATCCTTGTTCATCTCCATCATCACTTGGCTCTTGAGCTCTTTGGCCTCTTTGGAAGGCCATAAATTAGTTGGTTATTTGCTCAAGTTGCCTACTAATTTGCCTCATACTTTGTTGTAAGGCTAGAATGGCATTGTCTTGTCTCATGATATGAGCTTGTTCTAGGCTCATACCCCTTGGTACCCTTGCTGGTTAGGGAGAATCACTAGAGGGATCTTCTTCATTAGACATGGTGAAAGTGGGAAAGGAGAAGAGGAGAGGTTAGGGCTCGGATAGGAGGAGGCACGGGCGTGTTAGGGAGGCACGGTGCGGAATCAGGCTGGGGGAGGGGTGGCACGGCCGTGCTGGGAGGCACGGGGTCACCATGCTGAACTTCTAGAGGAAATGGGTGGTGGCACGGTCGTGCTCAACAGCACGGTGTGACCGTGCCACTGTTCGGCCGGTTGCATGGTTTTTGTGACGGGTGATTTTGTGGGAGGTTTTGGTGGGGGTTCATGTTTGGCTGTTTTGTGGGGGTTCTTTGAGGAGTAAAGGAGGTATTTTTGTGGGGAAAGAAAGTGTGGTTTGAGGGTTTGTTGGCTTAGCAAAGTGTTTGGTCAAGTTTGTTCTGAGAAGTTCAAGCTAGAGAGAGGTGTAGATTCACCCTAGTTTTCATAACAAGGGTGAAGGAAAACTTTGACAAGGATGAAACCAAAGCAAGGAAATGTGATATAAACACAAGAACACCAACCTGGATTAGCTCTGATACCAAATGGAGTGCGTGCTAATGGGTCGGATGTAATTTGCTTGAGTTTAGTTGCAAATTTCCGCTTTGTGACAAGATATGACTTGATTTAAAGGCTAGGCCGCCAATCAATACTAAGGATCCACTAAGAATTGTTTAAAGGCTAAGCCACCCACAATTCCATAAAATAATCCACTCAAGACTCACCACCTTTGAGAAGGATAAAGAGAACTTAAGATTTTGAGAGAAAGAGAAAGCTTTAGCTTCTTTGTATATCATTTAACAACCCTCTCTTACATCCTAAGGCCTCCCTTATATATGAGAGCCTCATACAACCTAAAGAAAATAGCAACCCAGCCTTCAAACGACCATAAAGCAAGGGGGGACCAAAAAGCAACAAACAAAAGCTAAAAAGTGCTTTTTACTTTTGTCAGCACTTTTCAGTTTACGTAGGTCAACTTTAAACAGCTATATCTCCTAGGTTCCTTAGCCAAATCTGATACAATAGACCTTGATAGAAAGCTTAAGAAGTCATCTTTCATGTGGTTCAAGTGACAAGCAATTTGTAGGTACTTCTTGGGAGATATGGGGCAAAAGGTGCAGCATATACAAGCTAGGGCAGATTCCGCAGCATGTGGAAAAAGGCTCCACTTGACCTATGACCTATTGCCTTAGCCTAGAACTCTTTTTATGCCCTTTTAGCTGACATAAGAAGGTTCCCAAAAAGTGGGTTTGCAGCATTTTGAACCCATTCTAAACTTGAAAAATAAGGCCCATCAAACCGAGTTAAAACCGGGTTAATTTACCGTTAACATACACCATGCTGTTTTAGGGCTTCTTTATTATCTCTGAGGGTTTAAATTCATTTTGATGGACTAAACCCTTTAGAAGGCCCCTTGAATTTCCCAAAATAGAAGAGTAACACATCCTAAAGGTTTAGGATGAGGTTGGAATTGAAGTTCCAATTCAGCACAAGGGCCAAGTCCCCTTTGATGGAGCTTGTGAGCATTAAGGAGGAGTTGTGAGTTCTCTTGGACTTATGTAGGCATGAAATTTGCTTCAAGATCACACAGGAGAGATACATAAGAATAGGAGGTCAACTTAAACCAGCTGATTTAATTGGAACATGGTCATACTTGTCTTCCCCCTTTTGACATCATAGAAAAGGACTAGGAGGCCACTTGCCTAAATTCAGTGGGGATACACTCACCACCATAGGTAATGAGGGAAAATAATCCAAGATACAGTCAAGTATACGGTACATAAGGGTATTGGCCATCCCAGTTACGCACAAATACACAACTGCAAAGGCAAGCAATGACATGGCATAACCAAACCAAACTAAAAACAGATGTGACCATTGTCAATCACATGCAGAATCAAGATTAACCAAGCAGAAAGGCAAACAGTCTAGATGGGAACAAGGAAAAAAAATAGAGATGAATCAGGGAAAGGAGGAGGATGGAGCAAGTTTAGCCGTGAGGGCAGAGAGGGCATGAAGAATATACTCATGGCGTTACGCATTCAAGGCCTTTTCTTCAGCTAGTGCTTGCTTCACTTCAGCAATCTCCTCCTTCAGATGGAGTTGATCCTGGATGAGAGTCGCAACCGTGGTAATGCACAACGATCCTGTCGTACTAGAACCAAGACGGGGACCAGGGCCAAAGGGTGTTTTGGATCCTTATTCTAACACGGTTCCATCACTCTTCTTAATCTGGAACCCACACCCATGTAAAGTGTTGCTCCCTATTTCATCAGTTACCTGAAAGCCCATTCTCTTTTGCAAAGGGATCCACATAACCTCAAACACCGAAGTCAAAAGAAAACCATAGCCCAGATCATGGGTTCTGGAAGTGTTGGCAATCCGTTCAATGTGACTAATCATGATAGCAGGCAAATAAATTAGCTCTACCTGATTGAGGAGGTCAGTAAGCTATATGTCCATAGAGTCCGCAAGATTGCGTCCCTGCCCCAGAGGTATCACATTCTTAATCACAAACTAGAATAACAACCGATGTAAAGGCTGCATTTCCCCCTTTCTTACTGACCGGGGTGCACTTAGGTCAGGTTGTTGGGCTAGTTTTCTGGTGAGATCCAACAATTGGTCATTGCTCAGCACAGTTTTGTCCTCCCTGACATACACATCAAACCCTTTAGAGGGTACCCCAAGCCAAGCTCCCATATTATCAACATCAAAACAAAGTTCCCGACCGTGAACAGAGCTAGTCACTATCCCATTAGTGACCTCACAATTGGCATAAAATTTCGTTAATTTAGGTACTGAACAGCCCCTCTTAGTATTGGTAAATGTATCTAGCCAACCCTGTGCTCGCAATTTCTCCAAGAACACCTCTAAGCCCTATTCTTGGAAGTATAAAACCTTCATTATCTTCCCTCGCACCACGACTTTTTGCAGGAAATGTCTATACCTTTCCCCCTGGGTCATTGACTTTCTTGATTTCTTTTTTGAGGGTTCCTCACTTCTCTCACCCAGGTCAGACCCCTGTTCTGGAGAACCTTGTTTCGGGGCACGTTTTTTCGAGGCTGCAGATAGGGAAGGCGTTTGGGAGGCTGTTTGCACAGGTGATTTGGACAGTGTTTTGGAAGTGGATTTAGGCTTCTTTGAAGGTCGAGCAACCTTGTCCTCGGGTCGGTCCAGTGGGATGGCAGGACCCACACTCCTAATACGAGGCCAACGCAGGGTAAGGGTGAATGGCACATTGGGTTAGGTGGTGGTTTTGACTCGGCGAATGGATGGTTTGGGCACTGTTTGAAGAGTTGTTTTTGGGGTTGGTTTCACGGTTCATTTGAACCGAACAGGAAAATCATCCTTTTCAAGATCACACACACGATCATCATTCAAATTTGGCTCTTCAACCCAATCCTCCACAATCACAAATTCTCCACCTTTTTCAGGGAATTTCGGCTCAGTCATATGTGGTTCATACAACACCAAATCCCATCCCAAAACCGACTTAACAGGGGGTATGGCCTCAAGTTCAATTCCTACAGGCTTTTCAGAAATTGAAAAACAAAGGGAGAAATACCATAAGTGGGCACCAGGGTATCCGCCACCGGCGATGGTGGTGGCACCTTGAGTATGTCGAGTAATTGCCCTTCCCTTTTCTTGATTTCTTGGCTTGAAGTGAGCGTGGGTGACGTGTCTTGCAACCGGAGGGTGTGCCGCTACCATGAGTGCGTTCCATTTGGAGAACTAGTGGAGGAGGAGGTTTAGGGTTTAGTGAGTTGTAGGAGGAAGAGGAAGGTTGGGTTGTTGAGGGAATGAGGGAAGGTGGTTGGGGAAATGAAAAGTGATATGAAAAGAGTTGACCAAAAAAAAAATCCCCCCTTTTTTGGCCGCTGGTTTTAGAGAGAGAGAAGGAATTTGCATGACAAGGAATCATTACACCTTGGGAAGAGCTGCAGCTTTTAGAGGAGGCGTAATAAAAGAAAAATCCAATTCCCAACACATGGAAGGATATGGTATCTTGATTACATATAATACAAACAATGGTCCGACCTATTCTTAGCGTCTGTTCTTGACTGTTATATACTCAGTACCAAAGGACAATAAGGGCAGTATCATTAGACCTCAATGACTGTCAGTCATATTAGATTCAACACATATGCAATTAACTGCACAACAAGTTGAATGCATCTATTGAATTAATTTATTTAGCCTAAGACCTTACTAGTCAATCATTGGGGGTTGATGAAGTTCGGTCAAGTTCTCTTAATCAAACCCAATTCAAGCCTATTCATTTCAAATTGATCTCTACTTAGTGCCTTGGTAAAAATATCAGCAATTTGTTTATTAGTGGCACAAAAATTCATTAAAATCAAGCCCTTTTCTACATTGTCTCTTAAGAAGTGATGGCGAACATCAATATGCTTAGTTCTTTTATGTTGACATGGATTTTTGGCAATGTTAATTGCACTTGTATTATCACAAAATATGGGAATGCATCCCGTGTCAACACCAAAATCCTTGAGTTGTTGCCGTATCCACAACAATTGAGCACAACAAGAAGCAGCCGCTAGATACTCGGCTTCTGCTGTGGACATGGCAACTGAGTGTTGTTTCTTTGTAGACCAAGAGACCAAACAGGGCCCAAGAAAAATAGTCATACCTGAGGTGCTTTTTCTGTCAACTATAAATCCAACATAATCAGCATTAGCATACCCAATGAGGTCAAAGTTGTATCCACATGGATACCATAGTGCCAGATCAGAGGTGTTTTTCAAATATCTAAAAATTCTTTTTACAGTTTTCAAGTGTGTTTCTTTTGGATTTGACTAAAAACGGGCACACAAACCAACAATGAAAATAATGTCAGGTCTACTAGGGCTTAGCTATAGGAGTGACCCTATCATGCCCCTATATGATTTTTCATTAACTGAAGGACTTCCATCATCCATCACCAATCTGGTGGAAGGAGAGATAGGAATGTCCATGGGCTTAGCTGATTCCATCCCAAACTGCTTAAGTAGTTCCTTGACATATTTTTGTTGATGGATCATAGTTCCGTTAGAGGTTTCTTTAATTTGTAAGCCTCGGAAAAAATTAAGCTCGCCCATCATGCTCATCTCAAACTCACTCCTCATCAATTTTGAAAATTCATCACATATATCATTGTTGGTTGCACCAAATATAATGTCATCGACATATACTTGGACAATCAACAAATGCTCCTCCTTAGATTTGAGAAACAAGGTATTATCTATCTTGCCTCTTTGAAAATCATTCTCAATTAAGAAACTTGATAATCGTTCATACCAAGCTCTAGGAGCTTGTTTTAGACCATAAAGTGCTTTGTCAAGTTTGAAAACATAGTTAGGAAAATCAGGACTTTCAAAACCAGGGGATTGTTTTACATATACCTCTTCTTTAAGATATCCATTGAGGAAGGCACTCTTGACATCCATTTGGTACAACTTGATCTCCATGTAGGCTGCAAAGGCTACCAAGATTCGAATAGCCTCTAACCTTGCTACAGGTGTAAACGTTTCTTCATAGTCAATCCCTTCTTCTTGATTGTAACCTTGGACCACTAGCCTAGCCTTGTTCCTAGTGACTGTTCCCAACTCATCCAACTTGTTTTTGAACACCCACTTAGTTCCAATAATTGTTCTATCCTCAGGCTGTAGTTCAAGGTGCCAGACCTTGTTCCTTTTAAACTGATAAAGCTCTTCTTGCATGGCTATAACCCAATTAGTATCTGCAAGAGCTTCATGAACATTCATAGGCTCGATGTGAGATAAAAAGGCATAGAAGGCACAAAAAATTTTGAGCTTAGATCTGGTCTGCACCCCTGTATTAATATCAGAGATAATTTGGTCAAGGGGGTGCAAGCTTTGGTGTTTCCAGGGTCGTGAAGTGAAAGGATCCATAAATCCACTTTTCACTTTCTCCTGGCTGTTTGTAGGAACAGGTGTGGGATCAGGTCGGAAGCCTGTTCCCATATCAGTCAGAGAAGTCTGGGATTGAGTGGGCTAGTTTCGGTCCATATTAGGGTCAGCCAAGCTTCCCCCTGATTGGTCTACTTCCTGCCCACTTTCCTTACCATTAACTTCAGTAAGTGGTTCATTTTCAAGCATCTTACCATTGTCTTTTCTTGCAAGTCCAAGACCAAAATCTTCATCCTGTACATCATTCTCAATCAAGGAGTTAGTTTTATCAAATAATACATGCACACTCTCCTCAACACATATAGTCCTTTTGTTGAATACTTTGTAAGCTTTACTATGTGAAGAGTATCCTAAGAAAATTACCTCATCACTCCTAGGGTCAAACTTTCCCAAGTGCAGCGTCCCATTATTGTGCACATAACATTTGCAACCAAAGACTCTTAGGTGCATAATATTGGGTTTTCGCCCCTTGAAAAGTTCATAAGGAGTCTTATTGTGAATGGGTCCGATCATGCATCTATTAATAATGTAACAAGTTGTGTTCAATGCTTCTGCCCAAAAATTTCTAGGAAGACCACTAGCAACAAGCATGGTTCTAGTCATGTCTTCTAGAGTTCGATTTTTCCGCTCTACCACCCCGTTCTGTTGGGGTGTTCTGGGGGCTGAAAAATTGTGATCAATGCCATGTTCATTACAATAATGAATAAAGCTTGAATTTTCAAATTCCTTTACATGATCAGATCTAAGACTTATCAATGAGTGTGCTACTGTCTTTTCAGTTTTCTTAAGAAATATAGTGAATGCTTCAAAAGATTCATCTTTAGATGCTAGGAATAAAGTCAAAGTGAAACGAGAGTAATCATCTACTATACCAAACACATACCTCTTGCCGCCCCTAGTTGTGATCCTCATGGGTCCACACAAATCAACACGTAATAGCTCAAGGGGTCAAGAAGTACTAACATACTTCTTTGACTTAAATGCAATTCTAGTTTGCTTTCCTTTAGCACAAGCATCGCATACCTTGTCATCATTGTATTTGATGGAAGGTAAGCCAACAACTAGACCTTTAGACACAAGTTTGTTTAGCAAGGAAAGACTAGCATGACCTAGCCTCTTGTGCCAAAGCATAATATCATCATCAAGAACACTCAAGCAAGCCAAATGATTTTGGGGAAGTTCAAGAACACATGTTTTATAAACATTGTTGTGTCGCTTCACCCTCAGCACAACCTCTCCATATTTGATATTGGTAATCAAACATTGATTTGAAGTAAACCCAACATGATTACCTTTATCACACAGTTGGGACACACTTAGCAAATTGTGTTGTAATCCATCAACTAAGTACATGTTATCAATTCAGTGAGAGAGTGATTTACCTATCTTACCTACACCAACAATTGTCCCAGATTTTTCATTTCCAAATGCCACTCTCCCCCCATCAAAGGCTATAAGTGAGAGGAAACTTGATTTATCTCCAGTCATATGCCTCGAGCAACCACTATCCAAATACCACAATTGGTTGCCTCCTCTCACTCTAACCTGCAAAACAGCTAGTTATTAGTCTTGGGAACCCATATCCACTTGGGTCCCATTCTTTTCTTTGTCATGGAATTTAACTCATCTTTTCTAATCCATATTTGTTTAACATACAATGAGTTTCTTTCCATGGCCCTTTTTCTCAAGGAGCAAGTATATCGATAATGACCAGTTTTTCCAAAATGATAACAAATTATATTTTCTGGCAAACCAACATACTTCTTGTCTACTGGCTTAGTAACGCGTCTATTCACAAAACCTAAACCTTTTCTGTTTCGGTTATGAAGAGTATTAAGCCAGTTCAAAGCTTCTGAGGAACTGTTCCAGCGCCTATTTTCAATGAAGTCAGTTTAAGCTCTCTGGACCTGTTCTCGAAGCTGTTTGTTGTCATTCATTTGGGATTTTAGATTATGCCCTAGCTTTAAAGACTCACTTTCCAGCTCTCTAATTTTAGTGTTGAGTTCTTCCTCTTTCTTGTCACTCAGGTCCTTAAGGATGTCTAATTCTTTACTTAAAGCAAGAGCCTTTTCATTAATTTCAAGCTTCTCATACATGAGAGCCTCATTCATATGTTCAAGTTCTTGCCTTTTTCTTTCTAGTCTCTTAACGTCCTTTTCTAAATCTAAGCAGGTACTTTTAAGCATGCAATTTTCAGAAGTTAAAGCTTCACATTCCTCCATCAATGAAAAAATTAATTTTTTAAGTTTTTTCTTGCTAAGATTACGTACCTCCTTTTTTAGACTTTCAGCATTAGACTCTAAGTCAGATCCACTTCGAGCCATGAAAGCCACTGCTTCTTCTTCATCCTGAGAGTCTTCTTCTTCTTCTGAGGTGCCTCCCCAAGCT
Organism: Selenicereus undatus; assembly: GCA_017589665.1. NCBI lineage: Eukaryota > Viridiplantae > Streptophyta > Magnoliopsida > Caryophyllales > Cactaceae > Selenicereus > Selenicereus undatus. The sequence continues at coordinate 59,499,456 of JACYFF010031958.1, forward strand.
GCCATCATTGCTTTGGTGAACCGTTTTTTAGCATTAGTCAACTAAGTTTTTCTGCCTCTAGTTCGAACCTGTTCTGACCCCTATTCTTCCTTCAACAAGAGGCAATTCTTCACTACATGATCTTACCTTCCGCACTTGAAACATCCTGAGAACTGATCTTGGTCACTGTTTTTAGCCTTGCTGGTGTTGCCCTTTTTGTATAAGCTTTCGGTCTTCTTGAAAAATTTCTTGAATTTTCGTGCAATCATGGCCATTCCTTCTTCGTCAAAATCTGAGCTATCACTTTCCCTTGCCTTTAGTGCAAGCCCACGATCTTTCTTCACTTCCCTCTTCATTTGAGAGCTTCTCCTTAGTTCATATGTTTGTAAATTCCCAATAAGCTCATCCAAGGAAATCTCATTCATCTTTTTTGCTTCTTGGATTACAGTGACCTTTGATTCCCATGAATGGGGTAAAATTCGTAGGATCTTCCTAACCAACTCTTTAGTGGTAAAGGATTTTCCCAACGATTTTAACTCATTAGTAATATGGGTGAATCGGGTATACATGTCCATGATTGTTTCTTTATCATTCATCTTGAATAGCTCATATTTCCGCACCAGCAGCTCGATCCTGAATTGCTTAACTTGATTGGTTCCTTTGTGAGCTACTTGAAGGGCATTCCATGTCTCTTTTGCGGATTCACACTCTGAGATGCGAGTGTACTCGTCTGGTCCGAGTCCAAAATATAACAGCTTCTTGGCTTTGGCGTTTTTCTATATCTTTCTAAAATCATCTGAGTCAAATTCCTTCGGCTCCTTAGGAACAGTCTTCCCATCAGTTGTGACTTTCACTGGAATGTAAGGACCATTCACAATGAGCATTCACAACTCATAATCCTCAGCTTGGATATAGTTCTCCATTCGATTTTTTCACAAACTGTAGTGTTGTCCATTGAAGTATGGAGGTCTGGTCACATATTGACCTTCCAAGATTCCTTGTGGTGCACTCATTCTTAATGGATCTCTCTAGGTGTTAGCGTAATTTATGAGAACCTGCTCTGATACCAAATGTTAAGTTTTAAGGCACAGAAGGACACAAGAGGGGGGGTGAATTGTGTCTTTCAATTTTTTCGTTTTGTTTCATAACACTCGTTAGACCTATTAGGAGAGGTGTTTGCAGTAAGGCAGAAACAAAACTTTGAATGTAGAAATAAAGGAGACACAAGATTTTACGTGGAAAACCACCGATAGCCCAATGGAGGTGTAAAAACCATGACCTACCTCAGTATGATTTCAACAAACACTTTCACTAACACGGGCCAAGTTCATTATACTACATAACACACGTGACAACGTCACACACATAACTTAGTGTCCCCAGAGACTCTAGTTACACACACGTAACTATTCTCCACCTGAGAATGAGTCACACAACACGTCCAGAAATCTCCCAAGACTTGGACACACTCTAGACTTAACTGATGATAGAAAACAATAGAAGACCACTTTAATTTTATGCTTCTAACCAAGCTGAATGTAAGGTACACTTACAAACCCTATTATCCCAGAAAGAACAACTCAATTTAGCACACTCCTTAAAGGTTTTTCACTCAGAGAATAAGCTCACAAAAAACTAAATGTTTGCCTTGAAAAACCGTTGCATAAAGAGATGAGAAACGAGTGCTTATTTACCCACAAAAAGCAAGGATTTGATTTCCATAATAACTCTGAAAATACTCAGCATGCTAAAGGAATTAAATCCTTCAAGAAATTATCATTTTAGGAAATCATATCTTTTAAGGATAAGATAAAATCTTTTGAAAAATCTTTTTAGGGGACCAATATTATTTAGGAAAGTACTCTTTCTAAAACATAATATTTTCAGAAAATTGATCCTAAATATATTAGGAATTTTGGTAGTATGAAAACTCTTGAAAATCTTTGAAAACCAATTTTTGCACTCGCTGCCCTCAGAGCACTACAGACCTGTTTGCTCAATTGTTCTTAACAATGTTCTGAGTCAGCTTAAATAATTCCTTCAAGGTGAGTGTTAAGTCAAGTTCTTCTTTGGCATATTAACAAGAATCTAGACAAATATAACCAGTACTTAGCCCTAAGAATCTAAAGACTCTTGTACTCTACTGATGTTGTCCACATATATCCACTTTGATGATTTCAGCTTCTTCGACCTGTTCTTCAGGGTGTTTACAACTTCTGTCGCTTTCAACATATAATTTTATCACATAGCTTCAAGCATGATATTTCGAACTAATCTCCAGGATATTTGCAATCTATCTTTTCACTTGATTGTAGCACTCAACTCAAGCCAAGCATAATTAGCACATTTGGGTTGTAATCATCAAAACCTTATATAAGATTGATTCAACAATCAGGATGCTCATCATAATCGCTACCCTCATCCGCCCCGGCTGCATCGCCCTCCTCGTCATGCATCACAGCCTCGCAGTCCAAAGGTGTAGTCTCCTCGTCGCCCAAGCCCTCTTCAACAGTTGTAGGAGGATTAAACTCCACCAACTTGGGGTCTCGACCTTCGGCCTCTGCACAACGATGATCCTCGACGAACTTGACATATGCCTTGAAATAGCCTTCAATGCGGAAGGCTTGAGGTGCCAGGGTCACCAGGAGCTCCTTAAAGAACAAGACACTCTCATCACGCCCCCATTGATAGCCCCAATCCGAGGCCTTGGCCGACTTTTCAGCCTCAGCCTCCGCCTTGGAGTGGGCCTCTTCCAGCTGGTGCTATAAGTCTTTCTTTTTGGCCTCCGAGGCCTCTTTCTCCCTCTTCAACTTCTCCAAGCGGCGTTTATACTTGGTTGCCGCTTCATCCGACCTTTGGCGCCCAGCCTAAAGGTCGCCAATTTGCCCCCGCAGTAGGGCATCCGAGCTCTCAAGGTTGTGAATTCGGCCCTCCAAAGTAGAAACAGATGGCCTCAACCTTGCCAACTTCAACGCTCGGGCAAGTGCTTGAAGAAGACTTGACACATTCAGATAAGGAAGGGCAAAGATAAACAGCATAAAATGACGTGGACCTCGCCCCACCTCAGCAATGGCCACTTGTTCCTCATCAACTGTGGTCAGCCCAGCACAATCAGCCGGTGCCAACGACCACGACCTAGCAAATTTCTCGACCAAGGTACGCTTAGCAGAGGCATCGGCTACCGGGAAAACCGGGCACGAAGCTCGAGTATATACTAAAGGCTCTCCCGCGGCCTACAGCGAGGACCCCTGATTACCTCAGAGGCTAGGCAGCCTATAGACCGTGGATGTCGGTCAACCTCCTAGACTGCTTTGCTCTTGGATGGAGGAGCCTTGACTCTTAGGGGTGTGAGAGCAGAGGCCGCAGTAGCATCCTGCTCACCCTCGACCCATGGTCGTTTGCGGGAACCCAAGTGGGCAAGGTATAGGAATCCCACCACAGGTTTCTTACCACGAGGTACCAGCAACGGGGTCTGAAAACCCAATGAGCACTCTCCACTCAGCTAAGGACCACCAAGGAAAATAATAGGGGGATCAGTATTCGAACCTTCTTGGCTTGCATCTCTACGCGCCTGCACCGCTCCTCCTCGCAAACTCCCTCGGCCTCGGTAGCAACCTGCTCTACCGTGGCGTCCCTAGATTCAAGGGGCGACAGCTTTGTCCCCATGCTTGCTCTACACAAGGTAAAAGAGAGTCGGGTCAGAGCCAAAAGAAGAACCTACAGACAAGAGGGGCATCAAGTACCCTTAGAAAACTCTTTAAGGATAAGTAGGCCTGCAGCCGCCAAGAAAAAATCATTAGCAAAATATTTCAACCTAGGCCGCCAATTCATAGGCTCCCTATCACTCGATTCGCTTCATTTTCGCTCGAGCGCTTTTTGGGCATCCACCACCCGAGCCATGAAAGAAGGAATCGGCCTAGGACGGTCGTCTTCTCGTATATAAAAATGGAAGTATCGAGTCATCCTTTTCTCAGCATCGGTTGGCTCCCCATATGGATTACGAACCGACTTCCCTCGTTCCAATCAGGCAAATCCCCTGAAACCATTTCGCAGCGTACGAAAAGAAAGTCATATTTCCAAATCTTATCTTTGGACTTCTTCTCGATGGCCATCATGAAGCCTTTCTTATTATTGAAACAATACCAACCAAGGTCCCCTGTCTCAGTGGGAGCCCTTTGGACTGAGTGAACCTATGCAAACACGCGGCCTGTACAAGTTAACCTGCACAGCTCGCACGTCATTGTAAAAGAGCATATGTTGTGCCAAGATGTTGGTATGATTTGTGCAGGCGCTAATTCGTACTTATTCAAGATATCCACGATCACTGGGTGGAGTGGGAATCTTAGGCCGTAGGAAAAGGCCGCCTGATTATCTCAATGCATTTGGTGGGGGCTTGTTTGCGGTGGCATCCACCTCCGGGAGCACGAATCTATACCTCGCAGGTAGGAGGTACTTCTCCTCCAAGGCCAGCCTCTTCAGGAAGGACATAACCTTCGGGGTTGGGAAATGAGTCCCCGGTCCATCCTGGATGTTTGAGCGATCAAGGGCCCCTGGAAAAACCATCCCCTCGGCTACAACTTCCTGAACATGCTTTTCCGAGCAAGGCCTCTCTTCTTCAGCATGGCCCTTCCCAAGCTACTTGTTTCCCCCTCTAAGGAAGAACTGTTGTTGGTAGATTCAACCTCAACTTCAGCGCTCAACCTATGGGAGCAAGAGGAAGAGCGAGGATTACCTTTGGAAGCTCCCTCGGCCAGAAGCTCGTTAGGACTCCTCAGCCAAGCGGTCATCTTGGTCATGGCCATTCTACGTTCCTGAAAGTCAAGCATACGGTCAACTGCCACATTAGCTTCCCACAGATAAACGACATCCTCCTCAATGCTGAGGATACTGGGAGTCGAAGAGTACTCGCAGCTACACCATGAGGGGTTGCCGGGCTCATATATCGGCACGACATAGGGGATTTTCTTTGGTTCCCTAAATTGATTCTTTGGGGGAATGTGTGCAACCACCCGGCCATCAATTAAGGCTTGGAGGTTTGGAAACTTAGGATGGAGACCCCGCTCGGGGGTCGGCCGATCCCTCAGGAGCGTTCCCACTCGATGAACAAGATTAAGACATACTTATACAAATACAATACAAGATGGGACCCCTTTAGAAAGGCACGAGGAACGTACCTGGAAAGAGGATGAAGAATTGAAGGAGGTATTAAAGACAGGGATGAAGATACACGCAAACCCTTTGAAGATTCAAAGGGAAGGGATGAAGGCGCTATAGTAAGTTTGAATAAAACCTAAGGGAGGGGCAGAGCTTCTCTCTCTAGAACTTCACTTCTCTCTCTAAGATATTCTTGAGAGCGTAATAAAATGACCCTCCCCAAAGAGTCTGACTTCTCTTATGTAGGCGAGATAAGGGGAGGGAAGAAGGGGGAACTCTTCCCTAAGAGCTCAAGGGGACGCCACCTTGACATGTGGCACCCAAAGTGCCACATAACCACCCGAGAACCATCCCTCACAACTACGATATTTCCACTACCCCTTCAGCTTCAAGGGAAGCTGAGGTCCCTCAAGCTCGGCCTCAGGGCCGACCGTCATACCCTTAGCCCCAATAGGAGTTAAGGGTCCCACCGTTTGGCCTAAGGGCCGAACGATACTCCTTTAGCCCCAATGCAGGTTAAGGGTCCTGCAGCTTGGCCAAAGGCCAGTCGAAATCTTTAGCTCGGCCTAGGGGTCGGACGATACACCTTTAGCCCCAATGGGCACTACGGATCCCGCAACTCGGTCAAAGGCCGACCGATACCTGCAGCTCAGCCTAGGGGCTAGACGATACACCTTTAGCCCCAATAGCGGCTAGGGATCCTACAGCTCGGCCTAAGGGTCGGTCGATACCTACAGCTTGACCTAGGGGCCGGGCGATGCCCCTTTAGCCCCAGTGGGGGGGCTAAGGGTCCTACAACTCAGCCTAAGGGTCCTGTAACTCAGCCTAAGGGTCGATCACTATGCCTTTAGCCCCGATGTGGCCAAAAGCCCTTCGGCACGGTGAATGCATTGTTAGCCCCAAAAAGGGTTAAGGGTCACCAATCACGGCCTCAGGGTCGGTCGCTATACTGTTAGCCCAAATGGGGGCTAAGGGTCACTAAGCTCGATCCCCCGGTCGGTCGCTACCTCGCCAGCTCCCGATGGGGGGCGAGGGAACCTAAGCGCAACTTGAGGAAGGGCGTTGAGTAGCTTCTCCTCTTTAAAAAGGCATAACGCCCCTTTGACATAACTTAAGGACTAATCACTAAGTTCATATAAGGATAACATGAAAGGAAGAATGTAAGGCGAGTAGAAGAGACATTAGGTTCATGCAAAATGGGGAATTTCTCATTGTTACTGTTGGCGGTTACAAACATGCTTTTACAAAGATCAAGAATCCTAAGCCTACTCCTCATCACTAAAAGGGGAAGGGGCATCACTTGACTCCGAGCTCTCCTCTTGGCCGCCCATTGGTCCTGGATTGGCCCCTGGGGGAGCGAGCCTCTTGCTGTGCACTCTCAAAAGAGCCTCCCTCTTTGTCTCCAACTAAGATTCAAAAGTACCTCAGTTCAGCCACTCAAAGACTGGGATCAAAACATCAGCCACGTACACACATGTGACTCCCAGCGCCAAGGCATTATTGAGCACCATGGCCTAGAATATGGCCTGCGTCAGCTCAGGAACATGGAAGTCCTGAGTAGACACCTTCACCACTTCGAGGTTGAAGTCGAGTAGAGGCTACGATAGCCCTCAAGAAGCAGCTGAGGAAGACGAACGTATCCCCTCAAGCGCCACATGAAAGTTACCCTAACATAATCAGCTGCTTGCTTGGTGTTGAGAAAGTAAGGAAACACCATGGTGCAAGATCAGGAGTTAGATTCTCTCTATATCACGCTCACCCTATCTCTCGCTACAAAAGATGGGAAGGTTGGACAAAGTGATCCCCCTTGTGATGTTTTGCTCTATCTTTATAGGAGGAGAAAAGAAGAGTAAAGGACAACACACCCATCGAGGAGGCGGCAAAATCGAGGCACCACTCTGCTCATGCCACGTGGCACCTACATAATTCAAAATTGAGGTCGGGTGCTCAAGCTGCGAGCATGGCCCTAGGGATGCGGCCTACACCCCCAACCCTCAATGGGGACCGGTGGCTTAATAGATGCAAAAATAGAGCACCATGGTTATGAGATAAAGTTGATTATGAATAAACATGGAAGCTTTCGTAAGGAAATCAGGCCCCCGAGGAGCGAGGCAACATTTTATTATCACTACAAACGGTGGCAAACTTGCCTTACATGGGCAAAACGCATAACGAAGGAACGACCAACAAAGGAAACCCATGACTACTCATCACTAGATGGGGGTGGGGGATCATTTGAACCCGAGCTCGCCTCCTGGCCGCTCGCAAGCCAGAGGTCACCTTCTAGACGGATCTGTTGGCAGAGTTACGCATCCAGGAGGGCACACTTGCTAGCGCTCAGCCACGAGTTGAAAGTAGTCCACCGCAGGCCCTCGAGGGTCGACTTCAAACCCCCAGCCATGTCCCTACTCACCAGGGATAGCTCCATGGCGTCGTTAAGAAACATCGCGTGGAAAGTGGCCTGGACAATCCCCGAGATGTTAAAGTCGCATGCAGGCTCCTCCGCATCGGGTAAGGTGAAGCTCGGACATAGATCCCGGTAATCTTTTGGGAGCGGACGAGGAGGACGCGAGGCCCCCCTCAGTTCCACCTAAAGGTCTCCCTAACATGATCAGCCATCTCCTTAGTATCCTAAAAGGAGGGAAGGCCATGATGGGGATCACAAGCTAAGACTCTCTCTCTGAAACTCTTATCTCTCTCTCTAAAAAGATTTGAGAGCATCCTCAAGTGACCCTTCTTGGGGATATGGAGCGTGTGCTAATGGGTCGGAAGTAGATTGCTTGAGTTTAGTTGCAAATTTCCACTTTGGAAGAAGATATGACTTGATCTAAAGGCAATGTCACCAATCAAGCCTAAGGATCCACCAAGAATTGCATAAAGGCAATGCCACCAACAATTCTATAAAGGATTCCACTCAAGACTCACCACCTTTTGTGAAAGGATAAAGAGAACTCAAGATTTTAGAGAGAATTCAAAGCATAAGCTTCTTTCATAAACATTCAACTTCCATTCTACATCCTAAGGCTTCCCCTTATATAGGAGAGCTTCACAAGGCTTCAAAATGCAGCATACAAGGCCTTAGACGACCATAAAGCAAGCAAGGGAACCAAAAAGCAACAAACAAAAGCTGAAAAGTGCTTTTTGCTTTATGTCAGCACTTTTCAGTTTACATAGGTCAACTTTAAAGGGCTATATATCCTAGGTTTGTTGGCCAAATGAGTTGCAAAAGGACTTGTTGGAAATCTCTAGAAGTCAGCTTTCAGGAGCCTCCTCTTGAACGCCATTTGGATCATCCGTTTGGGAGATATGGGGCAAAACGTGCAGTAATATCAGGCTGGGGCAGAATCTGCTGCTTGTGGAAAAAGCCTCCTCTTGACCTATACCCTAAAGCCTTCACCTAGAAATCTTTTAATGCCTCTTTATCTGACATAATAAGGTTCCTAGAAAGTGGGTTTGCAGAAAGTTAAACCCATTATAAGCTTGGTTAATTAAGCTCACAAACTGGGTAAAAATCGGGTAACTTTGCCGTGAAAATACAACTTGCTGTTTTGGCTTCTTTTATTATTTTCGAGGGTTTGAATTCATTTTTGATGGACAAAACCCTTTAGAAGGCGTCTTGACCTTCCCAAAATAGGCGCAGAACGCATCCCAATGAATCGAGATGAGGTTGGAATTGGAGCTCCAAAACCTCACACGGGCCAAGTTCCCGTTGATGGAGCTCGTGAGGATTAAGGAGAACTTGAGAGCTCTCTTGGACTTGTATGGTCATGGCATCCGCTTCATCCTCCCCTTCTTGAATGTGATTTGCCCTCAAATCATCACCTTGTTCTTCATCCTCAAGATAGGGTGTGAGATTACCCACATTGAATGTAGAGGATGTATTCATGCCTCCGGGCAATTCAAGGTTGTAAGTAATATCATTGACCATTCCAAGGACCTTGAAAGGACCATCACTCCTTGGCATGAGCTTGTTCTTCCTTGAGCCATTGTATTTCCCACTAAAGTAATCAATAGGGTGTTGGTCTTGTGGGAAAACAACTTGGTATGGTGATAGGAGGGGGCCAAATTTTGGGTGTAAGGGAGTCACTTCCTCACTCTTATTGCTTTCAAGCATTAACAAGGCTAGGAGTTGCTTGTCTTTGCTTAAAGCTCTCTCAACCCGTGTTTCACTCATCATGAGAAAGTCTCTCTTTTTCTCACTTCCCACCCTGGGTTTAGATTTGTGGACTTGGTTTGGGGGTAATGGGTTTAACACTATCTTTTCCTTATCAATAACCAAAGAGTAAGTGTTCTTGAACCCATCATGCATGACATGCCTATCAAATTGCCAAGGCCGTCCCAAAAGAACATGACAAGCACTCATAGGTACCACATCACAAAGGACATCATCCTTATACTTCTTCCCAATTGAAAAGGAGATAAGGGCTTGTTTGGATACCTTAATGTTGCCGCCATCATTGATCCACTTCAAAGAATAAGGCTTGCGATGTGGAATAGTAGGAATGCCAAGCTTCTCAATAAGAATAGTGGAGGCCACATTGGTGCAACTCCCTCCATCAACAATCATATTGCAAACCTTGTCTTGTATGGTGCACTGGAAGTGAAAGATCATGTCTCTTTGAGTTTTGTCATAAGGAGTGTCTTGGGTGTGTAAAACCCTCCTTAAGACAAGTGACTCACCTTCATCGGCCTCAAGTTGAGTCTCTTCCTCCATGGAGTCCGATTCTTCCTCATGAGATTCCTCTTGAGTTTCCATCAATAGGACATCTACTTCCTCAACTTCTTGTATGGTCACAACCCTTCGGTTGGGGCAATCATATTGGAAGTGTCCATACCCTTGACATTTTAAGCACTTCTTGCCTTCAAGTTTCTTAGGCAATTCTTTTGGAGAAGGAAGAGCCATGGCCTTACCCTTGTCAACCCGTGAAGTACCTTCGAGTTTAAGAGGAAAGAAGGGCTTGAATGGAGGCAATGAACTTACTTGCTCCCTTGGGAATGGCTTGGTGAAGACCTTCTTTTCTTTCTTTCTCTTCTCATCATCATAGCCCTTGGCTTCAAAGACTCGGTCCATGGCTTGAACCCATTCAAGATACTCATCGGGGTTCAAGTTGCTATTAAAGTCCGGAGATTCTACCTTGATGTCTCTAAAGTAGTCCATAGGAGGTCTCCTACCTCCCCTTCTTGGATTGCTTCTCATGCTTGAGCCACTAGAGAAGCCTTGCTCATGATCACTTGGCTCTTGAGCTCTTTGGCCTCCTTGGAGGGCCACAAATTGATTGGACATTCGCTCAATTTGCCTACTAATTTGTCTCAAACTTTGTTGTAGGCTTTGGATGGCATTATCTCGTCACATCATATGAGCTTGTTCTAAGCTCATTCCTCTTGGTACTCTTGCCGGTTGGGGAAAGTTGGTGGATGGAAAGCTTTGGAGGGGTTTTTGTTGGGGATTGTGTTTGGGTTGTTTTTTTTTTGTTTTTTGGTTCTTTGAGGAGTAAGAGAGGGATTTTTGTGGGAGAAAATCAAGTGTAAGCTATGGTTTGTGGCTTTAAGGAAGTGTTTAGCCAAGGTTGTTTAGCAGAAAATCAAGCTAGTGAGGGTATCACTTCACCAAAGTTTTCAACACAAGGGAATCAAAACTTGACAAGGATGAAACTAAAGTGTGAAAATGTGATATAAACTCAAGAACACCAACCTGGATTAGCTCTGATACCAACTAGAGCGTGTTGCTAATGGGTCGGATGAAGATTGCTTGAGTTTAGTTGCAAATTTCCACTTTGGAAGAAGATATGACTTGATCTAAAGGCAATGCCACCAATCAAGCCTAAGGATCCACCAAGAATTGCATAAAGGAAATGCCACCAACAATTCTATAAAGGATTCCACTCAAGACTCACCACCTTTTGTGAAAGGATAAAGAGAACTCAAGATTTTAGAGAGAATTCAAAGCATAAGCTTCTTTCATAAACATTCAACTTCTATTCTACATCCTAAGGCTTCCCCTTATATAGGAGAGCTTCACAAGGCTTCAAAATGCAGCATAAAAGGCCTTGGACGACCATAAAGCAAGCAAGGGAACCAAAAAGCAACAAACAAAAGCTGAAAAGTGCTTTTTGCTTTATGTCAGCACTTTTCAGTTTACATAGGTCAACTTTAAAGGGCTATATATCCTAGGTTTGTTGGTCAAATGAGCTGTAAAAGGACTTGTTGGAAATCTCTAGAAGTCAGCTTTCAGGAGCCTCCTCTTGTACGCCATTTGGATCAGCCGTTTGGGAGACATAGGGAAAAACGTGCAGCAATATCAGGCTGGGGCAGAATCTGCTGCTTGTGGAAAAAGCCTCCTCTTGACCTATACCCTAAAGCCTTCACCTAGAAATCTTTTAATGCCTCTTTAGATGACATAATAAGGTTCCTAGAAAGTGGGTTTGCAGCAATTTAAACCCATTCTAAGCTTGATTAATTAAGCTCACAAACCGGGTAAAAACTGGGTAACTTTGCCGTGAAAATACAACTTGCTGTTTTGGCTTCTTTTATTATTTTCGAGGGTTTGACTTCATTTTTGATGGACAAAACCCTTTAGAAGGCCTCTTGACCTTCCCAAAATAGGTGTGGCACGCATCCCAATGAATCGGGATGAGGTTGGAATTGGAGTTCCAAAACCGCACACGGGCCAAGTTCCCGTTGATAGAGCTCGTGAGCATTACGGAGAACTTGAGAGCTCTCTTGGACTTGTATGGTCATGGCATCCGCTTCAGGATACCAGCTCCATCTTTATAGAGGGGAATGAAAGGCGCTAAAAAGGGATCACATATTCCTAAGATACCCCTAAAATCAATGCACCACTCAGCTTCTGCCACATGGTGACAGATTATCTAGTATCTGGTGCATACGTCACTATCATAGAGGCTCACCGCCCTGGAGAGGGACCATGAGGTCGTCCATTCAGGTCATAGACCAGAGGGTCTAGCCTGAAAACACCACATAATTAGGCCTCGGTAGCAGAGCCACTTGGTCGACAAAGACAAGCAAATATGGAAAAGCAAAGGCAAGCCTCCCACAAAGAAGGCCATCATTTTATTATAGGCGCTCTTGGAGTACCAAAAATAAAGAAAAAATACGACGCATAGAATGCACGTCCCAAAGGTCGTTGCTAGCCAAGCCTCACTCCTCATGCCATCACTGGAGATGGGGATTTAGTCGTTTGACCCCAAGCTCTCCTCCTCTTCTGAGTCGCTGAGTGCCTCCTGTTGGCATGCCTCCAAGAACGTAGAGCGTCATCTCATCCGTCGTCAATGAGCTGGGGAACCCCATATTAGAAAGGAAGGAACTTTGGTGCAAGGGATGTCCAAATGCACGGTACAAATCAGGTTTTCGAAACAACCCCCCTTTTTATACTGCGAAGAACCCCTTGGGAGGATGTGTGTTTAGACTTCATCACGGGTTTGCCAAGAACCCAAAGGCACAAAGATTCAGTATTGTAGTGGTGGACCGGTTCTCAAATATGGCTCATTTCATATCATGCCATACCACCAATGATGCTTGATCCATTGCAAACCTCTACTTCAAGGAGGTTGTTCGTCTCCATGGCATTCCAAGAAGCATGGTGTCGGATAGGGACACCAAGTTCCTAAGTCACTTTTGGCTTACATTGTGGACAAAGTTTGGCAGTCACCTCAAGTTTAGCACAACATGCCACCCCCAAACCGATGGTCAAACCGAGGTGACTAATAGAACTTTGGGCACCTTGCTTAGAGTTCTAGTCAAGAAGAGTATCAAAGGGTGGGATGAGTTGCTTCCTCATGCCGAGTTTGCCTTCAACCTCACACCAAGTAAGGCCACAAGTCTCTCTCCCTTTCAACTAGTGTACGGTTACAATCCAAGCACTCCCTTAGACTTGGTTCCCATTCCAAATCCAACCAAGTTTAGTTAGGAGGCCGAAAAGAGGGCCAAAGAAATCCAAGAACTTCATGCCAAGGAGAGGGCCCGAATTGAAAGGTCCAATGAGCAAGTCAAGTCACATGCCAACAAGCACAAGAAGGAAGTTCATTTCCAACCCGGGGACTTGGTATGGATCCATTTGAGGAAGGTAAGGTTTCCAAGCAAGCGCAAGTCAAAGCTCATGCCAAGATCAGATGGCCCCTTTGAAGTGCTTGAAAGGATTGGTCCAAATGCCTACAAAGTGGACCTTCCGGGTGAGTATGGAGTCTCCGCCACCTTCAATGTGGCTGACCTAAGTCCTTATTATGAGGAAGATGAAGAGCTTCCAAGTTTGAGGTCAAACTCCAACCAAACCGGGGAGTATAATGGGGACCATCTCCATAATTCATCCAACCTCTCCCCCTCCATCTTACAAGAGTCCAACACCACCAATGAGGTCAAGGAAGTGCAATCCATGGTCAAAAACATCATGAACAACACCCATGAACCATTGCTTAATTCGGACCGAAATTGGCCCGGCTTTGCAAGCTTAATTACCCAAGCTTAAAGATGGGTTAATGGGCTGAAAACCCACTTTTTAGAACCCTTAATATGTCATATTCAAAGAAATATAAAGAGTTCTAGGGTAGGTAATTGATAAATAAGTCAATGGGGGACTTTTTCTAGAAGCAGCAGAATCTACCACAGATTGGACATGCTACACATTTTGCCTCATATCTCCCAAACGGATGATCCAATTGACCTACACGAGGAAGCCTTGGAAATATGACTTCTTGAGCTTTCCAACAAGCCCTAATTCAGATAATTTTGCCAACAAACCTAGGAGATATAGCTGTTTAAAGCTGCTACTTGTGCACTAAAAAGTTGTTGACACATTGTAAAAGTACTTTTCAGCTTTTGTCTTTTGCTTTTTGGTTCCCCATGCCTATTGAACGTGTAAGGGATGATTGGTACCTTCCTTGGCTGCTTGTTAAAGGTATCCACACTATAAAAGGGAGCCTTGGGCTGTCCAAGAAGGATTGATGAAGTTGTATTCAGCATAGAGTTATCAAACTCTCTCAAATTCTCTCTCTAAAATTCCTAGTGTTGTATCTTGGGTTTTGGCAACCCCAAGTGGGTCTCTAGGTATTCTTAATTCAACTAAGAGGGTTTTCATCTTCTTAGCTTAGTTGAAGGAAGAAGATTTGCCCAACTGTGCAAACCAAGGTGGGTTTTACACCACCCTTGCTAGTAGACTTGATTTATCTTATTCTTGTGTTCTTTCCTTGTTCTTCTACCCAAATGCATTCTTGTTTCCCTTTTGCTTAATCTTGCGTTAGTGAAGCTTGAATACATCACTTTGAAACCACATGTCCCAAAAATACCACTTCTTCTAACTAGAACTCACGTTTCTTATATTTGCTATGTAATTGATATTCCCTCAAGGTTTGCAACATAGTCCTCAAATGAATAGTATGCTCATCCTTGTCCTTGGATTATATCAAGATATATTTTATAAACACCACCACAAACTTATCTAAATAGGGTTTGAAACTCTATTCATACGATCCATAAAGGTCGCGGGGGCAATGGTCAGGCCAAAAGGCATCACAGTTAATTCATAGTGACCAAATCGGGTCCTAAGTGCAGTTTGGGAATATCTCAAGTAAATCCTAAGTTGATGGTATCCTCATCTCAAATAAATCTTGGAAAATACTCTTACTCATTACGGCTGATCGAATAAACCATTTATTTGGGGCAATGGATATTTGTTCTTGATGGTGATCTTGTTCAACTCTCTGTAATCGACACATAATCTTAAGGTTCCATCATTTTTCTTTACAAATAGAACTGGGGCACCCCTTGGTGACACACTTGGCTTGATAAATCCCTTCCGTAATAGTTCATCTAACGGAATCTTCAATTTTCTAAGCTCTGTTAGGGCCATGTGATATGGGGCTTTAGAGATAGGTTAGGCACCAGGGATTAATTTGATCTCAAAGTCAATTACTCTTTGCGAGCAGTCCCGATAACTCTTTAGGAAAACATCTCTAAATTCACAAAGTATAAAGATATCTTCTACTTGGTATTCCTTCAGTTGATGTCAATAGCATAACACCAATACTCAATATATTCTTGACATAATAACTCACTTGCTTCATAACATAATTTAAAGGACAAGGTTTTTCTTCTTGTTGCCCATAAAACATATTTCTCTCCCTCGTTCATCCCTTGAAATAACCTTAATGTCCTCACAGTTTATCTTGACCCCATAAGTACACAACCAACTCATTTCCATAATGATATCAAAGTCTAACGAGTCAAATTAAATCAAGACTCTAGGAATATTGTAATGCTATCCCACCGATAGTAATTGGAACAAGTTTACAAGAGATAGGACACTAAACTCTAGAGTCATTAGGTAGCTTGATTCTATAATTGGCTTCTATCTACTTATTTTCAAAGTTCAGTTGCATGGTATATCAAGTGGATGTAAATGAATAAGTGGTAATTGAATCAACCAATACACAAAATGGATTTGAAATTAAAAGAGAGTTCCAGTAACTACCGTACCAAAGGTGGAAGCTTTCTTTCTTGCTCAACACATACACCCTTCCTACAGCTGTGGACCTTGGAGCTGGGAGCCCTTGTCTATAGCCTTTAATCTTTAGGGACAGGCAACAATGAGGTGCTCTTGGCTACCGCACCACATGCATTTGTTAGTTTCCACTTGGCACTCAGGAGCAGTGTAGTTAGTTCTTCCACATTTCCCACAAGACTCTACTAAGCCTGCTGGTTGACTCTTGGGAGGAGCTGGAGCAGATGTCTTCTAGTTTACAATCTCGCTCAGAGCTCCCTACTCAATCCATTTCCTCTTCTGATTAGTCGGGTTCAAGGCCCTTAACTAGTCTTCACTCATTTTGCTTCAGTTGCTCGCTTATATAACTCTTGATAGGTAAGGATTCGTTGACCAACTAGTTGGCTGCAAATATAGAAAGCTAATCTCTCTTCAAATCTCCTTATCTTCAGTTCTTCTAGAAATCTACTCCAACTGAAGTAAGGCCCTAAGAGCCTATCCTTAATAGTGTTCCGCCAAAAATCGACTCCCTCAGTTAGGTAAAATGTTCCAATGTTCACCTTTTTATCCTTTGGAACCTCAACTGTTGTGAAAATCTTTTCTACCCCTCTAATCCATGCTTCTAGCTCCACTATATCATACTTTCCATCATATACTTTAGGGTTGCATCACCCATATTGCTAACCAACTCAGGGAAAATTAAGGGCATTCCACTAAGGATTATTGGCACATTACACAAAACTTGGTCACCTGGCCCCTGACCATAATATGAATTTTCTTCTTTCTGGGTTTCTGCAGTGTTTTACCCATATTCTGATATTCTGACTATCCATTCAGCGGAGTAATTCAGTAAGCCAACTACAACCAACATATAAGATGCACATACACAACATATACAACTAGCATGACCCAAGTATTATTAAAACATAACACAAAGTTTCATTATATCATTGCAATAATTGCTCACGTACATACATATACATGGTTCCACAAAGAATATCACATCCAACTAACCACCCAAGGTCAACCGTTACACCTACCTCCTAACTAAAACACTACTTAGCTCCAATAGACTAAGTCTGCCACATGCCTAGAAGTAAGCGGGACTAGTCAACACAATCGGAAAGACTTATCTAACTATATGCAGTGTCACACACTACACAAAATTCATCTATTCAACTGGCTATACTATATAGATGTAGGCTCAAAAAGTAATCTATCTGAGATATCAACATATAATATAAATCAATCTAATGATCCTTAGATGAATCATAGTCTAGGTCAAACTTAACCCCAGGCTCCCCGCCCGAGTCAAAATTGTTGTCTGAAGCACCAATCTCTGCATTCCCATCATCATAATCAAGCTGATGGTCCTCTAATTCTGGGTCCATCTCTGAGTCTTCCATGAGATCACCATCAGAGCTAAACTATGGTGTATCAGAGAGATCAATAATAATGTGGACCTCATTTGATCCATCAAACACACGGATCCCCTCTCTAGGTCCCGATGGCTTTGGGTTGTCAGGCAGCTGAGGAGTGCTCGGTGCCGATGGCGATGGTGGGGGAGATATAAAGTGTAATGAAAATATATACTATAGAATATCTATGCTATTCTCTCTCGAATCAAACTCCTCCCTTAATAACAACTAGGTGATAATATTAGCCCAAGCCTCGTGAAACTGGAATCTAGATTCGTCACATCCCAAGGCTCGAGTTATCATAAAGTCATGATATCGAGTCCTAAACTCAACCCAAGGGCCAACTGTAAATAAGGTCCACAACAGCCTACGTGTATGGACCATAACACTATGAAACTTAGAAATGGGGTCTTCATGTAGGCTACCATACTAACATATAGTAAAGAGATGTGAATGGCCACAGAAGTATCTCACATTATATTCACTACATATAGATCCATCTAACAAGGAGGAACATAAGTGAAGAACATGGTAGAGATATAGAGGCATTTTTACTACCATAAGTTTCCAATGTCATAAATCTCCAACGATATCACAATAACCCTCACTAACCAACCTTTTCACCCTCCAATCTTTACTCTCCATACTCCATATCCTATCAAAGAAAATCAACCTGGCTCTGATACCAAAACTGTAACGCACCCTTATTAAGCATGTTTTACTATTTGCGATCACTACTCTGATTCCCTCAATTATAACTGATAAACCCAATCATCAGGGCATTACCGTTGTCCAAAAGGACAAGGATTGCAGCATGTATACTGGAAATAACATAGTTAGGCACAGCTCCCAGCATACATATTCATTAATGATAAAACCATATACAATCAACTGTTAACCAACATAAGGTTTATACACCATAGTAAAACAATTCACCATGTAATTTACACCTCCGTCCACTAAAGATTTCAAAATACAACTTCAAAATATGCATGTACTATGCCACTGTTGATCCATCTAGATTCCCTTGGTCAACTTATTTTCTTCAGCTGCTTCGCTAGCATGCGGTTGATTCACTAAGCATTTGCCTAAAACAAAATATGAAAAACATTTCGAAATGTGAGCTGGAGCTCAGTACATGCATTCCTATACTGTTAAAAGATCTCAGCATAAATTGGTTGGGCACCCACTTCGCAATTCGTTTTAAGTTAAAACAGTGAATGAGATAAATGTAAACTGCAATTGCTGGTTACTATCTGATAGTTAGCCCCCTTGATGTTGTTACGATCTATGGATAGGTGTGCACCTATCAAGCCAATCAAGGAACCTGTCCTAAAGCCGCAAAGGTAACTAAAGGGCAATGCCCTGTAACTGATAACTGATAGGGTCACTAATTATGTGACAAATCACTGATTAAACTGATTCATTGATGCACTTATCAAAATATTATAATTTTGATAAATACATGTTGATTTCTAAAGATACAAGCAATGAACGTACTTGAAGTCTTTAAAATGCAATCTCAGTTGATAAAACTTATGCACAATGGGAAACGATAGACTAGGCCCCATTTCTGCTTAGGAAATGTAGTTATAAGTAAATGTAGTTAGTAAACAACTTTCACTCCCATAACTTATAATTTTATCGAAATTGATTAATAAAAAGGGCATCCATAATTCAAAAAATTCAATATAAGATAAGTTAAACTAAAATGATTTTGAAAAAAAGAAATAAGTTAGGGTCATTGAACTAGAAGTAAAACAAATTGAAGCAAAATAGGCCAAAATGAAATAATTGAGGTGATAATCAAAGGACTTTAATTGATATCAATGGAATATGGGTTTTTGATATTTCTGAAATGAATAATAAAAGGTTTAATGCCAAGAGGAGTGTCATGAGGTTCATGAGAGCTCATATAACCCTAGTTTGACCCGATAGACATTGATCTTGAGTCATTACTCTCCTCACTTCTCAAATTTCATTCTCATGCCCATATCACTCGGTTTACCAACCCATGTGAGCTTTTATACATAACAAAGTTTTTGAACTCACTAAAGTTCGTAATTTCTTTGCAATATCCATAATTATATAGAAACTGCTAATAATATCTCTACATGTCACGATTTCTTCCCTCCCTCATATTACCGGTTGAAGGTCTCCTTTAGAAAATCCATATCTTTCACCCCCGACCTCCAATTGAGCTATAAAACCCCAATATCAAAAGCTTAGGATGCCTTGCAACACTTTTATTCATAGTACAAAACCTAATTACCACAACACGGCTCCTAAAATTGAGCTGAAACACAACTGTGCACAGCTCGGGTCTGTCCAATGCAGTCTTAGCAAAACGGCCATAACTTTTTGTACACAACTCCAAATGAAGTGATTCAAAAGGCATTTAAAATATAACTCATGGATCTATCCACCCACCAAAAATCACAATTTTTTGATAGGCCAAACAATACCAGCTATTTCGGGTCTATTCATAGCCGTAATGTTCTTACTTTCACCCTTTTCTTCACATAATTTCCCTCTAAAATCACCCTTTAAAATCATTTAACAAAGCCTTGTTCCTTCTCATCACGTTACAAAGCCATATTACTCGAATTTACTCCAAAATCATCTTCATCTATTTTTCAATTCTTCTCTTTTCAAAATCACTCAAAACACATCCATAACCTTACTTATTTGCATAAGTGGGCAAAATGACCTCTTATAATCAATTGGGGAATTTTCATAATCCACCCCTTTTACAAGAATCACACCAAGTCATCTTCCAAGTTAAATGACACATCAAAGATTCAATTCTCATCCAAGTACACACAAATAACATGCTTGATAACAAGAGTAAGCTAAACCATGCATAATCATTAAAACCCTAGCTTATGACCAACTTAGATTCACATTTAACCCATCAAAAACCATACCAACATCAACATAATCATTTATAATGCTAAAGATTACCAAATCAAATACAAAATAGTCCATAAACGTCATCTTAACTTAACCTTGCATACTCATGAACAACCTCAATCTTTACTTGCTTTCAAGATTAACCATTCAATTAAAACATCAAACTAACTCCTGTTTCTATCCAAACAACATGATCAACAATCAAAAGTAACAAAAACAAGATTCAAAACCAAAACACAAATTAAAAATAATAAGATACGGTTAGGGTTTTACTCACTTTGATGCTTGAAAAAGGAGATACAAGAGAGGTTGGATGTTTGTAGGAGTGTGGATGGCGGCTAGGGGATTTTTCTTGGATGTCTAGTGGCCAGAGGGTGGCGGAACTGGCTGAAATAGCCCTGGGATAGCAGCACAGCAACCATGTGGGGGGGGGAATAGGTGGACGAGAATAAGAAGAAGACTAGCCTTTGCTTGGTGGAAAATGACCCGGATGTCTATCTTTGATACTTGGATGATATTTAAGCTTAAAAAATGGGCTTTTGCTAATTAAAATTAGGTACAAATAATGGTAATCAACTTAATTTAATTGCACCAAAATTTTCGGGCCACAATTTGAACTTAAAATGAATCGGGGCTCAATTCAGGCCTAAATGAATTAGGCCAAACTTAATGAATTTGGGCCCACATTTTTGCATGGTTAAAAATTCATGACATTATGAAAAATAATTTATCACCTAATCATATTTACTGGGGCCTAACATCGATTCACCCAAAATTATTACTATAAATGAAACTTGAATTACAAAGTAGTGCCAAAATGAATTCTCCCAACCAAGATCATTACATGAGATAAATAAATGTGAAAAATTAATAACATGGATTAATTAAATAAATAAACATGATTTAGGGTCAGGGTATTACACATGTACGTGTAGACCATCATTAATCGCAAGCCACTATAAGCAATGCTAGATACCAGAGCTGACACGGTCTACATAGCCAAGGAGCTTGCTAATGAGATTGGCCTCTCCTGCACTAAGGAGAGAGCATTTGTGAAGGGAGTTAATGCGTGGAGTCTCCCGATCGATGGTGGTGCTAGTGGTGCCCAAATCCAAATCGGCAGGTGAAAGGTAAGGTCGATATCACTGTTGCTCCTTTGGATGAAGTTCTATTTGGGCATCGACTTTCTTAACACGGTGAAGCATTATTGATGCCTTATACCAACACTATGTGCATTATGGAGATGGGGCAACCATGTCTCATTCCCGTGAAGAGGGAGATTAATGAAGGCAAAATGCTCTTCGCTCTTCAATTCTCTAAGGGGATCAAGAAGAAGGAGCCCACTTTTTCCTTTCCACCCTGAAGATGAAGGAAGAGTCCAATGAGGTACAAGCACCCAAGGCCGTCCAAAAGGTACTTGAAGAGTTCAAAGATGTCATGCCCACCGAGTTACGCAAGAGGCTTTCCCTAAGAAGGGAAGTAGACCATGCCATTGAGTTAGACCCGGGGGCTAAACCACCTGCATTTGCCCCTTATCGCATGGTAGCTCCAAAGCTCGAAGAGCTAAGGAGCAATTGAAGGAGCTACTTGATGTCATTTACATTCGTCCTTCCAAGTCACCTTATGGTGTGTCGGCCTTATTTCATAGGAAGTATGACAAGTTACTTCAACTATGCATCAACTACAAAACGGTTAACAAGATCATCATCAAGAATTGGTATCCCATTCCTCGTATCGATGATATTTTCAACCAACTTGGAGATGCAATGTACTTTAACAAACTTGACTTGAGGAGCGGGTATTACCAAGTCCGCATAGCCAAAGGAGATGAGCCAAAGACGGTACGTGTGATACGCTACGGATCATACGAGTTCCTTGTCATGCCCTTTGGCCTCACTAATGCACCGGCCACGTTTTGTGCTCTCATGAATAAGGTACTTGCTCCTTCCTCGATTGCGTCACTATCGTCTATCTTGATGGCATTGTCATTTATAGCAAGACCATGGAGGAGCATGTGGGACATTAACGGGAAGTGTTCTGAACCTTGAGGGACAATGAGCTCCATGTTAAGAAGGAGAAGTGCTCCTTCACATAAGAAGAGTTGCCTTTCTTGGGTCACATCATTAGTAAAGGCAAGCTGCGCATGGATCCACCAAACGTCAAGGCCATTTTTGAATAGGAGTCACCAACTAAAGTCATCGAGTTGAGATTATTCCTTGGCTAGGTGAACTACTACCGACGGTTTATCAAGGACTATTCTGTTATTGTCGCCCCTCTCATTAACTTGTTGAGAAAGGGAAGAGGATGGATATGGAGCCAAGAGTGCCAACAAGCCTTTGAAGATTTGAAGAAAGTCATTACCGAGGAGCCAGTCCTAGCACTTCCTGACCTCAACAAGCCATTTGAGCTACACATCGATGCTTCCAACTTTGCTATTAGTGGAGTCTTGATGTAAGAAGGTCATCCCATCGCTTTTGAGAGTCGGAAGCTTAATGACACCAAGAGATAGTACATGGTGCAAGAGAAGGAGATGACTGCGATGGTGCATTGTCTTCGTACTTTGAGACATTAATTGCTAAGGAGCAAGTTCGTGATTAAGACCGACAATGTGGTTATAAGCTACTTCCAGACTCAGAAGAAGTTAATTCCCAAGCAAGCTCAGCGGCAAGACTTTCTAGCCGAGTTTGATTATATCATGGAGTACAAGCTGGGTCGTG
The DNA here is from genome assembly GCA_017589665.1 of Selenicereus undatus. Lineage (NCBI taxonomy): Eukaryota > Viridiplantae > Streptophyta > Magnoliopsida > Caryophyllales > Cactaceae > Selenicereus > Selenicereus undatus. The sequence goes on from JACYFF010031958.1 coordinate 59,522,129, forward strand.
CCAACTTGGTGGCCGATGTTTTGAGTCGCAAGGGAGAATGCACTGACATTAGCTGGCCTCAAAGCAAGCTTTGTGACCACATTAAAAAGGGGCTCCAACATAACTCACTTACCCAAACCATCCTCAATCTTGTGAAGGAGGGTAAGGCGAGGCTGTTTTGGATAGAAGATGACTTGATCCTCACTAAGGGCGAGCGCATCTATGTTCCTCCGTACAACAACCTTAGGTGGGAAGTCATGAAGGAGAGTCATGACAGTAAATGGGCAGGTCGTCGAGGCATACACCGGATACTAGCTCTTGTAGGAGATTCCTACTATTGGCGTCACTTAAAGGATGACGCAGAGGCCTATGTGAAGACTCGTCTTGTGTGCTAACAAGATAAGATTGAGCAAGGAGCACCTGTGGGACTATTAGAGCCTTTCCCCATTCCCGAAAGGCCGTGGGAGATTGTTTTCAGGGACTTCATTATGGGCTTACCCACAAGTGAAAGGTGTAATTGGGTCCTTGTAGTGAAAGTGACTACCTGAAAGTGAGGCTAGATGGAAGCCTATCTAACACTTGCGGCAATCCCAGGGGCACATACAAGCATTTGAGAACAAGAAGGCAACGAGGACATCACCGGATTAGGTGGGGATGAATGTCACGAACCGCTCTAGACTACTGTAGAATATCTGGGATTTCTTTAGATCTCTCTAGAGTATACTCTACAGGGTTCCAGAGGGTTCCCATAATGCCCCATCCCCTTCCCGAGCTAGGACAGTTACTAGAAACGACTTCAAGGATCGTCGACTGGCCTAACAAATCACCAAAAGCCTTTTTTCGGCATTCTTCGTCCTCGCTCACACTTTGCCTGGGAAACTTCCCATGAGGTTACCCATCATAAGATTTCTCCACAGCAAGCACGTTTAACTGTGAAGTTCTTAAGAGTGGGCTACCTGAAAAGAAGGTGCTTCTTTGGTGTTATAAGTAGTTGCTTCAATCCTTTTTAAGCCATACCCGGGGTATTACAGTCATGCCCACTTGAAGACCATAACGTCCTCATTGTGCCTTACTAACGGACCACTTTACGCATCCTCTTAACCTACAGTCCACACCCAGTATCTTTGCCCCGCTAGGTGACTGTCCAGGTCTCTCCCGACCACTAGCGCAACTCACAATTGCGGGTCGACTCTGATACGATCTATATCACATCTAACCCTACTAGGGTCGTGCAAATTTACCATGAATGTGACCGCAAGGAGGGATGAAGCACACCGGAAAGGCTTGTGGTGATTTATAGGGCTAGTCGATGATCCTTGAAGTCGTTCCTAGTAACTGTCCTGGCCTAGGAGGGGGTCGGGGCGTTACAGTTCCGCACAATTTCATACTTGTGCAGAATCCTAGATATTTGTATAGAATTTTCTGGATATACGATCTTAACCATAGGATCAAATAGATCTCCACTGTCCACTAAGGAGATGGATGTGTATATATATCTCCAAGGGAAGCTTATTTGTACACCAAGCATTTCAAGTGCAATGCAAAGCAGTCTCCCAAACCCCCTCTCTCTTCTTTCTCTCTCTAAGTTCTCTTAAGCGTGTATGTACTTAGCTTCGCGAACCTAGGTTAAGCCACCATGGAGACTTGCTAGCAAACTAAGAAGGGTTTCCAGTAAGTTTGCTAACACCACACGGGCTTGAGCTTGAGTGAAATTATCAACCCGTGACAGGATGCAAATGTTGTTATGCCCTTATGTTCTAGCGAACTTTCAAAACGTGAAAAGGGGCAATAGTTTAGCCTTCCTTTCAGAATAATGGCCCAAATTAACCAATAAGCCAAATAACCAATTACCTAATTGTCATCTAAAGATGCCCCTAACCTAAAAAAGGTTCTAATGAGCTATTATAAAGATGGTCATATTGGTATATATAGAAACCCCTAAAATAGACTTAAAAAGTTATGAATACTCTTTAAATATATCCAACCCATGTACTTGCATTTAAAACTTTTTTTTTATATACTAGAAGTACAGAATAAATTAAATTAAATGCGCCCAAATCCAAGTCTCTTTCTCTCTCTCTCCCTCGCTCCCCCTCTCTCTGGTGTGTATTTTAGGATTTTAATTTAATCTAATACTAATCGCTTAAGTTTTTTTTATTATTTTTATTGATTTTTTTGGCTGTTTAGTTGCAATGTGTTTTTGGTGCAGAATTTTCTTTAACTTGGTACTAATCATTGATTTGAACTTGATGTTATTAATTTCTTTTTCCCCCTATTGGTCTGATTTGATGGTGGAGATTGCTTATTTATAGTTTTATTTCGTGTTTGACATGCTCACTTTATGACTTTTTTTTGTTGGTTTTATTACTTGATACGGATGATTTGTGCTCAACAAGTAATGGCTCTATTAAATGGCAGGCAGTTGTAATATTATGTGATTTCGGCACAATTTATTTATCAACTTTAAAATATAAAAAACCTCAGAGAACAAACATAGTAGTAGACTTATCATAGTTTTTTTTTTTTGGGAGTCAGAAAGTGGGGTATGTTATTATTATTTATCAACTTCCACTATGTAGAAGGTAAAAATTCAACGGCGAATCTGATGGTGACATGTGTAAAAAAATTAATAATTTGACTAATCACAAATTGTCATGTGTCAACTTGACTTTTGGCGGACCCACCTAGTCAAAATTAAATGTGGCTAAAATTTAACCCATTAAACGTTGCCACGTGTCATGCACAATGCAGAAAATAGTAATTATTATTTTTCTAAAATTAAGGAGATAATTGCTAATGTGGGCCTAGGCCCTAAGCCCAACTCTAACCATATCTGGTGGAGCCTCATAAATAGGGGTCCTCCCCCCCCCCCTATTTTTGACATTCGACATTTGTAGAACTCGGAGGCTCATACTACAACCAGCATTCAGCCACCAAGTGAGAATGATCAAAACTTGCAAGCTTCAAAAACAACAATTAACCATTTACAAATCAAGATCAAGAATCCTTTCATAGTTCTTCACCTGATTCTGCATCGATTGAGATCAAGCGATTACACCCTCGAATCATTCAAGTCACTAGAATATTAAATCAGAATATCACTTCAGTTGTATTCAATTCAGATATTGTACCTACATATGCAACATTAATACAAAATTCAATTTGTTACTCAATTTCTTGTCTAATTTATTTATGCTCAAAATTTATGTTTACAAATTTTTGGAAAGCTCAATGGGATCTCTCTGTATCTCATCTCAGTCTTCAAAGTACAAACTCGACACTCCTTTGAGGACAACATGGCCCCCAAGAACATCGCCCCTCAATCTTCAAGGAAAGCTATCCAATTCATATCTTATGGATCAACAATTGCTAGTGTTGCATCTAGTAGGGGTATGACTAGGAGTATGGCAAAGGCTGCTACTACAACTACCATAGAGCAATCAATTATGACTGCATCACTACAGCCACGTAAGATTCAAAATCTCGGCCCCAAGGTGCCTAATGGAGCCAGCCAAATCGCTTCACATGCTTTAAAGCAAAAGTCTGTTGTTGGCTTTAACATGCCATAAACAAATTCGGTGTGGGATGGATAAACTCCAAACCCACACCAACCCTAACTTCCAACCCTTCAATTTTGAAGATGATGGCTAGTCGAGTAGCGATTCCTCTTCGGCATCATCAAAGGCATCACTTTTCTCACATGCTAAAGTTGAATCATCTGACACTGTCGTCATCCTAGTCATGGCGATAAAGGCTGCAAACTTTGAAGAACAATTAGCAATCATGAAGGCCACACAGGATAGGCTCTCCAAGGAGAGCGCAGAAAAGGTTACCTAAATCAAATGTGAAAACGAGCAGATTACTGAGCTGATGAAGAAGCTGGAAAAGATGTCCTTTGAAGCTTCCAACAAAGGTTCCACTGCTGAAGATTCCGATAAAGAGTCCAATTACAGCGAAGAATCTAAGGATGAGCGCAGAGCAAAGAAGGATCACTTCTTTAGTCTCGATGTCAATTGAGCAAATTCAAAACTTAATAGCAAATGTAGTCAAGGCTCAGTCGGGAGGAGGATTTCACAAGATACACTTGTATTCAAAGCCTTATAAGAAGAGGATTGATGCTCTTTGTATGTCTATGGCTACCAGTATCCCAAATTCAACCAGTTCGACGGTAAGGACAATCCCAAATAGCATATGGCCCACTTCATTGAGACGTGCAGTAATGTTGGGACACAAAGAGACTACCTGATGAAGCAGTTTATCCGAACTCTGAATGGGCTTGCATTTGACTGGTACACAGACTTGGAGCCTGAGTTCATTGACCGTTAGGACCAAATGGAGTAGGAATTCCTAAATAGGTTCTACATCACGCAACTTGTTGTTAGCCAGACAAAGCTAACAAACACTAGACAATGGACGGATGAACGATGTCTCGATTACATGAATTGTTAGAGGGCTCTCAGTCTTGAGTGTATGGACTATATATCAAAAGCTTCAGCCATTAAAATGTGTGCTCAAGGCATGGATCGAGATTTACTCTGCGTCTTGTAGATGAATAAGCCAAGAACTTTGCAGGAGTTGGCGGCGAAGGCCATGATATGGAGATGACAATTATAAGTCATCATGGTAAGACTACTTAATCATCCGAATCCAGAAAGTAGAAGGGTGAATTCAAAAAAAGTCTCAAGTCCTCAAAGTCTTCAAAGAAAGAGCTCATGGCTGTTTCAACTTGGGAGCCGATTCAAATTTCTAGGAAGCCCAAGTACGAGAGCAGGAAGGGTGGTTTGTCTAAGAACACTTCAAAAAAGAGTCCTTCAATAAAGGTGTTACAAGAGAGGAAATATGCATCTACTGACTCACACTTGCCAAGAATCTTGATGATCTCCTTGAAAAGTGGGTTATCGAACTTCCAGAGTTAAAATGGCCCAAAGAAGCTGAGAGGAGTACCGACCTAAAATATTGTTGATATCATAGGTTGATTAGTTACCCTATGGAGAAATGCATCATGCTCAAGGGGCGCATTGTGAAGCTTGCCAAGCATGGGAAGATAATATTCAATTTGGATGGCAATGTCGAGATAAATCATATTTCCACCTAGTTGGAGTGTTCTTCATCATTTTGGGAGCAAGCATACTCAACCTCATAGTAGAGTAAATACTGAATTGATTTACTCCCAAGGAGCGAAATTAATTGCAATTTAATTTGGAAGTTTGGAGCCCGTTGTAGTTCCCATGGCATCCCAAGGACCTTTTGACAGAGACTGGTCTTCTTGTGGATGTCCCTAAAGAAGATTAAGAGTTATGGACTTTTGTCACTCGATGAAGGCTAAAGAAGCAAAATAAAGTTCAACCACCAGATCTTAACTGTAGAAAGAGACAAGGGGTAAGAAGAACCCTCGTTAATTAAAGAGGGAAGAAGAAGTGCGAGAACGTCAAAAGGAATGAAATTTAGCCCACTTACCTACTTGACCAATAGCTACTTGTTCTTGTTCCACTAGAAGAGTTCTTTCGAGTAGGTTTCTTTGAAAAAGTCACGGTTAACATGACCTCATGTTATGAGCTGGAAGAAGACGAAGGCGAGGAGAATGAAAACAACAGAATCTTCCAAAAGTAGCTGACAAAACCTTGACTATTCCAGAGGCTTTGCCAACTCATATGGGTTAGAGACAAATCTTTCGTTTGCTAAACGAGATATGTCAACATGCTGTTACTGCCTTACAATACCTAGAACTTTATGCTGACAAAGTCAAGGATGTCAGAGGATTGTTGAAAAGTCCTATTTAGTGTGCCTCTTGTAACACCACTATCACTTTCACTGACGATGACCTATTCTTGGAATCTAAGCCTCACAATAGTCCTTTGTTTGTGACTGGCTACATTAGGGAGCAGAAAGTTCAGCATATCCCTATAGAGGGAGGGTCAGTCGTTAATATCATGCTCAAGTCCACGATAAATGCTTAGGCAACACAGTAGAGGAACTTTATAAGAGTCGAACAATGATTCAAAGGTTTAACCTTGAGGCCAGCGTGTAAACAACATGGTCTGTGGTGAACTAACGATGGAAGATTTATCAACATCCACAATCTTCCATGTAATCGATGTTAAGACTTCCTATAAGCTATTACTTGGGTGACCATGGCTTCGCGAACATGAGATTGTAGCTTCTACTCTACACCAGTGCTTGAAGTATTAACGAGACGGAACAAAGAAAATAAATGGGGATGTCAAGTCATTCACTAGGGCTGAGTCTAACTTTGTAGGCCCAAGATTCTTTGAAGATGGCACTGCGCTGTGGAACCATGCCGCCAACCATTTCTTTTATAGGTAAAGGCATCACAAAGGATGCTTTTTCAAGCAATAAAAGCTAATGCTCCTGAACAACAACTTGAGAAGGAAGGAAGCATGAGGGAAACACAATTGCTCCCATTGAAGAAGGTGTTAAACCAATTGTTGCTTCAATGGGCTCAATACCACTAGTCTTAAGATATATACGTAGGTCTCACTGTAAGGAAGGCGAATTTTCCCTTAGCAAGTGCACAAGTGGAAGCATCGAGACCAAAGCTACTAAAAGAGATAATGGAGCTACCATAACCACCCTAAAAAAAAGTGTAATGATTCGAACACTTAAGGAGTGGCAAGCTAAGGTGAGTAGGCCCCTTTTTTGGGTTTGTCATTTCTTCTAAAGAAGGCAATAACTTGCCAAATGGACGAACTAAATATGGATTTGATTTGAATCCATACGAGCATATGGCAAGAGCTAGTTATGACTTTTAAAGCCCAACTATCTTAGAAAAGGTACTCGAAGCTAAGCCTCATGGCCTTATTGAAACTCATGGCCTTATTGAAACTCAAGAAAAGATCCAAGAGCAGGAAGGTTCTGTAGGTGCCTCTAAAGCTAGATTGAGTTTTATACAACTACAACCAATCATAATCTTAGGGCAACGAAAGGATACCTAGTCAGCAGTTCAGCACATCTCAGCCGAAGAGGCAAATGAAAGTGAAGATGAAAGTGCTCAACCTAACCTAAAGTCTTCCATGTTTAATAAGCTGCAATCATCTGCTTTAGGAAAACGTTCATCAATATTCACTCGTATAGGGAAAGGAAAAGACCGTAAGATCTCTATTTTCATTAGAATCAAAGATAGCTCCCAACCAAAGCCTTCAGTTCTTGCTCGAATAAAAATTGGTGAAAAGTCTCCAAACTCATGACTTCAATAGGACAAAAGTTATGAGTTTAGTTGCTTAGGGGTTCTAAATGAAATTCAGAGCTCTATCCCTTCTTATATGAAGCATTTCTCCACTTTGGATGTTAAGAAAGGTGGTTCATTAAGAGTAAAGAGGTATACTGTGGTCTTTACAAGTCAACAAAAAAAACTCTAACTCTAATGAGGATATAGATAAATAAGAAGTTGCTTCTTCTAATCATCTCACAATTCTTAAATGTGATGACTCAGACTCAAAGATAGAGTTGGCAGAAACTCCTCCGACTCTCGAAAACAGGGAGCAGGCTACAGTTGATGATTTGAAAGAGTTGACTCTTAAATCTAATAAGGAGCCTCGTTGTATCTAGTCAGCTCATTACTTGCACCTGAAGAGGAAAAAGAGTACTTTGATCTCCTAGCATAGTAGAAGGACATGTTTGCCTTGAACTATAAAGAAATGCCTATATTAGACCCAAAGATCGCAGTCCACTTTATGTCTATCAAAATGGGTGTTTCGCCTAAGAAGTAGCATCAATGATGTTTTTGCCAAGAATTGGTATTGGAAATTGAAAAGGAGGTCAACATTCATGAGGTCAGGTACGCAATAGGGACTGCGAATGCTGTGCTTGTCAGGAAGGAAAATGGTTAGCTTTTTTTGTGTAGACTTTCAGGGTCTTAACGGCTCTTGTCCAAATAACGATTTCATATTGCCAGTCACAGAGCTCATGATCGACTCAACTACAAGGTATGAGGCATTATCATTCATGAATTGTATAGCATAATACAATCAGATCCAGATTGCGCCAGAAGATCAGGAGGGCACGACTTTTTGCACACCTTAAGATATTTTTTGCTGTAAGGTGATGCCCTTTAGTCTAAAGAATGCAGGAGCAACTTGTCAAAGGGAAATATAAATCATTTTTTATGATAAGCTCCACAAAATAGTCGAGTGCTATGTCAACGATTTGATGGTCAAGTCCAAAAAGAGGGTAGATCACATATAAGATCTTCATCTAATCTTTGAGCAATTACAGAGATGCTAATTGAAGATGAATCCACTTAAGTGCATATTTGGTGTCATCTATGGAAAGTTCTCAGGTTTCATCGTTCACCACAGAAGAATTGAGATCAACCAATCCAAGATAAGAGCAATCCAAGAATGCCTAGGCCTAAGAATCTCAAGGAGCTTCACAAACTTTAAGGTCACCTAGCATATATCTGAAGGTTCATTTCAAATCTTAGGGACGCTGTCATCCCTTCAACCACCTTATGAAGAAAAGTGCACCCTTTGAGTGGGATAAGTCATGTCACACGGCTTTTGAGAAAATAAAGAAGTATTCGTTGAATCCTCTTGTAAGGGGCTCCAATTCTTGGCAAACCTCTCATACTCTACATTACAGCTGAGGAAAAATCTCTAGGAGCATTATGCATTTGGGAGAATGAGGGAGGGAAAGAATTCAATATGTACTACTTAAGTCGTATGTTGGTTGGCGCTAAATTAAAGTGCTCTCATATCAAAAAGATCTGCTTATCACATGTCTTTGCCATTAAGAAACTTAGACATTACATACAAGCTTATACAGTACAAGTGGTCTCTAAAGTCATTCCCATCAGATACATCTTGTCAGGGCCAATCCTAAATGGGCAAATTACAAAATTGGTTGCAATCTTAAAGTAGTACGACCTTGTTTACGTACCACAAAGGGCGATTAAGGGGAAGCATTAGAAGATTTCTTAGCAGATCATGCAATTTCTAATGATTGGGAGCTAAATGATGATTTATCAAGGGAAGATGTGTTATTCATTGATATCCTCCGTCCATGGACATGTATTTTGATTGAGTAGTAAGACAAGATAGCACTGGTGTAGGATTAGTTTTTGCCTCTCCCAAAAAGCACATCCTCACAAACTCATTTGTGCTTGCTCAAGTATGCTCTAACAATATGGTAGATAGCAAGCACTCAACTTAGGTCTTCAAATGGTTGTTAAGATTGGGATTAGAGACCTCAACATATACAATGACTGATCATAGTTTGTCATCAATCAACTACTCGAGGAATACGAGGTTAAGAAAGAAGACTTTGTTCCATATCACAAGCATTCGTTATGATTATTGGGTAGGTTGGACATAGTCAAGTTGGAACATGTGCTGAGGAGTGCTAATAAGATGGTAGACGCACTTACAAGCCTAGTAGCCACTTTGGCACTAGGCCAAAAGAAGATATGGTTATCCCAGTATGTAGCCACTGGGTCGTTCCACCTGATGATGAAGACTCGAAGGAAGATGATAATGTGATCTGTGTTCTTGAGATAGATGTAGAAGACTAGCGCCAACTGATAATTGAGTACCTAGAGCATAGGAAACTCCCTTGTAGCCCAAGGCATAAGAAGGAAACACAGCGGAGAGCTTTGTCCTTCTGTACAATAATAGAACATTCTATCGATGCTCTTTTCTTGGCCTTTGGTTGCAATTCTTATATATTGACGAAGCAAAGCAAGCGATAACATAAGCTCATTCAAGTGTATATAAAGATAATGGAAGCTCATTCAAGGGTATATCAAGCATATCAATCAGGGCCTAAGCTACATGATTGCATTACAAGGATGGGTGAAACTATCGGCCCATTATGGTGTAAAATTACGTAAATTATGCAAAGAGGTGTGATGCTTGCCAGTTCCATGCTGAATTCATATATCAACCTCTAGAACCTCTCTACCCTATGGTCGCATCTTGGTCTTTTAAGGCATAAGGGCTTGAGTCATTGGACTAATCACACCTAAGTCGTCTATTGGTAACTCCTACATCCTAGCCACCACTAATTAATTCTCCAAATAGTTACAAGCAATTCCACTAAGGGAGATCCAAAAAGAAAATGTGGTCGACTTTATAAGGATGCACATCATCTATTGGTATGGTGTACCTAGGTGCATCATCGTTGATAATGGTAAGTAATTCTTCAACAGTCTAATGACTAATCTATGTGAAAATTTTAAGTTTGCCTTGCACAAATCTTTTCTGTATAATCCACTTGCAAATGGTTTGGCAAAAGCCTTTAACAAAACATTTTGCAACTTACTAAAAAAAGGTTGTTATGAAGTCTAAACGGGATTGACATGAAGGACTAAGGGAGGCACTTTAGGCATACCGAACCACATGTAAGAAGCTAACATAGTTGCCCCCCTTCGCTTTGGTGTATAGTGTTGAAGTCATACTACCATTGGAGCTTTAAATCTCATCACTCCGCATCGCCATACAGGAAGGCTTGATAGAACACGAAAATCACAGGCTTTACTTAGTTGAGCTGGGGGCCCTTGATGAGAAAAGACTTCTGGCACAACAGAAATTAAAATGCTACCAAACTCATCTATCAAGGGTGTTCAAGAAAAAGGTTCGGTTGTGCTCATTCTAGATTGGAGACCGTGTGCTAGCAGTGAGAAAGTCGATCATTGTCTCTCACAAGATTGGAAGCAAGTTTACTTCCAAGTGGGATGGTCCCTATGTGATCAAAGAAGTCTACATAAACGGGGCCTACAAGATAGTTGATGCTAATGGGAGGTGTGTGTGGGACCCATAAATGATAAGTTCTTGAAGCATTACTATCCTTGAACTATGATGTTTGTAAAGCTCCTACGTAAGATCCTGAATTGCTCATTCTTTCAACTCAAATTCCTTTGCAATCCTCCTGGCCCACAAGAGTCTAAACTATGAATGATTAAAAAAAAAAGTCATGTTTTTGAACTGCGTATGGCTTGATCCTTTAGGGTGTTACATTCCCTTTAGGTACGTATGAAACTTGGGCATATCCCCAAGTACAGCCATAAAAAATGAATAGATAAAATTTGTTGATATTCATTAGTTTTAATTGTTTTTTATTGCTACATATTATTGATAAATTTAAAATTAAGACATTTGTCTTATTGCAATATAATCAAAATCAATTCCAACAAAACTATACTGAGTAAAAAAAAAAAGGACGAGTTGCCGATAAAGAAGAATTGAAAAAGGAATCTATGACAAAGCCAATAGACATAGTTCAGGCATCCAATGCGCCTAAAAGTTCTTGGAGATGTTTCTTTGCCGCTTCAACTTAGGTTGTTTCTTCTGCGGTAACTTGGGGGCGACATCTAAATCAGCAATCTCTCTTTCAAGAAGAGATATGCCATCACTAGCTTCAGTGAAGCCTCAGTCTTTACTAATTAGCTCATTCACTTTTGCTTGTTCAAGATCAGCCTCGAACAACTTCCTTTGCTTATGAGCTTGGATGATAATAGCAGTTACCTCATCAAACTATCCACCCAACCTTTTCCACTGAAGTGCGTGCTTCCCTAAGTTTGTCTAATAAGGCTACTCCCTTATTTAGCATACCTTTAGTGGGGCTTCAACCTTCTAATTGGGCTTTCAGCTTCAGGTATTGCTCGAGTTTGTTCGAATATGCCTCAACAGTATTCTTTAAACCCAACTAATTTGCCTAGAAGGGTGATAAGGTTTCATATATCTGTTGAGCTTCTTAGCGAATGTTTATCATGTCATCTTCTGTCTTTAGGGGAACTTTTTCAATTGTAGTTGAAAATGCTACTTCACACACAGGGCCAAATCCTTGAACACACTAGAACTAATTCTCCTAAGGAAGTAGGTTGAAATGGAAGGAGTAGGATACTGACAGCGCTATGCATTTTTCACTGGCGATGGCATTATATCGATGGAATCATTCTTAGATGACTTAACAACAAGCATAGTTAAGGTGGCTTCACTATCTTTGTAACCAAATGCAGCGTTAAGTCTATCTCTGGTTTCAACAGTATGTTCCTACATTAAAAAGAGGATTACGTCAGCAAAAGAAGGAGAAAAAAAGGGAAAGGGGGCAAGATAACAAGACATACCTCTCCCTTTGCTTTACTCTTTGATTTCATTAGGTTCGTCGCATTGTTAGATTTGCCCTTAGAGCTTGGAAATTTGGTTGAACCATCTGTTTTGCTCTTTGAGCCTAACAAATTCTTTGCTCCACTAAAGGAGGACATGATACCTAAGTCTCTCAAGGCTTCAATCTTTTCTTTCCCAGTGGAGCAAGTCTTGCTTTTCTAAGGAGACATGTCTAGTCCTAACGAGGAACTACCACCTCCTTCTTTTTTCTGAGCTCAGCTGGGGATAAGGCATGCTCGTTACTCTGCTACATGGTTGGCTTATGGGCACTCGCTTTTCCAAAAGTGACAACTAAGGTAGAGGCATCATCGACAACTCTTACTCTAATAACTTTTCATGGCTACACAAATCTCACCTCTAAGTTGTTTAGGTCCTTGAGAGAAAAGATCACCCGTGACCATTGCCACTAGCTAGCGTATGTCATGATGACCAGTGTAGACTTCCTATCTGTGGAAGAAGGAATTGTCATGCTAGACCTTGTTATATGTTCTATCATGTTGAACCAATAGCGAGCTACATCTTGCAAGATTCCCTCCCGAACGTTCATTTGTGGCTTACTGATGGAAGCCAAACTATAGCCCAAACTTGTAAGGGAAGTATGGTTCGATCACAATTGTTCTTCCTTGCCGAAGGGTCAAAAAACTAGAGCAAAGACAAATTAGATATGTCCTTCAACTTGAGGATAAACTCTGGGTGTCATTTAAAGATAGCTTTCACTAGAGCATTGGAGTATATGACAGACAGATCCTTGCATTTTAGTAGCTCTCAAGCTGCTCGTGCCTTAGGGGTTCGATTCATCTTTTCACCCAAGAACTGACCACCTCGAGATTACTATACTAATGATGGGGATTATCAAAATAAGTTTTGAAGTAAGTCCCTAACCATCCATAAACATAGCAAATAAGGAAAATGACTCCTTACTCATTCAGGCTCTGACCCATAGAAATCTTGTTCAACCCTCAGTAAATGTTGGCTAAGGTAGGAATTGTTAGGCTTATACATTACCCATGACTAGGTTTGCTGGCAGCTATAAATACACCTGGGTGAATAAGTCAGATTGCTTCAGTTGGTAGAAGAAATAACGGCAGCAAGGTATGTTTCTACGACCAAAGCCTTAAGAATGTTGAGCGTTACAAAAGGATCTTTGTCCCTCTCTTGGTTCGTGATTAGCAAGGAGCAATTAGGCCAAATGGACAAGAAGTATGTGTTGGAGCGTTAACCCGCTTCCTGCTATCACGATTAGGAGGGGTTGTGTAAATCTACCACCTATGGAACCATAAGCGTATCATTCATAAGCAGGAAGTTGAACGATGTCATGAACATCTGGGCATAGTTTGTGGAATGCATAGAAGAGGAATGAGCAAGTCGTGTGAATGTTATTATCTCCCTGTCCCGTATAGAGGTGTTCTTTGGCAGATGCAATGACTTCTTCTTAGTAAGCACCGTCTGCTGGAAGTCCACATATAATTTGCATGTCACATAAAGATATTAACATATCGTCCTATCTTGTAGACAGGTGTTGGTAGTTTGTCACTACAGTTTGCAAAATCCTTTGAAAACAGTGATACCTATGTCATAGGAGAATAAAGATGAATATAGTCCATCGAACTGCCTCCATTCGATAAGTCTCTCTTTGTTGCAGCCATTAACGTCGTCAAGTCATTCCCAGTACCATGGTATGAAGAAGTTATCAAAGCAGTAAGGTGAGAAATTTCCCTAGGCCAATGTGCCATCTGTGCTGTGATGGCGGAGTAAAGGTGACGTTTCTTGAGAAGGGGCAAGAGATGCAAATAATAGCGAGTTAAGCTTCAAGACTCTCAAATATGATAGGACTCTCAAAGATGTTGTGACTCCATTTGAACTCTATATGCTGCGGGTAGATTCTACACTCTAGCATGAGCGTGCAAAGTAGCTATGAAGTAAAAAGCATCTGGACAGTCGAGGTCTTGGCATATCTACCCAGAAAGTTACATTTTCTTCAATTGGATTACCCTCTTTGTCCAGAATAGTGAGGCTTGATTTCTTGGGATTTGAGGATGAGTCCAAAAAAATCACCATGTTGAATGAAGAAAGGCAAATTGTCACCGAAAAGATAAAGTGGGGGTGTCTTCTACGAATAATCAAATCTACAGTGAAAAACGATTCCTCATCATAAAAGTCGACTTCACTTCGCAATCTAATTAGAGGAGTTGCTACTAGAAGGAATAAATCCAAGTCAAACCCAACTAAGTTAAAAAAGGGAGTCTCTTACGAAAAATTGAATTTGGAGAAAAAGTTTCTCTTCTCAAAAATCGACCTCACCTTGTGATCTAATTGAGGGAGTAGTCAATTCAGTAGTTTACCCAAAAATGGAAAAAAAAAAGAAATATTAATTTAAGTTCTCAAAAAAAAGAGTTGAAAAAAAATTCACAAGACCAATCATAAATTGGTTTAATCAAATAATCCCTACATAGTTACATAAAGCATTAAAAAAAGGGGGGGTTTAAAAAAAGCAAAGAGGCTTATTAAGGGAAAATATCAAAGGGGTCTTAATAAAAAGGGAGATCTAGAAAAGGCAAATGAAAAAGCAAAATTGCAAAGGCATGCTGCATGCATAGACCTGTCAAAAATTGACCCGACCAAAAACCCGACCCAAACTCGCCCGAAAATTTTAAGTTTTGTACATGATTTTCTCGACCCAAACCCGAAATAAACCGAACCCGAAAAATTTGCAAATTAGTGGGTCAAACCCGACCCGAACCCGCCCGCTCGACCTGAACATTATATCCTTAGTTTTTATTTTTCTCTAATTTATCTCTTTTAACAATAATGGTTAGTCATTTTTATTGAGTATTTTGAAAAGACATTATATAAATATTACATCTATTTACAAATTAAATAATAATAACCATATTTTTTTTCTCCATTCTTTGAAAATAAAACCGTACACAACTTTTAAATGAAAAAACGTTAAAAATAAGTATAAAATTGCATGGAATAACTATCTAATCTTTTTTAAAAAGTTAATTTAAAAGAATACAAGCATTAAAGATGCGAAAGTCATACCATTATATAGTTAGTTAAACAAATCTGTCTAATTTTTTTAAAATTAATTAATTTATAATAATTTAAATTTTTGATGTTATAACTGCAAGATAATATCTTATACTTCTTTTATTTAATTTTATTTGGTTTTCGTTCTGACTAATCTTGAACTATGTTACTAACGGTAGAAAAACAACCAGCCGTATTCATATTAGGGTCGGTCCATTAATAATGTTTTGCCTGATTAGACATTGGTAGGTTAGTTAATAAAAATATTAAATCATTAAATAGGTTATTAGCGATGAAACTGCTACAACTCATTAAAATGCTCTAGACGGGCTGCCCAATAAATGGTCAACCCATTATTAACCTTCTTTCAATGTACAGGTCGATCTACCCAAAATCAGGTGGAGCTTAATTCTTTACCTGCCCATACAAGATGTTCATATATTATAATAAAATGTTTAAATATTTTAATATTCTTTTGAGAAATTACAATTATAATGCATCTTCATTCAATAAAGACAATTTTGAGTGATAAATATGCAAAATTTTTAATTTTAAAAAAAGAAAGATAACTCGCAGAAAAGGTGCTCTAAACCCGTTGGATTGATCCGAAACCTGTAAAACCGAAATACACTCGCCTGTAGTTTACCCGAACTCGAAATACACCTGACCCGTATTTTACCCGCTTGTCCGAACCGACAGGTCTAGCACGCATGATCTTGGCAATGTCAGCAGAAAAGGACAAAAATGTGGCAAATTGCAATGAAGTGTTCGTGATAGCTGACTAACACTTTGGGTTAATTTGGCATTAAATTAGCCAAAAGCTTTGGAAGGAGAAGCCATGGCTGCGCAAGACCAAAAAACTATCTAAAAAATTAAATTAAATTAAATTTACGAAAGTTATCTCCTTGTTTTTTCCCTACCAAGACCCCACCACCAGCACTAAGCCAGTGCAATTTGCAAAGCAGAGCAATCCAACTTAGAAAGCCCCAATTCGGGGATCGAGAAGTGTGAGTACATTTTCAAGAACCCAATTGGATGTGAGCCTGGATTTTCAGAATAACAAGGACAGTCCCCTCTTTTGGGTGGACCGGTACCGTGTTTTGAGAGAGAGGGGGCGTTAACTTATCGAAGTTCACTCTTTGAAATAAGCTGACCCTACTAGTGTTAAGACTTCAAGTGGTGTGGATTGTGGAGAATGGAAGAGGAAGGACGGTTTCAAGGAGTTGTGGAAGTGTGAGGAAGATGAAGAATAAAGAAAGGGGGGAAGAAAGCAAATTTTATACTGAAGCATTAGTTTGCCAGAATTCACCAGAACTGAATGATTGCAGCACTGAATTGAAAGTAACTTCAAGGCGGCTTTATATAGTGGCATTGATTTAAGCTTTCTACTTCTACTCCAATTCTAGTATCAAGAATCTCTATCCCTTTACGTTGTTGATAAATTTTATCAAAAGTTGTAATATTTTATCACAAATATGTAAGAAGAATTATCTCCAAAAAAATTCTTTATTGTCTTTTAGCCATAGATAATTTGGAGAGTCCCATTTGTGAAAGAATTCTTGATTATTACAATCAATCGCGACCAAAAGGATAACTAAAGTTCAATTATCAAAATAAAAAAAATGTTCTTGGGCCTCAAGTTATTTCTTGAGCCCAGATATTTATTAGCCTTAACTCCCTTTATGTGTTCGACAAATCAGGCTCACCTTGACCGGGTTCAACCCGTTAAATTTGAATTTTAAAAAAAAATCAAGTGAATGTCAAGTCACCAAATTACTTGGTGATAAAAAAAAGCACCAATCAAATCTCTTATTATTTGCATGTGCCAAGTGTTCGAGACTCAACGGCTAAAAAAAAGCACTCCAAGTTCATGTATGTGGCCGACTCTCGAGGGGGTATTTGTAGAATGTAAAAATTCAACAACAAATCATATGGTGGCACATGTAAGAAAAATTAATAATTTAACCAATCATAAATTGCCATGGTGAAGTTGATTTTGGTGGACATACTTGGTCAAAATTAAATATGGCTAAAATTCCACCAATTAAAAGTCCCCAAGTGTCGTCCACAATGCAGAAATAGTAATTATTGCTTTTTAAAATTAAGAAGATAATTGCTAATGTGAACCTAGGCCAAAGTCCAGCTCTAACCCTAATTGGTGGAGCCCCATAAATAGGGGTCCTCTGCCCCCCCCCCCCCTTCCAAATTTTGATATTCAGTATTTGCATAACTCAGATGCTCACACTACAAGCAGCATCTAGCTACCAAGCGAGAATGATGAAAACTTGTAAGTTTCAGAAACAACAATCAACTATTCGCAAATCAAGATCAAAAACCTTTTCAGAGCTCTTCAGCTGATTCGCCATCGATCGAGATCAAGTGGTCACGTCCTAGAATCACTTAAGTCACTAGGAGATCCAATCAGAGGATCACTTCTGTTTTATTCAATTCAGAGATCGTACCTGCATATATCACATTAATACAAAATTCGATTTGTTATTCAATTTATTGTCAAATTTATTTAGGCGCAAAATTTGTGTTTACACAGTAGTGCAAAAATATGAGATAGAACATTTGTTAAAAAAAAAATCGAAATGCTTGTACAATATGTATAATGTGATTTCATCTTTTTGTGGTATTGTATATTAGTGATGACATTAATACATTTTGACACCTCTATTTTAAATGCGTAGATCCATAACTATTCTAATGAGTGACACCACATCCAAATTGGATATAATCCGATCATGGATCAGAAACTTAGTGTGAGATGGACTTCCTCTGTTTTGCTTCATGGAGCCTTTCTGGAACTTAAAGCCTTTACAGTTTCACTAACTCTCCTCATCACATACTCTTCGGGTTTGGAAGTAGGGCACTAATTGGTGGATAACTTTCTATAACTTATACATATTATCAGTATAATATTTAAACTCAAAAACTTTCTCGTAAATTGTACAGGTGCAAAATACTAGTTAGTTTTTAAATGATGCAATTATATAATTGTATACAACATACATGCCTTTTGCAGTGCATAATAATATCTATAACTAATTTTGATGAGTGCTATCTCACAAAAATTAAATGTGAGAATACCGTTTAAGCTTACCACTTATTTAACATTTCTTCAGGTGTCCTTTAGTAACTTATTATAAAATAGTTTTGTTTAAATCTATGCACTGTTAAATGTCTTTAACCACTACTAACTGCTAGATGATTGTTTTAATTGTTGAAACGAACAAACGCTTAAAAACGCAACACATCTTTATGGATTTCATTATCAGTCTAAACAAGAAGTCCACACCAAAGAGTTTCTAAATTAGATAGTATGAGCTTCATCTTTCATTAGGAAGTTTCTAAATCAGATAATATGAGAGCTCTACAATACATTAGTTAGTGTGAGTGCTTGTGTTGCTGAAGTAACTAAGCCTTTGTGCCTAAACCTTAATAAGGTTTGTCCCATCCCCCCTTGTTGCAACATGCATACAACCAATACAGTCCTGAATGTTTATCATTGTAAGATAATGATAATAATAATGATGATGATGAATTGATGAATTGATAATGCAAAGGGACTCAACAAGGCTATTGCAGCCTTCTAGCTGGGAAATTCAGAACAGTGGTCAGCCCAGCCCAATAAATTGCACACAACGGGATACGTCGATCAACATAGCCGTCACTGTACCCCAGCTGTTGTGCGCGTCCGGAAAAAAACCCGGGGGGGGGGGGGCTTTAACAAGCGCGGATCGTCAAATACTCAAAATTCATCCAGCGAAGTTCAAACAAACAGCAGTATCTGGAATTTTGAAACACCGTTTTTTCTCTTCCACCCACCGCTCTGGGTGACTGAGGCTCAACGGTTAGTGATGATGGGGATGGACATAGAAGAAGGCGAATCTCAGTCCGAGTTTCCATACTGGAGGTCACTCCGTCGGAAGTTCGCTCTCGATTCTCCCTTCTTCGCGTCTGGCAACATTGAGCGGGAACTTCTTGCCAAGCAGGTCTTCTCTCTTTCATCCCCTTCTTAATTGCAGTACTTGTGAGCTCTATTACTTAGTTGATTTGGAAAAAGAAAGTCCTATTGCTCAGTTGTACCCCACATAAGACAGTCATGCATAGGACATGTTTGTATTTAGTCTCATTTCGGGTTGATTAAAATGTGTTCAGATGGGATTTTGTGAATCACTTCTGGGTTTTTCCTATGTTTGACAGATTTTGGTTAGTCGAAGAGAATAGTCATTGATTTTGTCCGCTAATTTCGGACTGAGCTGAAATGGTGCTTTCCTTCATGATTGTGATTTACATAAACAACTCCAGACGTTAAAATTATAGCTTTGATGTATGGTAATCTCTATGGAGAATTTAAAATCCTTACTATTTGGTGAAGATTGAATTTTGTGTTGGGGGGGGGGGGAGATAATTATGCAAGACTTCGATTTCATGTTGATGCTAGCATCAAATGTTTATGATGTATCTATGGAGGGAATTCAACTAACACTCAAATCTGATTTCAAATGCAAAGAAAGCAAGTTGAAATCATATGTGAGTCTCAGAAGAATCCGAGAGTGAGATGGATAATTGTAAACTAAACTCTTACTTAGATACAGATATCACCACTAAGCTTGAGTTTAGGGCCCCTAAGCTTAATTAGGATACAAGTATCACCACCTACTGAAAGCTTAAGACTCATTTGATCACCACTATAACCGGCCTAGTTAGAGATAAGCAAGTTAAAGTGTTTACGGTTAAGTAAAGGAGCAATGCTCTCTTTTCTCTTTCTTGAAATCATGAAATCTGATTACAAAATTGTTCACTTACATCCCTTATAGTCAAGCATGCAAGCACACAAGCTGCTCTAGCCTGGGGAGTGAGGTTTCTTCAAGATTAGGAAACCTCCTAATCTTGCTTAGTTCACGGTTAATGCTGACCCATGAGATACTAATCTGATTCCTAGCTTAGTCCTTGCTAATTACAACCATTGAATCTATTTAATCATGAGGACTAAAGCTAAGCTAGATACTAAGCAAGCAATTAAGCAAAAAGGCTGCGGGTCATGTGTGAGAGAAGAGGACAAAGCTGCTTGGTCGTGGGTATGCTTTACGGCTGGCCAATGAGCTTGTTTCTGCCTTTTTTCTCCTTGATTCTCATTGGTTCTTCAATTGGTTGCTTCATGATTGTGTCCAAGGTTTCTTTAACTGCTCAATCATGCTGCTAGGTAGAGATTGGACGCCTAGGATGACTTCAATCACCAAATGCTCCAATTAGGTGCAACCGGGCAGTAGCTGGCAGTTTACAAGCATTGTTTGGAAGCCACATTTCTCATGCATAACGTGGCCATGATTTGGATTGCCACATATAGTTGGAAAGCCCTGGATGTCTTCTAACTCCTCCAAGTGGAATCACACGTTTATGACCTCATTTGCCTGTCCAAAAGCTCAAAATACTCAGACTAGTCTAAATAGTATTCCAGCCTGCGCGGTTCACAAACATGACCTGGTTCTTCATCTTCCACTTGACTTAACATGAATTTCTTAATTGGACCAGGTAGTTAACATCTTGGGGACCCAAGATATGCAACAAATTGGAACTTAAACCCCATGGAGGCCTAAGTAATTAAGAACACAAAACTGGACTTAAAATATGCCTTGAACCTGGATGCTTCTGTTTGTGTCCTTTGCAAAATGTGAGCCATGGCTTGGACTTTGGAGGTTGAATTGGACCTTGCTGGACTTGTTGGACCTTCATCTATGTCTTGGCTTGAGGGGACTCTGTCATCCTCCCCTTGTTGAGAAGATTTGATCCTCAAATTGGCAAGGTATTCATCGGCATGATAAGGGCTCAAATCAGCTACATTGAATGTAGCTAAAACTCCATAGTCACCTGGTAAATCAACCTTGTAAGCATTATCATTTATCTTTTCAAGTACCTCAAATGGACCTTCAGCTCTTGGCATTAGCTTGTTCTTCCTCTTTGAAGGGAATCTCTCCTTAGGTGTATCCAAACGAGGTCTCCAGGTCGAAATACCTTCCTCTTCTTGTGTTTGTCGGCGTGAGCTTGATAAGATACATTTGTCTTCTCTATTCTACTCCTCACCAATTCATGTATCTTCTGGATTTCTTCTACCCTTGCTGTATCATCTGCACTAGGCTTTGGTCTAAAGGCCTTGGAGTGAGATCAAGTGGAGGGGATCAATCCCGTTGACCACCTTGAATGGTAATAGACCAGTAGCTTTGCTAGGATCCTTGTTGTAAGCAAATTCTGCATGAGGTAAAAGCAAATTTCAAGCTGTGGCATGAGGTTTAATCAAGAACCTTAGGATAGTCCCTAGGGTCCGATTAGTGACCTTAGTTTACCCATCAGTTTGTGGATGGCAAGTGGTCCTATACTTGACTTTACTACCCAACTTCCTCTACAATGTAATCCAGAAATGACTAAGAAACTTGGTATCCCGATTAAAAACAATTGATCTAGGTATAACATGTAATCTAGCCACCTCTCTAAAGTACAACTCAGCAATGTGTGTAGCATTATTTGTTTTGTTACATGGAATGAAATGAGACATCTTAGAAAACCTATCTACCACAACAAAGATAGAATCCTTTTTCCTTTGGGTCATAGGCAAACCAAGAATGAAATCTATACTTACATCAATCCAAGGATGAGTGGGATATAGGCAATGGTGTGTAAAGGCTGTGGGGAAGAGAATGACTCTTAGCCACTTGGCATGTACTACACCTATTCAGAATGTCTTGTACGTCTTTGTCCATACCTGGCTAGTGGTAATGCTCCCTTGGCATGGTGATTGTCTTGTTTTCTCTATAGTGATCAGCCAAGGATCCTCCATGTACTTCCTTAATCAGAAGCTCTCTTGTGCTACACTTTGGTACACACAGTCGTATTCCCTTGAATAAAAAGCCTTCTTGGACTAAGAAATCACCTTTAGGGTGTTTTAAACAAGCAGCAAACAACTCCCCAAAGTCGTCATCTTCAGCGTATAAACACTTTAGATGCTCAAAGCCAAGTATACAAGCATCTAACTGAAACAAAAGTAGGTACCTTTGGGATAAAGCAACGACTCCTTGATTCAGTTTTCCAGATTTGTGGTTGATTGTGAAATGAAATGATTGGAGATACTCAACCCATTTGGCATAGCGTGCGTTTAACTTGTGTTGGCCTTGAATACACTTCAAAGCCTCATGATCATAATGCAAAATAAACTCACTTGCAACAAGATAATGACTCCAATGTTCTAAGCACTTCAGGATAGCATAAAACTCTTTATCATAGGTGGAATACTTTTTTCTTGAATCACACAATTTCTCACTAAAGAAGGCTAGAGGTTTACTTTCTTGAGTAAGAACACCACCTATATCAATTGCAGAGGCATCACATACAATTTCAAAGACCTTCTCAAAGCACGGCAAACCAAGAACAGGTGCTTGAGTTAGTCTCTTCTTGACTTCTTCGAAGGCAGATTGGGCTTTGGGGGTCCAAGTGAATGATGTACCCTCAATAACCTCAGTCACGGGAGCCATGATTGTACTAAAGTTTCTTATAAACCTCCTATAAAAAGATGCAAGTCCATGGAAGTTTCGTACATCATGAATACTTTGTCGAGTAGGTCATGTTCGAATAGCCTCAATCTTATTGTCATCTGCTTCAATGCCATCTCCAATAAGAATGTAACCTAAGAATGTCGCCTCATGAGTGAAAAAGGCACACTTCTTAAGGTCACCAAACAGCTTCTCTCGTTCAAGAACAAGCATAACTTGTGTAAGATGATCTTGATGCTCTTGCTCATTCTTAGAGTAAATCAGAATATCATCGAAGCAAACTACCACAAACTATCGAATGTAAGGCTTGAATACTTGATTCATTAACCTTATGATGTGCTAGGAGCATTTGAAAGACCAAAGGTCATAACTAACCACTCATAAAGCCCTCCTTTAGTCTTAAAGGTCGTCTTCTATTCGTCTCCTTCTCTAATCCGAATTTGGTAGTAACCACTTCTGATGTATCCGCTGACGGCCTAAGTTAAGACTCAATTGAAGTGAGTTAGCTTACAAACCAAGGAAAGATACAATCAAGGGAAAACAAGGGAAAGTGGACACATAATATGATGGTTGTGAGGCATCAAACATGTGAGGGAGGAATGGAACCTAGAATCAAGTGATTCTAAGTGAGAAAGTAAAGGATCTTTGACGTGAATTGATGTATGTCTCAAGGTATGGAAGTACCCAAGATATAAACCACCAAGAACATGAAGCCAAAGGGAGCAACTTCACGAAATCAAGGTGGCACGGTCGTGCCTATAAGCACGGGTAGGCCGTGCCACTTTTCTGATTTTGGAAGCCGAGTATTCTCACTTTGCACGGTTGGGAGTGTTTGGAAGTTTGGCTTGATACTAGACCTTTTGGAGGTAGTCTAAGCCTTGAATAAGCATGAGAATGGATATGGGAAGGGTTATGGATGTGTGGAATGGAGAGAAGAATCAAAGCTAAGAATTACTAACTCAAAATTAAAGCTAGCAAATCCGCCTTAACTCTCTTTGAATCCTTGAGATAAAACACCAAAGGGGATAGAACTAAACTCAGAAACACCACCAAACTCAAGTTTAGGGCCCTTAAAGAATGATTAAGATACAGATATTACCACTTAATCACGTTTAAGACTCACTTGAACACCACTTAGTTCAGCCTAAACTAAGATAAGCAAGTTAAGTATTTGAAATGTGCCTAAGCACCGAAAGCACAAAGCTCTCAAAGGTTTTCTTTGATTCAAATGTGGTTATTCATTACGAAAGGGGCGTGCATAAGCTTATATAGACCAAGCTAGCACATAACCAAGCACCTCTACCTTTCCTTACTAGCTAGGAAAAGTATTAAGTACTAATACAAACTGATTTGTGCTAAACTAGATTACAAGCTTGCTTAAACTAATCTAATACATTCTAATCATAAAGTAAACCAATGCCAAAGATTATTATACATTAATAGACTCAAAACTAAGCTTAATATAAGCTGAGATGCTAGCTCAATTCCCATTGGTCAGCTGTAATTGCTTTTTGTCTAGCCAATAGTATGCAAGAGACATTCTTTCGGCTTCTCCTTCTTCATTGGTTGCTCTTCTCTAGATAACTTCCTTTTGCAGTTTCATAATGGAGTCTCTAGAGGCCTTGGGACGTGTGCCTATCAGTATTGAAAGGAGAAAACCCTCTGGAGAAGGCAAAAACCAACCAAGCTGCTGAATTGATTTTTGGGTAGTTTTCTGGCTCTGATTGGAGGCCATGTTTCTCATGCAAAATGTGGTCATATCCTAGCTTGCCACATATGGTTGGAAATCCCTGGAAGTCTTCTAACCCCTCCAAGTGGAATTACTCAATTTGGAGCTCATTTGCCTAGTGAAAAGATCAAAATGGCCACACTGGTCTGAACTGGGCTGAATCTGCACGGTTTGGAAGATTAGTCTGGTTCTTCATCTTTCACTTGATATAACTTGATTGTATCACTTGGACCATGTAGCTAACATCTTGAGGACCCAAAATATGTAAAAATACAAGACTTAAGCCTTAATATAGCTTAAGTTATAAGATAAACAAAACCGGGTACATTCTGTCCCTGCTGGGCAGTTTTGACACCTTGGGTTTAATTGCTGATTTGAATGACCAAATGAAGTCCAAATTGGATGAAACTTGATTTGTTGGAAAGCTAACATTTTGAACTTCAAATCCAACAAAAAATATCAGACTTAAACCTTGAAGATGCTTGTTGAATTTTGCACATAAAAACGGGTTAGTGCTGGAACGAACCCTTTGCCCTGCAGTTTCAAAGCTTAAACAAAACTTGGATGAATTATTCATCCTTTAACCAGCATAATAAGATTACCCAATTGATTTGCTTCCTTTTAAAACAAAGCGGACGGAGGGATATCCATCAACTTCGAAGATCAAGCTTTGAGAAAACTTGAGAGCCATGTAACTCATCTAGCATATCTTCAAGTCTAGGTATGGGGTACCTATACTTGATTGTGATCTTGTTAATGGCCCTGCTATCCACACACATACGCATTCCTCCATTCTTCTTTGGAACTAATAGGGCAGGTACACCACACGGACTCAAGGACTCACGGATCATGCCCTTTGACATTAGTTTCTCAACTTGTCTTTCAATCTCCATGGTTTCCTTGGGATTCATTCTGTAGGCTGGCTTATTTGGAAGGACAGAACCAGTAATAAGGTCAATGGGGTGTTGGATATCCCTTTTGGGAGGTAAATCCGTGGGTATCTCCTCAGGGAACAAATGACAGGAGTTGTGTATGAGTGATTTGGCTACGGGGTGGGAGGGTAAAGGGGATTCTGGTTCATCTTGGATACTTAACATCCACTCTTTAAAGGCCTTGAATTCATGGTAAGAGGCCTTTGGCAATGGCTCATTGAAGGTAAGAAGCAAATCAAATTGATTTGGTTTCATTTGAAGCTTATCTTTGTGGAGCTGAGATGGGGATAAAGGGGGTAGGGTAATCTTCTTTCCCTCCTTAGTAAAGCAATATGTATTCAAGAATGAAGAATCCATTGTGCATTACCTTACGGTCATACAATCATGGTCGTCCCAGCAAGATATGACATGCATCCATGGGAATAACATCACAACAAAGTTCATCTTGATAGTTCTTTCCAATGGAGAAAGAAACGAGGCACCGAGAGTTCACTTGGATGCCCCTGCTTCGATTCAACCATTGAATGTTGTAGGGGTGTGGATGAGTCATGGTTTGCAAGCCTAGTTTCTCAATCATGCTAAGAGAAACTACATTAGCACAGCTTCCTCCGTCAATGATAACAAAACACACCTTCCCTTTGCTCGTCTTTAGCTCCTTTCTGCCCACTCAAAACTCTTCTCAAAAGCAGCATTTCTCCTTCATTAGCCTCCTCCACTGCCTCTTCTTGAGTTTCCTCATGATCATCCTCAAAATCTTCCTCTTTTTTTTCCTCCTCAAATACTTCCTGCATGGCTGGCCATTCAGCTAGTGTGGTAACCTTACGGTTTGGATAGTCCGAGGCAATGTGCCCAAGACCTTGGCATTTAAAACACCTTCTATTGCTCATGGGGACATGATTGGGTCTATTTTGAGGGGGTCGGCTCTTTTGTGGAGTTTGGGTTCTTTGTGGAAAGGAAGGGGATGGACTTGTGGGCTTAGGAATGCGATTAGAACTCCCCTTGTTAAAGGGTTGGTTCCGGAGAAAAGGCTTTGTGTACTGGGGTTTAGGGGGCTGTTTTGCCTTCTTTTGTTGCTCAACTTTGTGAGCAAGCACACACACTTCATCAAAAATAGTGTAAGTTTGCAAATCAACTACATTAGCATACATAGGATCAAGGCCTCCTAACTCCTAAGTACCTAATTATAGTTTGCTCTTCGGGTTCTTGAAGATCACACTTAATGACAAGCTTTTCAAACTCACGAGTGTATTCCTCCACATTCAAGTTACCTTGTGTCAAGTTATGGAGTTGAGAATAGCAATCTTGAACGAAGGTTGGGGGTAGAAACCGAGCCTTAAGCTTGGCCTTCATCTTCTCCCATGTTCGGATCTTTGCTTTTCTATCTCGAACTCTCTTGGCACATAGGTTTGTCCAAAGGGATGCGTATTTTCTGAGCCTTAAAGCCACCAATTTCACCTTCTTGTCTTCTGGAACATCCTTGTACTTAAAAACACGCTCAACTGTATGCATCCAATATAGGAATTCTCCAGGATTGAGCTTGCCTTCAAACTCGGGAATCTTAACTCTAAAGTCATTAGAGTTTGCTTGAAGCCGTGGTTTTGGTCTTGCCATTCTTAAGGATTCATCCTCACTAGATGAATCCAAAGAGTGACTAGCTACTCGTTCTTGTCTTCTAAGGTCAGATTGGTGAGGTTCCTCGTGCATCTTTTGCTTTTGCTTTAAGAACGCACCAAGCTGTT
The DNA here is from genome assembly GCA_017589665.1 of Selenicereus undatus. Classification (NCBI taxonomy): domain Eukaryota; kingdom Viridiplantae; phylum Streptophyta; class Magnoliopsida; order Caryophyllales; family Cactaceae; genus Selenicereus; species Selenicereus undatus. The sequence goes on from JACYFF010031958.1 coordinate 59,549,210, forward strand.
TTCTCAAGTATTCGTTCTGAGCCTTGAATTCTTGATCATGTTGAGCATCCTCATTGATTTTCCTCGTCAATACCTCATTTTGAGCTGAGAGGGATTGACTATTCTTCATAACTACCTCAAACTTCTCATCCAAGCTTGTAATTGAACTCATCTTATAACCGATTTTGGTTTAAAACAGAAACGGGACTTGTGTTTGGATTTTTGTGTGGGAATGAATCTGGAAGTGTGGGGGAGTATACCAGGCCAAGGAGAAACTCAACTCTGATACCAAATATGATGTATCTATGTAGGGAATTCAATTGACACTCAAATCTGATTTCAAATGCAAAGAAAGCAAGCTGAAATCATATGTGAGTCTAAGGAGAATCCGAGAGTGAGAGGGATAATTGTAAACTAAACTCTTACTTAGATACAGATATCACCACTAAGCTTGAGTTTAGGGCCCCTAAGCTTAATTAGGATACAAGTATCACCACCTACTCAAGGCTTAAGACTCATTTGATCACCACTATAACCAGCCTAGTTAGAGATAAGCAAGTTAAAGTGTTTACGGTTAAGTAAAGGAGCAATGCTCTCTTTTCTCTTTCTTGAAATCACAAAATCTGATTACAAAATTGTTCACTTACATCCCTTATATTCAAGCATGCAAGCACACAAGCTGTTCTAGCCTGGGGAGTGAGGTTTCTTCAAGATTAGGAAACCTCCTAATCTTGCTTAGTTCACGGTTAATGCTGACCCATGAGATATTAATCTGATTCCTAGCTTAGTCCTTGCTAATTAGAACCATTGAATCTATTTAATCATGAGGACTAAAGCTAAGCCAGATCCTAAGCAAGCAATTACGCAAAAAGGCTGCGGGTCATGTGTGAGAGAAGAGGACAAAGCTGCTTGGTTGCGGGTATGCTTTACGGCTGGCCAATGAGCTTGTTTCTGCCTTTTTTCTCCTTGATTCTCATTGGTTCTTCAATTGGTTGCTTCATGATTGTGTCCAAGGCTGCTTGAACTGCTCAATGATGCTGCGAGGTAGAGATTGGACGCCTACAATGACTTCAACCACCAAATGCGCCAATTAGGTGCAACCGGGCAGTAGCTGGCAGTTTGCAGGCATTGTTTGGACGCCACATTTCTCATGCTTAACATGGCCATGATTTGGATTGCCACATATGGTTGTAAAGCCCTGGATATCTTCCAACTCCTCCAAGTGGAATCACACGTTTATGACCTCATTTGCCTGTCCAAAAGCTCAAAATACTCAGACTGGTCTAAATAGTGTTCCAGCCTGCGCGGTTCACAAAAATGACCTGGTTCTTCATCTTCCACTTGAGTTAATATGAATTTCTTAATTGGACCAGGTAGTTAACATCTTGGGGACCCAAGATATCCAAAAAATTGGAACTTAAACCCCATGGAGGCCTAAGTAATTAAGAACACAAAACCGGGCTTAAAATCTGCCTTGAACCTGGATGCTTCTGTTTGTGTCCTTTGCAAAATGTGAGCCATGGCTTGGACTTTGGAGGTTGAATTGGACCTTGCTGGACTTGTTGGACCTTCATCTATGTCTTGGCTTGAGGGGACTCCGTCAGGTTAACATCCAAGCTGTCCATGGGAGGAGCCTGTACCGTAGTAGGTCATTCAATGTGGGGAATATTTGTGGAGTTCCTCTGCTACTCTCCATTCTGTGAATTTAAGATTTGGATTGTGGGTATGAGATAATGATAGTGGTAAAACCTGAAGCTGATAGTTGGATATAGAGGATATAGCGCTAGATTTCTGTCATGGACCTCGTCAGTTGGTTTTGTGCAGAGGATATGAAAATGTATTTGAATTCTGAATTCTCGATTGCTAGCTCGTTGAGACCCTCAATATATGTCAAGGTGGAAATGTCTTCTATCTCCTTTGACATGGATGAGGACTGAGGAGTGCCATGGCAAAGACAATAGCTTTGATCTGCCACTTTAAGATTAAGGTCATCCAATTCATTGTGCACTTGGGAGGAGCGGAAGAAACTTTACTCTCACTACAGTAACATGATGGTTGATGGCTTGAGGGACTTCCACCCAGATACATATTGTTTAGAAATTAACTTTTGAATCTACCTAGAAAGAGTTCATAAGTGAAAGGGAGAAGGCAGGTAATAGACATCATGTTCTGATTGCAGTAGTTACGATAATTATCATCTCTTGCTTAGTTCAGCTGACCCGCTGAATTCTGCTGTTGATCTGAGAAGTCTGAGGTGGTGTTTCTATTTGGTATTAAGCAAGCAACTTAAGTTGTCGTGGACAGAATTGGAGTTTAGATTTTTGGAAGCAGAATGTACAGAGCTAGCAGATAAATCCAGCTTACTATCAATGCAACCAGAAAATCATCTTTTTAGAACAAACTGTAGGAGCTTCAACTTAAGAAACTGACTTCATATGAAATTTATTTTTATTACTAATTTATGGATCCAAATCTAATTCCAATACCCCAAAAATCTCTCCCGAATCCAAATCCAATACTAATTTATGGATGATTTTGGCAATTTCTTTTTCTATGTAGGAGCTTGGACTTATGAAACTGACTTCATATGAAATTTATTTTTATTATTAATTTATGGATCCAAATCCAAATCCAATACCCCAAAAATCCCGCCTGAATCCAAATCCAATACTAATTTATGGATGATTTTTGGCAATTTCTTTTTCTAAGAAAGTTGTCGTGTGGTGGCCTGAAGGCCTGTGAATTTCACTCTTCACTGTCATAAATATAATTGCAAGACAAGGCAAAATCTCCTAAGTTCTTTTTAGGCATTGTCTAGTTGAATTGTCTTGCAGTTGGGTATTAGTTGGAAGAACAACACTAGCAAAAGAGTCACTGGGTACATGTCCTTTTATGCCCATGTCATGGACAAAAGCCTACCTGACCCCATGGATGCCATCTAATAAATGAAAATGTGTAGGACACTTATATTACTAATGATGGTGGTAACAACAAAAGACACTTGTTGCATCATCTTGACTTGAAAGACGTTGATTTCTTGCCTGAGGGGAATTTGAGGGAAGAGGGAGCACCATAATCCAAAATTGCAAAGAGGCTATTTCTTTAAGACTTCAGGTGAAAACCTTTAGTTTCTGGATACTTCATTGAAAAAGAACCAATGAAGTAGAGAGCAATGTATTGAGATATTTTGCTTGAGTTTGCTAGAATCCAAGAACATTTCCGAAGAATGACTTTTTCAACTGCTGGGAAGTCAACAACATAACAATGTAATATTGATGCAATGAAATCATGGCACAAAAATCGCCCTGAGAGGCGGCTTTGACAGACAGAAGATAATAAACCAATTAGAGCAATAGCATCCTCAAAGCAACTAGGCTATGGACTAGGGAATTGCAGCAAGTATGGGGAATGGATTATAGACAAGGTGATCATTTGAAAAGCCTAGTGATGCAGGACAAAGGTGAAAGGAAGTAAGACGCAAAGCCATCAAAAAGGGTCCTTAAGCAGGTGATGTCTGGTATAGAATTGAAAATAATACTTGTCTAGAGTAGTGGCTAAGCTTCATCATCATGTAATCTTTGACCATCAGTTGACCTCTCTTTAATGGTGGTAAGTGAGGCTTTATGCTAACGCTTACCTTTGGCTGTAGACTAGAAACCTTTTGACTTGATCGTCATGCTTGGTTTTGACTTAATTTTCATACATAGGTTGCACTGGACTTGACTGAAGATGAAAAGCAACAACTTCAGAATACAGATGATTGTCAAAGGTAAAAATCATCGTTATTTTTCTTCTTTGTGTTTTATCCAGCCATTTTAGGATTATCTTTCTAAATTAGATGCCTAAATTGATCGTTAAATGTTCAAAAGATGATTTGAATCTGATTTGGCTTTGTAATTGAAGTGGTTTCAAATCAAGTAGTTGTTTAGACAATGAGAAATTAGGAAAAGGGAGAGTCCTTTATGCTTCATGAGATTTTTTTTTTTAAAAAAACTCTGTTGTGTGTGAGGCCAAAGATAAACCTGGTAGAAGATTTTACGCCGCACCCTAATATGTATCTGTACGCACAACTATTAGTAACTAATATTTTGCTCACTTGTCCTCTTCTTAAAGCACCCATGTGGGTAGAAGTCATGAACAGAATAATTGTCCATTCCCTACAGTCCTGCCTAAGCAGTGTGTTGGGCGGTTGAGTTGAGGGCTAGATGTACCAATCTTACCTTTGGGACCTTACAGAGAGGCTGCATTCAGGAAACCCTATATTGAAAAGCTTTTGACTGCCTACTACCTTACATAAAACCAAGTAGGGAACATTATTGTGAGGCATTTTCTTATAGTCCGCTATAATCGAGGCCCGAAAGAAAATTGTTACGAAGTCGCTTTTCAGCTGTCTGGAAAGTGAAATGCTAAGTAGAATACTAAGAATAGTGTTGCTTTGTATTTCCGATGACCAAATAAATGTACATAAATCACCAATATTTGCATATTTAGGATAGGATTACCTCTTAGCAAATTCTAGGTAACAAATGCAACTTCCTAAGGGGATGTGGGACTTTGGGTTTTAAGTTTCGTAAGCTTATTAGAAAATTTTTATCAAGCGAACCAATTTACGAAACATCTCTTTTCTATTTTGAAGAATTTTCTGAATTCAATCTAATACCAATCCCATGCATCAAAAGCCACATGGATCCCATAAAGGTTTTTTGAAAGGTCCTTAAACGATCCTTGGCGTGGCTACTATCAATGCCAAATACCTTTATTAACTAGATAAGAATTTCAAGTATAGTGATGAACACGATATTAATCTAGAATGACCAATAGTTTTTAAACAAGTTGGTCACACATTGAAAATTATTAGTCCTAATCGCGACGTGTTGATTCTTGGAAATTCGAATTCAGAACTTAAAAAAAAAAGAGAGCCAACTAGAAGGGTCACTTTTTTTACAAATATAATATTGACTCAGTTAATGAAATTAAGTTTGTAGTCCTAAAGAAATTAAGTTGACCCAATTGATACCAAAAGTTGCATAAGATAAAAGTATGAAGTTATGATTGGTGTTCCAACATATTGAAGTTGTGGGTCTCGCTTGCGTATAGTTTGGGGAGATTCAAATGCAAGCGCCCTTGCCGTTCCGGGTATCACTACCTATAGAGACGTTGATTCCAATAGTTCCACAATTAAAGGTTTGAGAGGACATTTTAAAGTCGAAAATCCTTTGATAAAATAAAATGAATACATAAATAGATAGATAATAAAAAATAAAAACTGATGTACCACAACTAACAATAAGTTACATAATGACCAAAACAAGCGTACAGAAGGGCTACAAACGCACCATACGTGGTAGCCGGATCCTAGCACCACCACTTTAAGTGCCGTCGGAAACTACGAAAAGGCAAGTTACTTAAAGTCTGTAACCTTAATTCTAGATTTTCATAGCTTTCTGAGTTATGTCCTCTGTTAATCTTAAAGTATTCAAATCGTTTGTATTCACCTCGCTCTAGCTCTTCCTCGGTGTACCTTGACCCCTTCTACACCCGGGAAGATCGATCTTCTTACATCTTTCATCGGTGCATCCATGCTCCTTCCCTTTATATGACCAAACCATCTAAGTCTAGCTTATCTCATCTTATCCTTTATGGGTGTCACTCCTATTTTGTCTCTAATCACTATATTTCTAATCCTATCCAATCTCATGTGGCCACACATCCAAAATATCATCCTCATCTCCGCGGCCCCCATCATCTGAATATGAGACTTCTTGATAGGCCAACACTCTACACCATACAAGAATGTTGGTCTAACAATCATATGATAAATCCTCCCTTTCAATCTTATTGAGATCCCCTTATCGCACAACACTTCTCAAGCTCTCTTCCATTTTTGCCATTCTACCGTTATTTGTTACTTAATGTTTTCATCAATATCCCCTCCTTGAATGATTTAGCCTAGATATCGAAAGTTTTCAACCCTTGGTATGGCCCCGCTTGTGATGGTCACTTCGTCTTCAGTACCACCTTCCCTCTCACTAAATCGACATTTTATGTATTCAGTCTTTGACCTACTCAACCTAAAATGTTTAGCCTCTAGGGCTTAGATTAAAAAAGCTTGAGGCGCACAAAAGTGCAAATGGTCCTTGGCCCTCGGGCCCTGGCTTCGAGGTTATGCCGCGGGATTTTTGTATATCAGGTGCACTTTTACTAAAAAAATGCTCGAAAATCATTTCCAAACCATATTTTGACAAGTTAGATGATAGCATTGAACAAGTGATGAGACATCACAACAGACCATACTATAGTATCTTATATTGGATTCATCAATTCTGAAGGCATTTTAGAAGGGAGGGGGGGGGGGAAAGGAAGGAAACAATATTTGGCAGCATATTGGGACGGAAGGGAAATATATTCTTTAATCCTTTTCATATTATTGGCGGCCAGAGAGAGGGAGAGACCTATGTAAATCACCTGGCGGAAAAGTATGGGAAAAGATTGGTCAACTCCGACTTTATTAGAACAATATACAAGCCTTCAGGTACAACTCAACCCTCCATCCAAAAACTAGGGTTTCTAAATTAGGGTTCTTCATTTTAGTCTATACCTGAAGCAATTGCATGCAATTAAATAAGGGTTTTTACCCAAAATTGAATAATATAGCAAAGAAGTGTTAATCTAAAAGTACTTGTGTTTTTTCATAGTGTGTGTTCCTTTTGCACTCTCTCCTATGATCTTTTCCCATTAAGCGTGGACTTGGGTCGTTTTGAGCCTCGGTCTTAAGCGCAAAAAAGTGCAGGCTTCTTAGGGCTTGAAAGATGGGCTAGGCTTGACCCCTTGCAAGGTGCAATAGGTTGGGCTTCGAGCTTTTGTGAGCCTAGGCCGCCAGTGGCACGCTTTTTTAAACACAGTTCTAGGGTATCTCTTCACCGCTCTAACTTTTTGTTAACCCCCTCCCTAGTAGAACTATATCGTCAGCAAATTTCATGTACTATGATACCTCATTTTGAATCCCTCTCATGAGTTCATCCATAACCACAGTAAAAAGAAAAGAGCTCTGCGCTGTCAATGACTTATAATCATAGAGAAAAGATCCCTATCAATGACTGATAATCATGGTTAACAAAGTGCTAGCAGCAATGATGATAATGAAATATTGGCATTTGTGTGGCACTTGCAACTTGGAAGATCTGCTCATCCGAAGATGTATGTTATTAGTGCCTGCCTTAAAATGACAATCAGACTTGTTACCAACTCGGTTGTATTGTCTAAGACATTTAAAGGATGACAGGTTCATCTTGTCCTCGGATTTACGTGTTTGGGGTCTATGTTTTGCTATTGCAATTACTTTTCACTCATGTTTTGCTCATTTGCCCTCTGCTTAAGCACTCATGAGGATAGAATCATGAATAGAGCAATAATCCATACCCTAGAGTCCCATCTAAGCAAGATGTTGGGGGAAGGTAAATGGTATCAACTTTGCCTTTCTAACCTTACATAGAGTTTGTATTCAAAGATCTATATTGAAAACCTTTTGATTGCCCACTACCGTACTACTTCATGAAAAAAATAAGTACAGAACAATTTTGTGAGGCATTTTCCTATGGTCCACTATAATCTAGCCCCCCACCCCCGGAAAAAAAGGAAAAATTTTCACGATGACTTCTTCAGTTATCTGGAAAGTGGGAATCCTATACTAAATAGTGAACAGTGTCATTCTGTACGTTCAAATTCTAACAACCAAATCATTATACATGTAAATATGTAATGATTACTATTTATCCTGTTATTATAGGAACCACTTCTTTGGTTGTTGAAACAGTCCCGTAAATAGTCTCCTAAGGGGATGTGGAACTTAGGGTTTTAAGATTTTGTAACTTGTTCGCAAATTTTCATTAGGCAAACCAATTTGCAAAATGTATATATTTTTTATTTTAAAGAATTTCTTAAATTTAATCCAATATGAATCCCATACATTATTCATAAAAAAAAAACAGAAAAAAGAATCCCATGCATCAAAAGCTGTGTGGGTATAAAAGGCTTTCTGAAAGGTCTTGGGAAGATCCTTGACATGGCCATGATCAATGCAAACCACCTTTACTAATCAGATGAGTATTATTGGAGTATAGTGTTGAACACTAAATCAATCTAGAACAACCAATTATTTAAACTAAGTGGGTTAGGCATCCAAAATTGTTACTTTTCATTGCCTGGTATTGAGTCTTGAATTTGAATTCCAAAACTAAACCCAAAAAAAAAAAAACCCTAAGTCCACCTTTTTACAATTATAATATCAATTCATTTAATGAAATTAAGTATGAATTCTTGAAGAAACTAAAATAAAAATAGGCCTTCAACACCAATTTGCATTAGGCTAAGGATAGTTTACCCAAAGAATGTCAGAACTTGCAAAAGATCAAAATATGGAGTGTGTTCCAACAGGTTGAAGCTGTTTTATTTGTATACAGGGGAGTCCCTGTTAGCATTCAGCGATAGATTTGTGGCTTGTTAAGTTCATAATCATGTTGAAAAGGAAAAAAAAATTCCTATCAATGAATAGCATGGTTGAATGCTGTGCTTAATGGTGAAATTTGAATATTTTGGATTTTGTAGATAATATTGTGGATGAGAGGTTGAGGGCATAATGACACCCTTTTGTACATGATGACATCCCTGGGTGTTTTTTTAATACATTTATTGGTTTTTCATTAACAAAATGATCAGCATGGTGCCTGCTGGCAGGAGCTTGGTTAACAAAGTGCTAGTACCAATGATGATTATAAGAGATACCAACGTTCATGTGGCACTTGGAAGATATGGTGGCTCAAGATGCATGTTGGTGGTGTCTCGAAAATGGTGGTCAGACTTGCTGACTTGGACTGTTTGGGACACTTCAAATAGTATAGCTTCATTGTGTCCTTGGATCTACCTAACTTAGTCCTATTCATCTTGTTATACCTGTTGACTTGAGCATTGTGTTTGGTCTTGTGAATAGCCTACTTTACTTAGTTTAGGGTCTTTTTTGGAGTGGCTTGTTCTAGAGTTTAGTGATCTCTTGCCTAATGTAGATAATCTCGGTTGATCATCATTTTGGATCTAAAAGTGCATTCGGTCATCTAAAAGGTGTAAAAACTTTTGATATAGAAGCCTTGACTTTCACTGAGTCCAAGGAATATGATAGAATATGACAGTCAAAGGAAGCATTTAAAATGCAGCCCCGGTCATGATTGCTGTAAAGAGTGCGGTATAGTGGAGTCGTTGTAATGAGCAAATCACACTGCATATCATGGTTGCCAGGGTTGTCCTAAAGTAAAGACATATTTTGCTCAACTCCAAAGTCTTTCCAATGCGGCTGTTTCATTGTTGAACGACCTCATTTTGAATCCATGAGTTAAAGCGTGCCTATGTAATATGTAGGTGTATCCATTGGTCCAAAGTCGGATTGAACCAAACTAGACCGTGTTGGACCAAAGACTGGATAATTGGAGAAGCTGGATCAAGGACCAAACCATATAAGAGTTAGTTTGGAATTTGGATGGGGAAGCCAACTGATTTGGATGGAAGATAATGGAAATTACCAAAAACAAAAAAACCTACATTACATGCAGACAAAGCCTCGGACCGACCACGAAGACAAATCCACAAAACCATTTTCTAGCAAAAGTGTCAGAAATTGTGAAAAGTGAACTTAATAGTGGGTGAAGAGTTAGGAATCCTGGCCATGACCTCATTCATAATAGGTGGAATTTGGTGGCTGCCTTGTTTACGGTCAATACTGTTGGGTGTTGATAAAGAGAGGTCAGAGGGTTAAGCAATGGGTTTTAGGGAACTACATCATCATCTTCTGAGTGATCTCTCTCTCTCTCTCTCTCTCTCTCTCTCTCTCTCTCTGAGACTGGATATATGAATGCTAATCTTACTGTTTTGTTATTCGAGGAAGTGCTTCCTGTTTACCAGTGTTAACTTTGCAATTGTTAACCATGCTGGTGGTCAATGCTAGTTCTATTTTTCTTCTCCGTGGGAAAATGTTCTTGAGGTTTTCTCTGTGATTTCTGTCCCCTGCGTCCCCCCTCCCCCCGGCGACTTTCCTGCAGCTTCATGTTTATTACACTTATGTGAGTTATGTCTGTATCATGTGGGAACCTATTACTGCAGGAAGTTTTTTTGTCCAATTGTTGGCTGTGGTGCACGACTGAATTCATCGGAGAGTTTTGAGGACCACTATGTTGCACGACATACTGCATCCTGTTCAGTTTGCTCTAGAGTATACCCAACACAGCGCTTGCTCAGCATACATGTATCTGAAGTGCATGATTCATTCTTTCAGGCTAAAGTTGCAAGGGGTTTTGCCATGGTGAGGGATTTACATTTTTCTGTTACTGACTGTCAGTGTAACTGCTCCTTTGGATTCTCCTATAGTGTTGTCTTTGAAGTTGTGATAATCTATTTCTGTTTGTCAAGTGACATATAAAGGTTTTGGTTTTTCGAACTTGCTTTGATTAGTAAGTACCGTGCTCTGGCTTATGTAGACTTTGGATTATGCATTTGGAGGAAAATTTTAGGACTTTGTCAGTATGAGAAGGTAGAAGATTTCTTTACGGAGTGCAGAATAGCTTTTCCACGTGAGAGGTTTCTACGGACATTTTGCTGCTTCTCAGGATTGTGTTTCTATGTCACCCCCCCCCCCCCCCCCAAAAAAACCTTCGGGTCTTCTCTCAATTCATATTTTGATCACTGCTGAGTGCTAACTGCTATCTTCTATTTGCTATCTTCCAAGGGATGGATGAGTAACCCTGGATGGTAGTAAGCTTGGTAATATAAGCTGGGAATTTAGGAGTTGAAACGGGGGTCCATCTATCGTGCCATCTGTCCCATTTGGTGTCTTGCTGTTGTTTCTTAAATTTTATGAACCTATTAAAAATTTTTCCTCCGCGTAGGTAATGGGTCAAGCAGGTTTGGGTTTAGCTACTGATGACGATGGAGTATAACTCTCTTGCTTGTGTTTGAATTGCCTGTTCTTTTAAGTATTGTTGTGCTTTAATTGCTCACCGGGGTGATCTATCTCCAGTCCCTCGTTCTTGCTTGAACAATTATTGTCCTTCTGCCTGCTTGTACCAGCTATGCATTTTATAAGCTACAGATTCTAATGCTCTTTCTTTTCTTTTTCCCCTCCTGTCTCAGTATGAGTGTTTGGTGGAAACTTGCGGCTTAAAATTTAAAAGTTACAAAGCCCGTCGTCAGCATCTTGTAGACAAGCATAAATTCCCAGCCTCATTTGAGTTCTATAAGAAGGCCCATCCATCTAAGAAACAGAGGCAGAAGCACCTGCGTAAACAAGCTCTTCACACGAAGGATGAAAACTCGAGTGCAATGCAAGTAGAGAAGGAGACAATGGATGGCCTTGTTTCTGCTGTCTCCAAGTTAAGCACATCTGATTCTGTGCCTACATCCATTAGCTTTGGCCGTCACCAGAGTCATGGTTTGACTTTTGTCCCTCACTCTGTTCGGGGACGTAGAAGGCCTGATTCCTCTCCTGCTGTGACAAGAAGATAGTCGTGGCACTCGTGTTAGCCATGCGCTGATATTTATTCTCTAGAAAAACAGAAATGATAATGTGTTATTAGTCACGCTTCTGTTCGCTACAGCATTGTGAGTATTGCTGTCAATGCTCAGTAGTGTAGTGGTGGTGAAGCGCGGACCAGGTTGAAACAGCCCATGCCTTTGCACGCCACGTTACACCTATGTCTACGCAGGATCTTGGAAGAGGTTGCCTTAATTGTCGCTTAAGGAATCGGAGGGGTGGGTGAGAGAAAGAGGGGGATGTTGGGAATTTATTATTATTATTATTATTATTATTAGTAGTAGTAGTAGTAGTACAGTAGAAGTAGTTGTTTGTGTCTGATTATGCATGGATTTTTTTAAGGTCTTTCTTCAGTGTCAAGTGTTTAATATTTATAGGAATATTATCACCCAGTGTTAAACTGGCCAATAAAGCTATATGGACTAATCTTTGAAAAGTACACACCCGATACGAGTTGTAAACTACGGACCTAGGGCTGTCAAACATATCAATTTAGGTTGCATTTTAACTACGGACCTAGTGCTGTCAAACATATCAAATTAGGTTGAATTTATGTTCAGGTCAAAATTAAACGGGTTGAGAAATTTTTGGCCTAAATATAACTCGTTTATTAAATGGGTTGAAAATTTGGACTTATACCTGTTTTTTTTTTTTTTTAACCGGCTGACTTTAAATGTACCCATTAACCCGTTTAATATAAAGGGTTAATTTTAAGTTATTCGGTTATTTGTTTACCTACTTAATATTTTGCCTAAAATATGATTACTGAGAATTATAAATCCATTTTTTGACTTTAAAATAGTATCATGATGCAACCATTGTCTATGATTCATAAGTAAGAACCATAGTCACAAAATAAATATCAACTTGATTAAACACCACATTTTTACAATTTCCCACAAAAAGTACATGGTAATTCGGTAAGCAGATCAACTTATTTAATCCGTTCAATTAAACAGGTTAAATATGTATTTTTTCGTGTCAAAAATTCTCAATCTAAACCTAACCCAATTAATTAAACAGGTTAAACGTGTCAACTTATTTAATTAAACGGGTTGAAATTCTTGAAGTAAACCCACTTAATTTCATGTTTGGTGCGGGTTAGTAATCATGTCGGGTTAACTTTTGACAACCCTAACTACGGTATGGATTTTAAATAGAAAAAATACAGGATGTGTATTATTCGACAACTGTAATAAAAAACATAGTCAAACATTTGTTTAAAAAAATGTTGACTTTTATAAAATGTAAAGTCATATGTACGTATTCTGTATGGTTGCTTTTGAAAAACTTTCAAGCCAAAGATGCAACTTGCATTTTTGGACTTTTTCATTTTTTTTATACAAGATTACAAATTAGATAATTAGATATATGATTTGTACTTTACAATTATAATTGTTTCAGGATCATTTGGTATTTAAATCAAATACAAGCATCTATTGAAAATAGCAAAACGCCACAACGTTATGAAATTAACATGATAAAAACACACCAGAAAATAAATTTATTTCCCAACATCTATATAGTCTAATATAATAACATAATATCATGTGAAAAATGTAGATACCTGTTGTAATTTCCCGCAAGTATACGGTTTATTATTGTAACAATTACGAGTGTCGTCCTCAAAGATGAGATTGCGAAATTGGGTTACCAAAAATTATAAACTAAATTAAAACTTGATACTAAACTAACCGACTCCAAAGTGTAGTTATGACACAAATTAATGGACTAAATAAATGCCATTAATTCACAAAATTACGAACAATACTCTAATTTTTAGGTAAGTAGCCAAAATAAGAAACACCAAACTGCAAATAACTAATCAACAGCACTTTGCTGTAATTGTCCAATCAAAACACTTAAACTTGGTTCTCTACTGTGCATCCTAGGTTGAGCATTCTTGAATCCAAAATTTCTGATTCTGAGCTCTTGATTTCCAACCCGACATTCGAGTTACACAAATCATGAACTGAAACTTCAATTTGACAACTAAATTTATGAGAAGTGAATCAGAAGCTTCAACCGCAATCAACTCCCTTAACTCGGTTTGCCAACTCAAATATGATTACACCATTTGAGAACTACAGTCTATTACTGAAGCTGAAAACAAATGAAATTGAAGACTGAAAAACGAAAACAAATTATCAACGGGAAAAACACTACACTAATCTCTATGCTATCACTGCCGCTACTCTCTGTTGTCCTTGCTCTGTTTTCGAACCCTCCATTAAAGGCTCGCCCAAAATGTCGTCCTTGGTCCCTTTGGTTACCCTTCAATCAAACCTTGTAACTGATGCATTGATGATGGTGATGATGATGGGTGATGATGGAAGAGAGAAAAGAAGTAACGGATGAGAGGAAGGAAGAACGATATGCCCTGTTTCGGGTGTCTGGGCGGTGAAACGAGAAGAAAAAGGCGCAAAGGAAGAAGAGGAAGAGGGGTCGAGGGGTAACGACCGAATGGTAATGAAGCAATGAATGTGATGAATTATGAAAGAGGAGAGAAAAAAAAAGGGCTGAAGGAGACGGTTATGGAAGAGGAAGTTGAAGGGCCGATGCTCTATTCTAATTTCTCTGTTTTGGGCTTGCACGCTGGGCACAAAGAAGAAGGGGATGGAGGGGGGACCGCTGCCGGGTCACATGAGTGGGACGTGGTTGGAAAATGAAGAAGGCTGGGTTCGGCACTGGGATAAGGGGGAAGACAGACTGGCCAAGAGAAAACCAGAGCCCAGCCCACGGAGAAAAGAAGGAAAGGATAAGGAGCCTGGCCCGGCCCCACAGAGGAGGAAAAGAAAGGGAAAAGAGAGAGAGAAGAAGGAGAACTAGGAAAGAAGGAGGGGAAGGAGGCGGTTGGGCTTCATGTCTGGGCCTCAGTGCTGGGCTGAGGCTCCTTTTTTATCTAGATCCAATGCTTGCTGCGATCCAATCCCCTTTTGATTCAGCTTTCTCTCTTTCTTTCCAAGCAATTTATTTATTTTTCAAATTTCTTAAATTCCTACAAAACAAATAAAACAATATTAAAATCCTAAATTAATAATTTATTTCGAACAAATAATAGATAATAAAAGGGTATAAAAATATCATCTGGGATCTACGAGCTTATCAGCCCAATCCTTCATATTCCTACTTACTGTCTTTTCAAGAATCTGCATAATCTGCCGATTGGACACCTCAACCTAGCCACTGGTTTGGGGATGATAGGTAGCAAGCCTACGGACAATCGAATACCTCTTCAGTAAGGCATCAAAAGATCTATTATTAAAATAGGTGCCCTGATAACTAATAATAGCACGCGGTATACCAAATCGAGCAAAGATGCTTTCCCTAGGGAACTTAACAACGACTTTAGCATCATTAGTCCTAGAAGGGATGACCTCAACCCATTTAGAAACATAGTCCACGGTTAGTAAAATGTACTCATTCCCAAAGGAAGATGGAAATGGTTCCATAAAATCAATACCTCACACATCAAAAACCTCCACCACAATGATGGGGTTCAGTGGCATCACGTCTCTCCTACTTATCTTACCCAACTGCTGGCACCTAGGGCAACTCTGACAATATTTAAAAGCATCCCTAAACAGAGTTAGCCAGTAGAAACCACATTGAAGAACTTTGGTTGCAGTCTTCCTATCACTAAAATGCCCCCCACATGCCTTGTCATGACAAAAAGAAAGGACACTTCTCACCTCATTGTCGGGAATACACCTCCTAAACACTTGGTCAAAGCAGTACTTAAACAAATAAGAATCATCCCAAACAAAGAACTTCACAAGGTCGAAGAACCTATCTCTGTCATTCTTAATCCAGTCCTTACCGGCAACTAAGTAATTTACAATATCAGCATACCAAGGATCAGGATGGACAGCATATAACTGCTCATCGGGGAAGCACTTAGAAACAGTTGAGTCACTCTCTCTATCATGGAGAATCCTAGACAGATGGTTGGCCATAAGGTTCTTAGAACCTTTCTTATCCCTGATCTCACAGTCAAATTCTTACAAAGCAATATTCATCTAACAAGTCTAGGCTTAGCATCATTCTTAGAAAAAGGTGCTTAAAAGCAGAGTTGTCAGTTTAAACAATCACATGAGACCCAATCAAATAAGGTCTAAGCTTCTCAAACCCAAAAATCACAACCTAAATTCTTTCTCAAACACAGTATAGTTCAGCTCGGCATCATTTAAAGTGTGACTAGTATAATAAATCACATGGGGCTTCTTATCAACACGCTGCCCTAAAAGAGCCCCAGTAGCATAATCAGATGCATCACACATCAATTCAAAAGTTCTCCCCAGATGGGAGGATGAAGAACAGAAGCAGAGGTGAAGGCCTCCTTAAGCTTAGAAAATGCCTCAAGACACTCATCAGAAAAGTGGAATAGCACATCCTTAGCTAGCAGGTTAGACAAGGGCTTCACAATCTTACTAAAATCCTTACTGAAACAACGATAGAAACCAGCATGTCCAAGGAAAGACCTCACCTCTTTCACATAGGTGGAATGGGGAAGATTAACAATCAAATCAGTCTTAGCCTTGTCTACCTCAAGTCCATCTTTAGAAATAATGTGGCCTAAGACTATCCCCTTTCTAACCACGAAATGGTATTTTTCCTAATTCAAAGTCATGTTTTTCACCCTACACATGTCCAAAACTTTTCTCAGATTAGACAAACAATCATCACAAGAAGACCCAAACAAAGAAAAGTCATCCATGAAAATTCCATGCATTGCTCAACTGGATCTGAGAAAATGGAAAGCATACATCTCTGAAAGGTAGCAGGGGTATTACGCAGTCCAAACGGCATACGTCTAAGGGCATATGTCCCAAATAAACAATTGAAAGTAGTCTTCTCCTGATCCTTAAGAGCAATAGAGATCTAGGTATAGCCAGAGTATCCATCTAAAAAGCAGTAGAAGGACTGTCAGGCCAACCTCTCTAACATCTGGTCCAAGAAAGGAAGGGAAAAGTGGTCTTTTCTAATGGAAACATTCAATTTCCTATAGTTGATGCATACACGCCACCCAGATTGCAGTCGAGTAGGGACTAACTTGTTCTTGTCATTCCTAATCACGGTAATCCCGGTCTTCTTAGGAACAACTTGAATGAGACTAACCCACTCACTATCAGAAATAGGGTAGATAATCCCATGGTCTAACCGCTTCAGTACTTCTTTCCTAACTAGTTCCTGGAGAGTCGGGTTCAAACGCCTTTGACGATCACGGTAGGGCTTAGCATTATCCTCTAAATGAATTTTATGTTGCACAATGGAATGACTAATACCCTTAATGTCCCCTAAAGTCCAACCTAGAGCTTCCTCATTCTCTCTAAATTGGGCAATCAGTTTGTCCACTTAGTCCTGGTCTAAGTCAGAAGCAATGATGACAGGTAAAGATTCATCGGGTCCTAGAAATGCATACTTGAGAGAATTAGGAAGAAGCTCTAATTCAAGAGTAGAAGGGGAACAGATTCAGAAGCAGATTCAGACACAGCAGTGAGCAAACAATCAGCAGTAGAGCACAGGTCATCAAACTCAAAAACATCATACTCAGGCTCATCATGTGCAAGAAATGACTCATATGCAGCAGCAAACACATCATCAGAAGGATCATCAAGTATAGAATCCTTTACCCAGTGAAGAGTAGAGAACTCCAAATCATCAAAACCAGAAGGTTGCCTTTGTATGTTAAAGATGTTAAGCTCTAAAGTCAAGTTGCCAAAAGACAGTCTCATCATACCATTTCTGTAATTAATGAGGGCAGTGGCAGTGGCTAAGAAAGGACGCCCTAGAATCACAGGGACTTTACTCGCTAAGTTAGACAGCATCTCAGTCTCAATCACAACAAAGTCCACAGGGTACATGAACTCACCCACTCTTATCGACACATCCTCAACTATACCCCTAGGCAACCTAGTCGACCTATCAGCCAATTGAATAACCAACTTGGTAGGTTTCAGCTTACCTAACCCTAGCCTTTCATACTCAGTGAAGGGTATCAAGTTGACACTGGCCCCTAAATCAAGCAAAGCTCTGTGAATAGCCTTCCGAGGGTCATTAGTAGCTCTCTTGGTCATGCATAGATCCTTTAAAAACCTAGCATATTGAGGCATTTGCTGAATAGCATCGAGCAAAAGAATGTTGATTTTTACTTGAGAGAAGGCCTCTCTCATCTTCTCAACATGAGCCTGGACTTTCTTCTTAAACCTATGGGGGAAAAGGAGGTAAAGGCATATGGACTTCCTCAAAAGAAGAAGGAGGAGAAGAAGAAGAACCCTTAAGAGGTAAGGGTCAATTGAATCAGATGGGTCTTTCTCTTTAAGCTCCTATTTCTTAGACAGTGACTTAAAAGGAAGGTGAGTATAAACATCATTAGGGACAAGATTAGTAGCATCCCTTGGCTCACTGGATGAACCAGTCTTTGGAGGTGAAGAAGAAGAAGAAGAAGAAGAAGAAGAAGAAGAAGAAGAAGAAGA
>JACYFF010031958.1:59597768-59610209 GCA_017589665.1 Selenicereus undatus
GCAGAAAAATACAAACACATTATTAACTCTAAAATTCACAGAAAAATCCAAACAGTCCCAAAACGTCAAAAAACTTTCGCACAAACTCTAACAATTATGCTGAATCTGAAAAAAAAAAAATAACAGCAGGGCAAAAGTCACGCCAGAATTGCTCAAGAAAATTCAAACAGATGCTGAAAACAGTGCAAAATCGGCACTGAAATTAGGGGATGTTCTGATTTTGTTTTTCGGATCTGTTCTGCCTTGTTTCTTTTGTTGTACATACGCCAAATTCATTAATACTGTTTTTTTAGTAACCAATAAACTCTAAAAATAAAACTAATGTCGACAAACATCAAAAATCGAAATACTAACTAAATTCAAAATCAAAAACTAAACTAAACTAAGTTACGAAAACGAAATAACGACTTACTAAAAATTACGACTCCAAAATTAAAACGATAAAAACCTAAAACGACTCGAACAACTAAACTACGAATCAACGCAATCAAATTTCACAACGCCATCCCAAACAACGGCGCCAAAAACTTGTTGTAATTTCCCATAAGTATACGGCTTATCGTTGTAACAAATTCATTGATTTCATTCTTTAACTTAATAGTCTTGGCATCAGGAAAATATTTTCTTAAGAAACTAACGTGTGTTATTGTTCATTGGAGCAATAATGAGGCGTTAGGGCAACTTGGCTTACCGGTGGGGCCTAGTATCTACACATTAGCTTCTAAGCTCAGTTTTTTGCCTACAATCTCTTTCCTCTTCAATGCAAGGCTCACAACTTTGGCTTACTACATAAAATAATATCCATGGAGCCCATTACTAAACATACTTTATTATTTTATTTTTTTGACAAAGTGGCATTCTTTAACAATAAAAATATTTTTTTCTATCTTTGAAAACTAATTTATGGTTATCTAATTTCATAAAAATGACTCGTTTTTCTTTGAAAAAAATGTCAAGTGAAAAAAAAAACTCATCAAATTTTATCAAAAAACTTCTGTCCAGAAGAGTCCAAAAGGAAAACATTGGCCAGCCTAAAAAAATATTCCAATAGAAAAAGCAAAATTGCCCAGTTCAATTTTTTTCCCACTAAAAAAAGAAAAATAAAATTGAAGCAAAAAAAAGGGAAAAAGCATGAAATGGCTGGGTAAGCGGCTCACAAGGCGAGCAAGCTAGTGAGCCATGAGGGTGAGTCGATCACTGTTGGGCCACAAGCGGCTCAACCCTATTCTAGCTCGCGAGTAGTCCGTTGAACGTGCTCTTAATAACATATTTTTCCATTAAAGTTAAAATAATAGTAATCTCCATTTACGGCGACTAACGATGGTTTAGTTCCTCTAGGGTCAACCTCAGATGAACAGTCGTCCATCAGCTAATCGTGCCGGTTAAGTTCGAGCTTGTAGATGAGTACGGACGGTTGGTCATTGGAAAAACATTTCCAATATGGGCCCCCCCTTCTTGGTCATTGTTAGCATGGTGTGTAGTCACATTGTCCACCTCGTGCGACATATGCTACAGTCAACTTAGCATATGTTCTAGGGCATGCTCTTTTTGGACTTGTGATAGGTGCTTATTGGTGTTTATTATTGAGATATGATGAATGCTTGAAGAAAATATAACTAAGTATTTTCAATAAGTACTTAACTGTATGAATTGTGCTAAAAGTTGTTGAATGCTTATGATAAGTACTTGTGATAAGTTGAAAAGAACATGTCTCTAATGCAAAGAAACCATTATAGTGAATCATTTTAGGCTTCAAAATTAAATGCATTTTTTGTGTGTTTATTTACAAACACAAACACAAGATATTATGAGCTCAGAAATCACTTGTTTCTTAATGAGCTAGGTTTCTGTCCCGATCTAATTGGTCATCCAACCAAATCCCATCACCATTTAGATGATACGATGGTAGGCAAGGATATTTGCTACCTTGGTATCTTATTATTTTTCAAACGGCCAAGTAATAACTCAAAATTTGAAGCTGAGTTTAAGGAATTATAAATTGCAAAATTAAATTGATTCCTTGGGGGTAGGGATAAGCAGCTTAGGCAGAAAAGTCAAAAGAGAATTCATTCTTAAACCTCCTAGCAGGTCACATCATTAAACTTAGCAAAGGCCATCATGCATTAACAATGTAGCACGGAGCAAAGTCAATCTTGGCTAGCTTCCTTTTATTTTTAAAACCCTAACCAAAAGTTAAAAAGGACCAAAACCAAGCATTGAACTTAGGAAATGCCATCACACATTGACAATGTTGTAAGGAGTAAGGATAATCCAGTCGAGCTTCCTTTTATTTTTGAAACGAACCAGAAGTTATAAAGGACCAAAACCAAGTACACGCGTACCCAGTAATATGATAACATAAACTAATTTCATAATTTGTCATCTAAAGAAATCTGTGGTAAACCGAATAACATAAACTAATTTCACAATTTGTCTTCAACAAAAATCTACGATAAACACTTCCCTATTCATTCTTCATAAATGCCCGTTAAAAAAGAACAATAAAAAATGGGGTAAAATGTGATCCTCAAAATTTCTCATTAGTGTCCACCCTGCTAACAGGCCAAAAATCTACTATCACTGTGTCTAAGTAGTGTCACAGTCACATAAAGAAATTAAGCTCACAAATTAACTAATTAAAGAGATATATTTGACAATGTAATGACATAATTAATCCACGAAATTCCCATAGGAAATAGTAGCATGGGCTGTACCAAGGACGTGAGTTGATGACTAGGGGTAAGTGTGGCTTGAGGAGAACCGAAACCTAAAGCAGAGAAACTTCCATAATCATCAATACTAGGCTCAGATGTCATTTTTGCTACTCTGAAATAGACCTGACAAATGGGTCATTCGGGTCTGGTACAGGTCGGGTCTTAGTTCGATTCGGGTCACTTTCGGGTCAACTATGTTCGGGTCGGGTTCGGGTGAAATTCGGATCCAGGTCACTTACGGGTACCATGGTCGGGTCGGTACGGGTTCGGTTCGAGTGGAAGTCGGATCGGGTCTGTTTCGGGTTGTGATGTAAAGCCCAAGGGGAAAGACTACCCAAGCTAGCTTACATCAAATGGAAGCCAAAAACACAAGAGTATGCCACGGCCAAAAGTGGCACGGTTGTGCTAAGGAGCACGGGGTGACCGTGCCAACTTTCGGTCCTCACAAACTAGAATTGTCTAGTTTTGCACGGTTGAAGCTCCTTTGTGTTTGTTTGATTTCTAACCTCTTTGGAGTTGTGTTTACCATGGAATAGGATGGGAATGGATGAATTTGAAGTGGGAGAATATGGGGAAATGAAGAACACACTAAGTGAAAGTAATTAGCTTAAGTATTCAAGCTATTAAATTCACTTAGAAACCGAATGAATCAATAAAGATAGATAGAACTAAACTCTTGGATTGGATACAGAACCACCACCAATCTTTGAGTTTTGGGCCCTTAATCTTGATTAAGATACAGGTTACACCACTTAATCAAGCTTAAGACTCACTTGAATACCACTTAGTTTGACCTAAACTAAGATAAGCAAGCAAGGATTTGAGGTAGAGAGAAAACTAGCTCTCAAACTGAATTTGCCTTCAATGTTTCGAATGTCTAGCAACCATGGTCGGCCTTTGCTTACATAATTCAACAAATGAGTAAAGGGACCACGTCATTTTCCTCCCTAGGGAGGAAAAGGATTAGTTTAGCCTTAACAAAACCAGCTTGGGCTAAACTAGTTACAACCTTACTTAACTAAGCCTAATACATCAAATTACAAATCAAACCTTGTCTAAGCCAATTATACAACAAGTAATCTAATGTTTAAGGACTAAGCAAGCTGAAAACAACACTAGAAAGCATGTGCATCAACCGAAATTTGCATGCCACTTTTCGGCTGTCCAATGGGAAGCAAGCAACAAGACATTTCGGCTAGCCAATAGGAATGGAGAGACATCCACACTTGCAGCCCTTCTCTCATTGGTGACACTTCTCTAGAAATCCTAGGGATGTGTGCCAGCCTTGGGACGAGTGCCAATCTTGCAAGCTGCAGCAAATGGAGGCCGTTTACTAGTGAAGACAACCGGGTATCTTGAACCGGGTTCAAGCTGGGTTGTGGCCGGTTTTCAGGCTTGGTTTTTCCTTAGCAAAAGTGGGCATGATTTGTATTTTAAACATGGGGGGGTAAGTTTAGGATGTGTATAACCCCCCCTTAAAGAAATCAAGGTTTCAAAAGGGTTTAGAAGGGTAATTTGGCTAATGTTTTAAACCGTGCAAAAGCTAGCCAAATCGGGGTAGCTCGACAAATGACCTTGATCTCCTATCCTCTTGAATGCATGACTTGAAATGAATGCTTGGACCTGCAAGACAACATCAAAAGGATTCCAAAAATGCAAAAATGTTAGACTTAAGCTACAATGTAGCTTAAGAAATCAAATGCACAAAACCGGGCATTTTGGAACCGGTTAGCCCGTTTGTGCTAGCTTGTTCTTCTTCTAAAATGTGAGCTATTCTCTTCGCTTGGGACCTTGTTCTTGGATGTGTGGGGCTTGAATCTTCATGAACTTGGTCTTGGCTAGGTAAGATTCCATCATCCTCCCCTTATTGAAAACATTTGACCCTCAAATCTTGTGGAGAAGCATCCGGATAGAATGGACTCAAATCAGCCACATTGAAGGTGGCAGAGACTTTATAATCACCTGGTAGATCAACCTTATAAGCATTGTCATTAACTCTTTCCAAGACTTCAAATGGACCTTCAGCACTTGGCATAAGCTTGTTTTTCCTCTTAGAAGGAAATCTTTCCTTCCTTAAGTGAATCCATACTAAGTCTCCAGGTTGAAATACAATCTTTCTCCTATGCTTGTTGGCGTGTGCTTCAGATGCTGCATTGGTCTTCTCAATTCTTGCTTTCACCAACTCATGGAGCCTTTGAATCTCTTTTACTCTTGTTGCTGCATCAACATGGGGCTTTTGGCCTTGGGGCCGTGGAGTAAGATCATTAGGACTCAAAGGATCAATCCAATACACCACCTTAAATGGTGAAAGACCAGTAGCTTTGCTAGGAGTCTTGTTGTATGCAAACTCAACATGTGGTAATAGTAAATCCCAGGCCTTAGCATGAGGTTTAATCAATGCCCTTAGAAGAGTGCCTAAGGTTCGATTAGTTGCCTCAGTTTGGCCATCAATTTAGGGGTGACAAGTGGTACTGAATAGCAGTTTAGTACCAAGTTTCTTCCAAAGTGTAATCCAAAAATGACTTAGAAACTTTGTATCCCTATTTGAAACAATAGACTTAGGAATACCATACAGTCTTGTCACTTCCTTGAAATAAAGCTCGACAATGTGTGTAGCATCATTGGTTTTGTTACATGGAATGAAGTGTGACATCTTTGAAAATCTGTCTACCACCACAAATATTGAATCCTTACCCCTCTGAGTCTTTGGTAGTTCCAAAATAAAGTCCATACTCACGTCCACCCATGGTAGAGTTGGTATTGGCAATGGGGTGTACAAGCCATGTGGTAGAGTATGACTTTTGGCAATTTGACATGTTCCACATCTTCTAAGGATGTCTTGAACATCCTTCTCCATTCCTGGCCAATAATAATGTTCCCTTAACATGGTAAGGGTCTTGGACTCTCCAAAATGACCTGCTAAAGAACCTCCATGAACCTCCCTAATTAGAAGCTCACGTGTGCTACACTTAGGAATACACAATCGCACTCCTTTGAATAGATAACCATCTTGGACTAAAAAATCTCCCTTGGGGTGCTTCGAACATGCGGCAAATAAACTCCCAAGGTCTTCATCTTCAACATACAAACTCTTGAGATGCTTAAAGCCAAGAATAAGAGCATCCAATTGAAATAATAGAAGATGTCTCCTTGATAATGCATCTGCACCTTGATTTAACTTTCCTGATTTGTGCTTGATGGTGAAATGGAATGACTGAAGGAACTCAACCCATTTGGCATGGTGTGAGTTAAGCTTGTGTTGGCCTTGAATGTACTTTAAGGCTTCATGATCAGAATGAAGTATAAACTCACTGGCCACCAAATAATGACTCCAATGCTCTAGACACCGAATGATAGCATAGAATTCCTTATCATATGTAGAGTATTTTCTTCTTGAGTCACATAGTTTTTCACTAAAGAAGGCTAAGGGTTTACCTTCTTGAGTTAAAACTCCTCCAATTCCAACTCTAGATGCATCACATTCAACCTCGAACACCTTTTCAAAACATGGCAATGCAAGTACTGGTGCTTGAGTAAGTTTCTTCTTTACTTCTTCAAAGGCAGATTGTGCCTTAGGATTCCATTGAAATGAAGATCCTTTAAGCAATTCAGTCATAGGGGACATAATGGTGATGAAACTTCTAATAAACCTCCTGTAAAAAGAAGCCAAGCCATGGAAGCTTCGAACATCATGTATGCTTTGTGGTTGAGGCCAGCTGCGAATAGCTTCTATCTTCCCTTCATCTACCTCGACACCTTCACTTGGTACAATGTAACCTAAGAAGGTAACTTCATGAGTGAAAAAGGTACACTTCTTAAGATTACCATATAACTGCTCACGTTCAAGGACATGCATAATCTGAGTGAGATGATCTTGATGTGCTTGCTCGTCCTTGGAATAGATTAGAATATCATCAAAGTAGACCACCACGAACTTGCCAATATAGGGCTTGAATACTTGATTCATTAGCCTCATGAATGTGCTAAGAGCATTTAAAAGACCGAATAGCATAACAAGCCACTCATATAATCCTCCCTTGGTCTTGAATGCAGTTTTCCACTCATCTCCTTCTCTTATGCGAATCTGGTAGTAGCCACTTCTCAAATCAATCTTTGAAAATACCTTAGAGTCATGTAGTTCACCCAATATATCCTCAAGTCTAGGTATGGGATACCTATACTTGATTGTAATCTTGTTGATGGCTCTACTGTCTACGCACATCCGTTGACTACCATCCTTCTTAGGAACCAATAAGGCAGGTACGGCATAAGGGCTTAGAGACTCACGTACAAGCCCCTTAGACATCAATTCCTCTACTTGCCTTTGAATTTCCATGGTTTTCTTTGGGTTCATTCTGTAAGCTGGTTTATTTGGGAGAATGGAACATGGGATGAGGTTAATGTGGTGTTGGATATCCCTTTTAGGGGGTAAGCCCGAGGGTATCTCTTCTGGGAATAAATGACAGAATGTTTGGATGAGTGTTTTGGCAAAAGGGTGAGTTGGCATAGGGGATTCTGGTTCATTTTGTAGGGTTAAGATCCACTCTTTAAAAGCCTTGAATTCATGATTAGAAGCTTTCAAAAGAGTTTCACTAAAGGTGGGTAGACAACCAGATTGGTCATGGCCTTTTGTGTGTTTTTTTTTGTGGAGCTCGGATGGGGACAATGGTTTCAAGGTAATCTTCTTACCTTCCATGAACAAGTAGTAGGTATTAAGAAATCCATCATGCATAACCTTCCTGTCATATAACCATGGTCTGCCTAGCAAAATGTGACAAGCATCCATGGGTATTACATCACACCAAAGTTGATCTTGGTAACTCTTGCCAATTGATAAGGAAATAAGACACCGTGAGTTAACTTGGAGTCCCTTGCTTTGATTCAACCATTGTATGTTGTATGGATGTGGATGAGCTAAAGCTTGCAAACCTAATTTCTCAATCATGGTAAGAGAAACTACGTTAGCACAACTACCACTATCAACAATTAGAGAACAAACCTTGCCTTGGACCGTACACCTAGTGTGGAAGATATTGTCTCGTTGTTCATCCTTGGTGCTTTTGTGGCCATTCAAGACACTTCTCAATACCAACATCTCACCTTCATCAGCTTCTTCCTCAACTTCTTCTTAAGCTTCTTCAGTTTCTAGCTCATCTTCATCTTCGTTTTCCTCCTCTTCAAAGACTTCCTTCACGGTTCTCCATTCAGCTAGGGTGATAACCTTTCTGTTTGGACATTCAGAAGCAATATGACCAAGCCCTTGACATTTAAAACACCTTCTGTTGCTCATTGGGTTAGGGTTAGGATGAAATGGGGTCGCTGGAGCTATTTGAGGTGCTATGGTTCTTTGTGGATTAGGAGGGAAGGGAATTTGTGGTTTTGGAGGTGGATTAGAACTCCCCTTGTTCAAGGGTTGGTTCTTTACAAAGGGCCATGGGTGTGGGGGTTTGAAGGTTGGCCTAGCTTTCTTTTGTTGTTCAACCTTGTAAGCTAGTACACAAACCTCATCAAAAGTAGTATAAGCTTGCAATTCAACAACATTAGAATACCTAGGTTCAAGTCCACCTAAGTACCTAACAATTGTTTGTTCTTCTGGTTCTTGAAGATCACATTTAATAACAAGCTTCTCAAATTCTCTAGTATACTCTTCAACACTTAGATTGCCTTGAGTCAAATTATGAAGTTGTGAATAGCAATCTTGTACATATGTAGGTGGTAAAAATCTAGCTTTCAACTTGGATTTCATTTTCTCCCAAGTTCTAATCTTAGCTTTTCTTTCTCTAACTCGTTTAGCACAAAGATTAGTCCACCACAAGGAACCATACTTACGTAATCTCAATGCCACTAGCTTCACTTTCTTGTCATCTGAAACATCCTTGTACTCGAACACTCTTTCCACTGTGTGAAGCCAATCCAAGAACTCCTCTGGGTCTAACTTGCCTTCAAACTCAGGAATCTCCACTCTGAAGTCATTAGTAGATGCTTGGTGTCGTGGTTCTCCTCTAGCTCCCTTAGTGTCTCTTCTTCACTTGATGATTCAACATCATGACTAAGTACTTGTTCACGCATCCTTGGTTCTGATTGAAGGGTCTCTTCATTCATCTTCTGCTTTTGCTTCATGAAAGAACCCAACTGCTTTCGAAGGTACTCATTTTGTGCTCTAGTCTCTTGATCTCTTTGTGAATCCTCACGAGCTTTGCTAACTAAGAACTCCTTTTGTTTCATCAGTGCCTC
The DNA here is from genome assembly GCA_017589665.1 of Selenicereus undatus. NCBI lineage: Eukaryota > Viridiplantae > Streptophyta > Magnoliopsida > Caryophyllales > Cactaceae > Selenicereus > Selenicereus undatus. Next base: position 59,606,717 of record JACYFF010031958.1, read on the forward strand.
GAACCTTTCTTGCAATGACATACTAGTAGAAGTCATGGTAGAAGAGGTTGCTAGAACAAGGGGGTATGACCGGTTGTAGTGAAAGAGGGAAGTGAATGGAGTGGGAAGTGGATGGGTATGCAAGGCTAAGGAGAAACCGTGCTCTGATACCAAATATGATGTAAAGCCCAAGGGGAAAGACTACCCAAGCTAGCTTACATCAAATGGAAGCCAAAAACACAAGAGTATGCCACGGCCAAAGGTGGCACGGTCGTGCTAAGGAGCACGTGGTGACCGTGCCAACTTTTGGTCCTCACAAACTAGAATTGTCTAGTTTTGCACGGTTGAAGCTCCTTTGTGTTTGTTTGATTTCTAACCTCTTTGGAGTTGTGTTTGCCGTGGAATAGGATAGGAATGGATGAATTTGAAGTGGGAGAATACAGGGAAATGAAGAACACACTAAGTGAAAGTAATTAGCTTAAGTATTCAAGCTATTAAATTCACTTAGAAACCGAATGAATCAATGAAGATAGATAGAACTAAACTCTTGGATTGGATACAGAATCGCCACCAATATTTAAGTTTAGGGCCCTTAATCTTGATTAAGATACAGGTTACACCACTTAATCAAGGTTAAGACTCACTTGAACACCACTTAGTTTGGCCTAAACTAAGATAAGCAAGCAAGGATTTGAGGTAGAGAGAAAACTAGCTCTCAAACTGAATTTGCCTTCAATGTTTCGAATGTCTAGCAACCATAGCCGACCTTTGCTTACATAATTCAGCAAAGGAGTAAAGGGACCACGTCACTTTCCTCCCTAGGGAGGAAAAGGATTAGTTTAGCCTTAACAAAACCAATTTGGGCTAAACTAGTTACAACCTTACTTAACTAAGCCTAATACATCAAATTACAAATCAAACCTTGTCTAAGCCAATTATACAACAAGTAATCTAATGTTTAAGGACTAAGCAAGTTGAAAACAACATTAGAAAGCATGTGCATCAGCCAAAATTTGCATGCCACTTTTCGGTTGTCCAATGGGAAGCAAGCAACAAGACATTTCGGCTAGCCAATAGGAATGGAGAGACATCCACACTTGCAGCCCTTCTCTCATTGGTTACACTTCTCTAGAAAGCCTAGGGATGTGTGCCAGCCTTGGGACAAGTGCCAATCTTGCAAGATGCAGCAAATGGAGGCCGTTTACTAGTGAAGACAACCGGGTATCTTGAACCGGGTTCAAGCCGGGTTGTGGCCGGTTTTCAGGCTTGGTTTTTCCTTAGCAAAAGTGGGCATGATTTGTATTTTAAACATGGGGGGGTAAGTTTAGGATGTGTATAATCCCCCCCCTAAAGAAATTAAGGTTTCAAAAGGGTTTAGAAGGGTAATTTGGCTAATGTTTTAAACCGTGCAAAAGCTAGCCAAATCGGGGTAGCTTGACAAATAACCTTGATCTCCTATCCTCTCGAATGCATGACTTGAAACGAATGCTTGGACTTGCAAGACAACATCAAAAGGATTTCAAAAATGCAAAAATGTTAGACTTAAGCTACAATGTAGCTTAAGAAATCAAATGCACAAAACCGGGCATTTTGGAACCGGTTAGCCCGTTTGTGCTAGCTTGTTCTTCTTCCAAAATGTGAGCCATTCTCTTCACTTGGGACCTTGTTCTTCGACGTGTGGGACTTGAATCTTCATGAACTTGGTCTTGGCTAGGTAGGATTCCATCAGGTTGTCTTCAGTAGCCCAGTTCAAATCGGGTATGGGTCAAGTATAATTTGAGCCTGGTGGAATTCAGCTCCATGTTTGGGTCAATATCGGGTCAGGTGTAAATCGAATCGGGTATAAATCAAGTTGGGTTAATTTCGAATCGTTATATGTTTTTAATGTAGTCATCTTTAGTTCTTTACTCTTAACTTGCATTTAAAAGATAAAAATCGTTTAACTAGACAAACCCATTTATTCTATATTTCTCTTTTAACTCATACGTTAATTATTAATTGATACACACACACACATAATATATATATATATATATATATATATATATATATGTGTGTGTGTGTGTGTGTGTGTGTATATATATATATATATATATGCTCTAAACTTACTAAGAAAATTAGTAAATTACAAATACAAGTATATAACTCATCCCTAACCCTATATCAAATTCGCCGTATAGTTATCCAAAAGATTATGTATCGTTAAGTCAAGTTTTAATCATCTCAATTGAGTTCATGCGATGACAAAATAAGTAGACCAATCTAACGTAAATCATTTATCGATGGTCTCATTTGTGAGCCCTAAGACCAAAATATACCTTGAAAAATGAAAAAAAAGAAAGAAAATAATGAAATTTTTATTTAGACCCTGATGTTGATTTATAACTTCACCTTTGTTAGATTTGGAGTTGGTAAATAGAAACAGGTTGGTTCAAGTCGATATTTTTAGTAATCGAATCAATGTTCTTTAATAGCTTGTTAAGTGATCATGCATCAACATTCAAAGATTTGTCTTTGTGAGATTAATACTGAATTTGCTCAATGAGTTAAAACTACAAAGCAAAGGTAATATATGAGTATGTGTTAATTAGCATTACATTTATGTGATTATGAATGCTCGTTATCGAAACTCAAGACTTAGAATTTAATTGTCCAAAATTCAAATAAGTCATATTATTATAAGACCATATGCAACGCTACATTCTTGAATATGAATTTGAAGAATTAAAAATGTTATGAAGATGATTTAGAATTGTAGATCAGTAGTGCAGAATTTTTGACAGTAGTCACAGAATGATATTATAAATTTATAATCATAGCGTGCATTGTATTAAGTCATTAAGTGAATCAAATAGTAAAATAGGACTACTAGATCCTAACAAGTTTAATAGATTGTTAATTATACTTATCTTTTCTTAATTCCTATTGTGACAAAATATTTTTTCTTTTATATTTTTACTACATATCTATCAAATTAAAAATTTAAACTATCAACTATTTTATTTTTTCCTCTTAAGTTTTTAATTGATTTCATTTGTAAAAATTTTCTCTTAAGTTATTTTTCTTTTCCCACCTAAACTGGACAAATTGAGTTTGAAAAATTCAACATTTTCCCAAAAGAGAAAGGACTAAAACCCAAAAAAAAAGTTACTACTTATTTAGGTAAAATTGAGTTGGGTAATGTTGAGTTATTATATTCAAGTTTTGATGATAACAAATCCAAGTGTAAAAATGTGTCCAAGTAGTGTTGCTCCAAACATGATCTGTAAACAGGCCTAACTGGTGTTTGTAATCTTTACTGTGTTAACTGGTTTGCTACATGTGAGAACAAGTCCTTAAAACAGGTTTTAAATTGGTGATTCTACTTACAGTTGGTTGTAAGACATGTTCACAGCAGCTCTTCTAGCAATGCAAAGAACAACTCCGACAAACAAGGTAGCCTTGATGTTCCCAGCAGCTTCTCTAGCGATGCAAAGAACAACCCCAGCAAACAAGGTAGCCTTGATGTTCACAG
>JACYFF010031958.1:59610219-59645226 GCA_017589665.1 Selenicereus undatus
AACAACCCTGCAAACAGGGTGCCTAGGGTGTTTCTGACCTGAAGTGGCCATACCCGATTATCCTTGAAATTATTATTTCGGTTGGTCAAAATCTCCAGAATATTTTCAAATGTTATTCTTCTGGAAAATATATTTCTTGAATATATTATGGGAGATTTGGGAAAATAGATTTTGGGAGATTTGCCAAAATTGGAAGATTTTCTCTGCCCATATCTTCGGATGTGATAAAGTTTTTAAAATGCTAAAGATTTCTGGTTGCCTTACTTAAAGCTTACCCACGGCTATAAGGAGATAAAAGTTATCTCTTAAGATAACAAATCCCTTAGATTTTGGGAAATGTTTTATCACTAGCCGTTGGGAGTTTTTTCTCTTGAAAAATCACCTTCCAAACTTAGGTGATTTCCTTTCCTCTCCTTGGTTTTTGACCGTTGGAATTTATGGTTAAAAACAGCTCCGTTTTCACTGAAAAGGAGATAGATACTGAGCTATAGAGAGAAGAAAGCAAAAAGAAATCTTGAAACACAACATTCCCAAAAGGCAAAATTTCAAAAGAGGTTTTTCTAGTGAAAAGAATTTTTGAGCTTCACTTGAGAAATGAAAAACCAGTTCAAGTTGTGTTTAAAGCAAGCTTTCAATATATTGGCATAATAGGATCTTCATTTGTACGTTACATCTGCTTAGTGAGAAGCACCCCAGTAAGGTGTTTTTGACCTTGATCTCAGATCAGTCAAAAGTGAGTGAGTGTGTCCTAGTCGTGTGGACTTTGGACGTGTCCAATCTGGTGAGATTTGGACGTGGTGTAATCTGCCTTGAGAAGGAGATTACGTGGTTGCAAGTTGTAACAAGGTGTGTTACATTTGTAACTAGTTAAGCCCGGTTATAGTGAAGTGGTTAAAAGCCTACACGAGGTAGGTCGTGGTTTTTCACACCTCAGTTGGGCTAGAGGTGTTTTCCACGTAAAAATTGTGTGTGCTTTAATTCCGCATTTATCTTGGTGATTTTCGTATTTGCAATATCTGAAAACACCCCCTGCAAACAAGTCAACAGGGTGTTCGTCATCTGAGAACAACCTCAGTCAGGGTGTTTATTACTTATAACGCGAAAATCAGACACCACAATTCACCCCCCCTCTTATGGAAGTAGACTCATAAATCTAACAGGTAAGAATCGGATCAGTTTTAAATCGAGTACGGTTCGGTTCGGGTTGTCCATTTTTTGTTCACTTCGAGTCGGGCCACTACGGATTGGGTTTGAATTGGGTCGGATCATTTCGGGTGTTGGTCATTTCAGGTCATGTTACAATTCGGGTTTCGTTCAGTTCTGGACCGGTTTACATCGGGTGTTCGGGTTCAAATCAATTCATCCCTTTTCGGGGTGTCGGTTCGGGTATGGATCCCGGTCTTTCGGTTCAGGTTTCAGTTCTCGGGTCAGTTTTGTCAGGTCTACTATGAGATTACTAAGCCTTTGAGAAGAGCTAAACAATAAGAATAAATGTGGCTTTACCACTTTCTATTCATGTTCACATTCCTCTTCCTCCATCACTCTATCTGCTCCAACCCCCCTCCCCCTCTTGTTCTTGTTCCTCTTCACCCACCACGTCCTCGCCAAGTTGTAACCCTTTTTATTTTTCTCTTTACCTTCAATGTTGATGATTAGGATAGACATATCTTCAAAATCAACTACAAAATTGTTCAGATGCTTTTAGTTCCAAAAAATTATGCCATAAGTGCACAATATCTAAGTACTTGAATGTCATATGTGAGATTTAGATGAATGAGTAGGTCATCCAACCATGGGACTCTGGACTTATATTTATATGAGTTGTACAATTATACAAATACATGAATATCCTTATACTCTATTACGCCCCCTCAATATGATTAAGGGGACGCGCTGACAGATTGGATTTTAAAAATAAGAATTTTTCAATGACAATCCTTTAGTAAATATATTAGCAACCTGTAAACTAGTAGGGATATAACAAATGATAAGATCACCAGCAGGAACCCTTTCACGAACAAAGTGGTAATCAACAGCAATTTATCTGCTGCGATCATGCTAAGCCGGATTAGCAGACATATAAGTTGCACTAACATTGTCACAGTAGAGGCAGACAATTTTATGGAGTACAATCCCCAAGTCATATAGCAACTTTCAAGGCCAAATGGTTTTAGCAACGGTGTAACCAAGAGCCCGATATTCAGCCTCAGTGGAAGACTTAGAGACTATGGGTTGCTTTTTGGATCTCTAAGGCATCTAAGCAATGAGGTTGGGTCCAATATACACGGCATATCCAATGGCAGAGCAATAGGAACCCTTACAGCCACCTTAATCACCATCAGAATAAGCCAAAATAATGGAGTTGGAGGCAGATGGTCGTAGGAACAACCTATGATCATGTGTTCCCTGCAAATACCTGAAAAAATGCTTGACAGCATAAAGGTGAGTAGTACAGGGAGCATGTATAACCTGAGAAACTACATGAACTACATGGGAAATGTCAGGACAAGTCATATTCAAATATTGTAAAGCGCCTACTATACTCTGGTACTTAATGGGATCAACAAGCAGCTTACCATCAATTAGGGATTAGCTAGCAACAGAGGGAATAGTAACAGGTTTGAGAGTGTAAATGAAATTTTTGAAGGAGATCAATAACATACTTCTATTGTTAAAGAAAAAGGCCTGAAGAGGATCGAGCTACCTAAATGCCAAGAAAGTAATAAAGCCCGCCAGGATCTTTCATGGAAAATTACTTAGAAAATACTGGGATAAAGGACTGAATGATGGATGAAGAACGACCTATCAAAATAATGTTGTCCACATATAGAAGTAAGACCAATAGATGAGAGCTATGATGAACAACAAACATAGAAGGGCTAGCATTGCTACATATGAAACCACGCGATAATGGAAAACTGATGAAGCGATGAAACCAAGCTCGAGATGCTTATTGTAGATCATAAAGAGCCTTCTTAAGTTTGCAAACATAATGGGGAAAATTTGGATGAATAAAACCTTGAGGTTGTTTCATGTAGACTTTTTCAGTGAGATGTCCACGCAAGAATGCATTCTTGACATCTAACTATCGAGCGAACCAATTAGAAGAAATGGCCTAAGAAAGAATGAGGTGGATAGTAGTGGGCTTAATAATGGGACAGAATGTCTTATGCTAGTCAATCCCGACCTGCTGGTGAAACCCTTGGGCTACTAAATAAGCTTTATGCCTTTCCACTAAGCCATCAGAAAGATACTGTACTCTACAAACCCATTTACTCCCAACCAAGCTTTGTGAAGGATAGGGTGGAACCAACCAAGTGCCATTGGCCATTAATGCATTGTAATAATTATCCATTACTTGTTTCCAATGAGAAGATTTAGAGGCTTAGGTAAAGGAAGTCAGCTTTGGCTCAATCATGGTTATGGAGAGACAGTGTAAGTGTTTGGGCTTAGAAATACTGGGCTTGGAGTGAATTTGCATGGTATGTGGTGTTCATGTTGGAAAGGGAGGTAGAAGCTAGAAAGGGAGGTAGAAGCTGGGCTAAGGGAAGTAGACTGAGAGGAAGGGGCTGAGGTACCAGGTTGGGTAGGAAAGTGTGGGATGTAGGCATAGGGAGACCTAATTGGGGGGAGGAGGTGAGTGAGGATGGGTGATGAAGTGGAATGGTAGGCTTCAGAACTAGGACTAGCAGAGGGTAAAGAAGTAGGATTGGGCCGAGGGGATGATGTGGAGCACAACTCAGCGTTGGGGGAACTGCAGGGACCGCTGGAGAGCTAGGCTAAGACGGAGAAGAGGCCGAAGACCCAGTCTGTGGTGATGCAGCATGGGGTAGAGGAGAGGTAGGCTAAGATTTAGGCTGCAAGGCGTGTCTTGTTACACAGGCTGTGAGGGTGGGGAAGAGAGGTCAGGCAAGACTCAAAATTTCTTGTTAGACAAAAGGTGGAGCTTTATGAAGTGAAGGAGCTTTAGAGGCTAGACAAGAAAAAGGGGAAATGTTTTCATGAAAACAAACATGGCGACTTGTATAAACACGGTTGGTTTTGGGACCCAAACATGGATAGCCCTTGTAATGTGAGGTATAATCGAGAAACACACACGGAACCTACTTAGGAGATAATTAATTTGCAGAAGTGGTACCCAAGTGTGGAAAACAAGCACACCCAAAAACCATAATCAGGGACCTTTACAAATAAAACCTCACAGGGGAGTTTATCATTAAGAACAGGAGTAGGAAGCCTATTAATGGTAAAGACAGTAGCGTAGACTGCATCTAACCAAAATGAGGCAGGAATGGATCAATAAGAAAAGAACAAGTTATCTCAAGAAGATGATGATGTTTACATTCGGCAGCTCCATTTTGTTGTTGCGTGCCTGGGTAAGATTTTCAACTAAGATCTTGAAATTGCAAAAAATATTGTAGATTTCTGATTTTGTTTCATTGGACAAATCCATGTGAAATGAGAAAAATCATCAATGAACAAAACATAGTGCTTAAAACCATTATGAGACAAGACAGAAGATTGCCACACATCTGAATGTATTAACTCATGAGGGGAAACAGTATGATGCTCTACTAAATTAAAAGTACATATCCTAGACTTGGCTAAGTGGCAAGTCGTACAAGTGTCATGAAAAGTAGAAGAAACATTTAAAAAATGATTTTTCTTGAGAACTGCGAGAATACGAGCTCCACAATACCCTAGGCAACGATGCTAGTTGTATCCTGAGGTACTGAATGCCAAGTTAGTAGGAACCAATGAGCTTTCAGTAGGAAGACTAACTGGATAAACTTTACCAGCCCTAGGAGCCTGCAAAAGGACTTCGCCCATGGTGTTGTCCTTAAAAGAAATATAATTAGAGTAAAAAACCACACAATAGTTGTTATCGCTATAAAGCTTCCTAACAAAAAGGAGGTTGTGGCGTAGCTGAGGAACATGAAGGATGCTGCGAAGATGCAATGGCTTCACAAGATTGAAGATAGTATCATGGCCAATATGCTTAATAGGAAGTAAAGTTCCATTCCCAACATTTACAAGACTTGATCCAGTGTAAAGAGATTTAGTGATTAGCTTACCACCATCAGGAGTCATATAGGGAGCAACAGTAGAGTTAGGATACCAAATCTATTTACCAACATCGATGGAACTTAACGTAGCATATGCAGGAAGCATAGGTTGCTGGCAAGGTTGATATCGATTGCGACAAGCATCAGCTGAATGGCCTGGACCATGACAGATTTGGCAAATAGTATTAGGATGGGATCCTAATATCCCTTCTAACAGGTTAGTGCCTGTAAATAAAGAGTGAGTATCTAAAGTAGAAGTGCAATTAGTATGAAACAATGAAACATTTGAATTACCAGATATAACTAGTAGGCATACTCCTGGAGCTAGAATCATTCTACTAAAAGTTGTTATTAGTGTTCTGATTCCCACCTTTTATTATTGTGACCACCACACTTATGATTCCAGTTGCGATGACCACTATTATTATTCTTACCCCGACCAATATTATTGTTGTTTTGGTTCCGAGAACTGCCTCCTTGGTTGTTACTACTAGTCCCAAGAGTACTAACAAGAACTTGATGAACAAAAGTTTCTTTATTGGATTGAAACTTCCGCTATTACTCATAAAAGATTAATTTTTGACATCAAATCATCGAATGTATGACTACCAGGAAACATTGAATAAGTAGTAAACTATGGTAATCAGGAAGCAAACTAGATGTCGTCAATTGAATCAACTCCAAATCAAAAACTAGACTCTGAATATCAGCAAGCGAATCAGCGAGAGATTTAATATGATGGAAATATTCGTCCATAGATTGATTAGGACCCTTAGACACATTAGTGAGCATACACTTAAGCTCCAATGCTCTAGCCAAACTAGCGATATTAAATTGAGAAGCAACATACTGCCAAATTCGTAAAGCATAAGAAATATTACGTGCCTCACATAACGTATCTGTAGAGAAAATTATGAAAATCCATGCTCTAATGAGTTGATCAACTCGAAACCAATGTGAATATGTCGAATTTGGTTATCTAACACTTGGAGCAACCAAAATAGTAGGAGGAAGTTATGTGATGGTCTCATCAAGCATACCTTGTAGTTGATGCATAATTACAAAATATGTAAATTGGGTTCCCACGAAAGATAGTCACCAACCAATTCAAGAACCATTATGACATATGTAGGAAGTTAATTGTCCAGAGGGATAGCGGGATGGGCGCTCCATGGCTTGGTAATAGCACAGTCAGGGACCAAGCCCCATCAACACATCTTGGGAGGGGACGACCCGAAGAACTGAATCGGTGGGAGGTGGGGTCGTCATAACTCGAATTGGCTAGAGAGAAAGAGAGGGCAATGCAAAAGATGAAAAAGGGAAGGACATAGATAGAAGAGAGGGTTGTGGTTAGGGCCAGGTGAGGTCGAAAGACAAGGTAGCAGAGGCATAATGAGTAGACGACAGTGGTGGCGGTGGGGGAGGAGGGAAGTTGTAGTGGTTGAGGGAAGAACACATGTCCTCTGTCGAGATAGACTGCATCACTGGGGCAAACATAGTCGTAGTGTGAGATAACTGCATGTGGACGACATCGTAGATGGGGTCTGAGGCAGCAGTCATGGCAGCAGTGGAGGTGACATCAATCATGGTAGTCACGGTGGAGCTAGGGTTAGGTTTTAAAGAAGAAACTTGAGAAGCGAATATTGGTTTAGGGTTTTAGGAATGAACCAGCTTTGGTACCATGTGAGATTTAGATGAATGAATAGCTCACCCAACCATGGGAGCTTGGACTTATATTTATATGAGTTGTACAGTTATAAAAATACAATACTATCCTTATACTGCATTATCATCCTTATAAAGGCCAACCAATTAAATACTAAGCAGTCTAGGTAATATAAGCTAGGCTAACAATGTTCGAATGGGAAAAAAGTCAAACTAATCTAGTACAAAGAGTTAACTAAGAGTTTCACTAAATTTAAAAAGGGCTTAGGTTGGAAAGTTAACTAATATTAGCCTATTTATTGAAGTTATCAACCTATCTAGCCCAGCTAACACACAAATTAAGGTAATTGGTTTCAAGTATCAAGGGGTAATCTAAGACTCCAACTAATTTCTTGCTTGGTCCCCGCTTTCCTCACTGTTCTACATGCAACAAGTAGCTATAACATCAAATGCAACTACTTTTACAAAGTTGATGAAGTGCTCTCTTAACTATTTTATCAAACACTTGGTGGGCATAGTTAGGAACCTTAGCATTTATGCATGAGAAATTTAAGTAGATGCTAAAAAATCTTATTTATGCATAATCTACTCTGGGTTTGGTTTTCAGCCACGAATCATCATCGAAATAACAACACAAGCGTACATAAACTTGAACGTATTAAACAAGCAAATAATAACAAAATATATAGATAGGGAAAGAGAAACATAGAAATATTAGGTGAAATAAGACATAATGTAGTTAAGTCCAAAAAGTGGTTGAAAATGGGCTATAATATGCCGACAAAAAATAAGGATGACACAGACCGGTCATATGACATGGACAACCCTTGTCATGGTCCAGACAAAAATTCAAAATAAACTCGGCAGTGACATAAACCATGCTACTTGGCATGGTCAGTTGTGTTAATGACTCAATCGTGTCAAGCTCTGGCTTGGCTTGGGCTCCTGAGCTCGTGACAGCAACATAGGGGTGCCAAAGACCTTGTTATGAACCTTCTGCAACTCCAACAACCATCCACAAGTTTCCATAGCTCCGTTTCTCCATCTTTAACATCTTTGATCTCCATTTTCTACTACTATATGAATTATCATCACTTCCTAAAAAAAGCAAGTTAAATCACATACAAGTCCTAAAGACTAGGTTTACTTTACACAGAGCCGAATTAAGTGCGAGAATAAGCCATCATATTTTGAAATTGAACAAATACCTCTAGCCTTACCTTTTGCTCATCCTCTAGAAACATAAATGAGAAACTAATCTAACAACCTTAACTTATTTTTGTAGGAGCTACGGTTGTTTTTAACATATCAACAAACCTTTATATCCCTTAGTTCCCCTAAGTGAACAAGTGAGGTCCATGTAATACCCGAACACTTTTACTTTTAATTTAGCATTAATAATCATATTGTAAAACCCCAAAATTTATGTTCATAATTCTCCAAGAATAATTAACATGATTTCAATTTCGAAAATTATCACAAGTCGCTTGAGCTCGTAGGTAATAATTTTTACATTGGGCCTTTGTAAATATTAGCGCTTTAGGTCAAGCCCAAAAATCCTTAGTTGTGACCCAGTCCAAAGTTTTAATAAAGAAAATAATAATTTTTTAAAAAATTAGATTTTATTTAAATCCTTCCTACTTAAAATTTAAAGTTTAAAATTTAAATTTTTTTGGAAGGGATATTAAAAATTGCCCAAAATCCTCAAGTTGCCCAAAAATTTGATCCAAGTCTCTCTCTTTCCCCCTTTACTAGCCAAGTTAAAAAAATAAAAATTTTGAAACTGGAGGCAAATTTACTCAGAAGCTAGGGGTGTCCATGGACATCCATAGCCTAAAAAAAGTATTTGAAAGGTATTAAGCCTAGGTCTAGTTCATACATGTGATCACCCCTAAATAAAAATGGCAGAAGCTCATTGCACCCCTAAATAACCAAGGCCCAAAAGTAGGATTAAAACATGATCTCTTTACCTTTGCTGCACCCTTTGTTGTCTCATGGATTAAGCTAGAAGTGACTTAAAGTAATTTTTTTTTTAGAAAAGGAACTTTAGTTGTAACTTGTGGATGGAGCTCACTGATTGTCTGACTCACTCACTGGCCCCTCCCCCTCACTGACTCGTTCTCTCCTCAAAGAACTTTTTATTTCCCAAACTCGTTGGCATCGACATGTGTTTGATCGTATTGAAAATTGATCCACTTTAGTCTAATTTTATTATTATTGTTTTGCAATCATGTGTTTTGTTAAGTTTAATTGTGAGTTTTTACAATGAGTTTCTGATTTTCTAACTTTATGGTATCCCTTTGATCTACCATATTCAATTATGTATTTTTGTCTAGCTTAATCATGTCTTTAAAGTAATTCTTTCAAATTTTAATCGTGAAACGTCATTTTTTCTTAATGTGCGAGATCTACTAATTGGGTGTTTGATTATGATTTGTAAATTAGAAATTATAACATTTTTTGCTTCAAACACATCACTTGTGACCTTTTTCTTCAACTAAAGATATAACTAACTCTACTGTGATCCCTTTTTCAATAATAGTATAAACTAGACTCTGCAACCAAATGTGTGATTATTTTGACATGACTGTGTAGTTTGTTACACAAATAGAGATATTTTTGACTAAATTTTTAACAAGATAATTTATCTCAAAGCATAAATCTCAAAAATGACAATTGTAAAAGTGAATTACTTAAACATCACATTTTATCGTATGATTTTTCTTTTATAGTGTATGTGTTTGTGCCATAAATGGACACCCCTAAATAAAAATCCTAGATCTGCCACTGTTTGAAGCTCTCTTTTTTTCACATAATAATGCAGCACAACCCCCCTCTTTAGCACTCTTTCTCACGCATCCCCTCTCTTCTTCTCACCTCTCTATCACTATCTCTCTCCCAAACGACCACCACCGCCGCAATCACCCCCTGTAGCTAGCTGTTGCCCACCACCAACCTTCATCTCTCTTCCTCTTCCTTGTTTCTTCTCTTGGCTACGTAAAAGGATGATTAGGGTTTTGTTTATAACCTTGAGTTTTGATAAGAAATTTTAATTTAACCTTTCAAATCTTTTGATTAATTCCCTAACATCTTCTTTTGAAAATAAATTTTAGAAATATGGCTATTTTAAAATGGAAATTCTTTCTCTTGAACCTTTATTGTAACCCTAGAAGTTAAACCTCCATACTTCCCATTCCTTCACCTTTCTCGTAATCTTGATTAGGGTTTTTAAGAACTTATAAGTGTTAGTGGATAGGGAAAGGTTTAAAGTTGACTTCATGGGTTTCATCGCTGAAAAAGGTGACTGCATGCATGAAATATGAGTATAGCCAAGTCTAGAAAACATACCTACACTAGACATGAAGTTGAAGAATAAACTGGGTTGATGTACTAAGTTAAAAATTATGAAACAATTTAGAGATATATCTCAACTAGTCTTTTTTTTTTTTAGGAATTTTAAATAACTAATTTTGGGCTTAAAATGAGTGAGAAATAGATTTTGTCTAAACACTGTGCAATTCTTACCTAAAAATAACTAGTTGTAAAGATTAAGTTTTTGAGGTTGTTGTTAAGGTTTGTAGTAAATGCCCATAAAACAAAAGTTGCAATAGGGAAACATATCTTTCCATGTTGCATTTAAAGACCTAAATATGATTTTTTTTAGAGGAAGTCACGGCCTCTGCAAGTTAGGCCAGAAAACTAATCTAAAACTTCTCTCAAACCCTAATGGGTTTAAATTTCAATAATAGCTTTCACTGAGTAATTGAGCTTTTAAAAGCTGCTTGAGTTTTCAAAAATCATTATCTGGGGGTATTAGTCATATTCATGAGCCCCTAATGGCTTGCTTGACTTTAGATTGAAAAAGATTGGTTTTTAGGTGTAAGGACTCACTACAAAAATAGTGATCTATGCCAACAGACGGTTGCCAACCCAAAATATTATTGTTGGTAATAATTATCGAAGCCAACGATTTTCCAACAAGTTTAGATTAGTTGGGAATACAATGTCAAACCCAATAGATTTTTTCAGTTTTGTTGGTAAAAAAAAAGGCAATGCCAAAATAATATTTCCCAATTTGTAGGAATTATATTTTTATTTTAACCATTTTTTAGAGATTTTATGAAAAAAATTTAATATTTTTAGTAAAAATAATTATATATGTTGGGACAAAATACTATTGGCATAGAGGAAATAAAAAATCTCGATGTATTTACCGGTAATCCTAAGTTCCACATTTTCTCTTTTGGGCCCCTTTGTTTTATTTGGCTAATTGATTAACAGTACATAAAAAAAAAAAAGAAGCCCAAAATTGGCAATTTTCGTTTTATCTTCACGAGTTCCATTACTCATCTTTTCACACAGCCTCCTGCGCTGGTTTATCCATCTTGGCAATTCTGGTTCTCCATCTCAATCTCTTGGCAGTTCTGGTTCTCCATCTCCATCTCCATCTCTATCTTTCACATGTGAGTTTGCACCATCGATCTATATCGCTAATTAGCCTTTAGTGACCTGCCGCTTCAATCATCAGGTTAGTCGATTCTACAATTTCCTAATTCCATTAATTATGCTTGTCCCTCTAGTTCTCTGAAGTTAATTATTTATGGTCCTAATTCCATTGATCATATTGTAAGTTTTTTGGTTGGGTATTGCTCTTGAAATCGATAACCAAAAGATTAATTGCTTTCAAACCCAATCTGATAATGGCACAAGTTTCATCTTTTCCCCTGCCATAAGGTGTTCGTGTGATTAGAAGGGACAGGATATGGCTATATATGTGGGAATGTGGCTTAAGATGATAAACAGATGAATTCTATTTTTTGAAAGTCTAATCCTTGCCTCTTTTAGAAGTGTTGTTCTCTGAATTGTATCTGTGTTGGGATGGCTAGGCAGCAAATATTTCTCTTGATCGACATATATGTGAGGTTCTGGGAATGTTTAGTAACTCTTTGTCCAATTTGGGTCAAACAGGACCACTGAGACAACACACAAGGAGAAAAGTAGTTCTTGTTGGTACCTCTATTTGCTTCAGCACTAATAGTGGTCCTTCTAGGAGTGTGGATCTTAATATACAAGAGAAAGGCTTGGGAAGCAATTACTGGTAAGGGCACATATCACATACCTCACTTTCGGGTGATTACGACAACCCTGTCAATACATCTCTTGTTTAGTTCCATACTTATCAAAATATCAAATTTTTCTATATGAAATTCTTTCTAATGAATTTTTCCAGTCTCTTCTTTCTTGTTCATAATATAAGACATGTCATCTTCTTGAATAAATGATTTTGTTTACTTGTTAATAGATCTCTCCCAGTAATACATAGCCTTTAACTTGAGTGTGGAATATGTTTCATTTAGATTCGTTTACTTTATACTTTTCTTTTTCCCTATTCTCATGTCATCATGCGCCGCTTCGTCAAATTTATTGTATGTAAATATGCATCCTTCTCTGCGAGGTCTCTTATCATGTCAATAAGAGCTTGAGTGTTTTGTAAGGAAGTAAATGTTGCTTTAAAACTTGGCAGAAGCTCTCAAATTTATTCTCGTTTTTGTTTGATTATAAAGAACCTATGTCGTCATCCCACCTTATTAGAAAACCAATAGTGAGTCTTTTATAGAATCTTGTAGTTTTGAAGGTTTACTAATGATTGAGCTTGGTAGTAGTTAGTTCAATTTGCCTTACTTGTACTACTATGTCTCCTTAAGCATACGTGTCAGATCCTTTGACATTTCAACATGGATATGGGTCCTTGACTCCTAAACTAGAAATGTGCATTAATACTTGAGTCCAAGTGATAGAATTAAATTGAAAGTCTGATGAGACTGTGTTGTTTTAGAATTGATTATTCTAAAATGACAGATTTATCCAAGCTATTCGTTAGAATGATCGGCTTTTGTTCAGGCAATAGCGATATGTTCTAGTGTCATCCATTTTGAGCTGGGGACATATTGTGCTCCAAAACTGTCCTATGATATGCATGGAAACTCCATCAATTATGAGCTTTCTCCACCTTGTCTACAGTAAACATCAATGAATCCATCTCACTTAATTCTTTCTGGAAAATCCTTATCCCAACAACCTTTGATGCCATTTCCTAAATTAAAGCAGCCAGAAATATTAATGACTTCCCAAACATCATAATATTTTGAAGCATACAGTAGCACCACATTTCCTCTTGCATGAAACATTTTTAGCAACAGTTTTAAAGCTAAATTAAATCAAAGTTTATCTGAATATTTTTTCAACAAGCATGCACTAATTAGAGGATAAAAATACTGCTCCACCAGAAAATTAAATGTAAATACAAAATCCATGTAGTGAGAAACAATTTCTAAGGTTGTAATTATGTCACTATCATGGGCGGTCTTGTCACATCTGTCCCAAAATATTTTAGGTCTCCCTCAGAATCCCTACCCACTCCAAATTAAATAAATGAAAGATAAAAATCCTGAGCTTATGCTTGGTCTTTGGCATTTTCTTTTTGCCTTTGGGGGTTGGGACTTTCATATACCAGAGATTTAGACAAGGGAATTGGAAACACACACAGGCCATTAGTGAATGATAAATGAGGATAGTTGCTAGAGAAACTCTAAAATGTTACACTCTTTAAAATCCCGGCACCCACATTAAGATCTTGGACGTGCTTCTTAGATACACCCTAAGAGGGCAATCCTTCTTTCCATCCATATTCAGCTTACAATAAACTTGTACAGTTTGTGATCTGTAAATAAATGGCTATATTTATTGTCCCCGGTGATTATGGCTATAGCATGACCAGTTCCACGAAAGTGTTGGATGACTGCACACAAGACTTCAGCTTCTCTGTGATAGTTGCCATATCTAAAAGATCACTCACTTTCCCTGCAAAGACAAAACAAAACAAAACACAAAAATGTAGCCATAATAATGCACCTGTGAAATTTCATAGATTCCAAACGCAACATTTCTTCTTTTTATAGAAGGCGGCATGTGTAGTAGTTCATTCAATTTGTCTTACTTGGACTGCTATGTCTCCTTAAGCCTATGTGTTAGATTTTATGACATTTCAACATGGATATGGGTACTTGACTCCTGAACCAGAAAAGTGCATACAATTCGCAAGTCCAACCCCCAGATTTGTGCTCATATGCATTAATAGTAGTTCGTTCAATTGCAGTTTGCTCCTTTTCTAACCTAATCAAAGTCAATTTAGATCACCAACATCTCATCCTTTAGCTTCGATGGCCCCTTTGCCTTATTTCTTAATCAGTTGTTGAATTCATCACATTAGCGCTTTGATTCTTGAGCCTGCACTGTGAGTTTTCCATATTCTGTACTAAATTCTCTTTTTGAATGCCTATATGCCATGTGATTCTTAAAAATACTTTAATTCATACTAAATTCCAACTTTTATATGATAAATGCTAGTAATTAAGTGATGATATTTGCGTAGTTATTTAGATAGTTTGGTAGTGCTATCATCTTGAATTTTTTGAGTGTATCACAACCGTCGTGACACTATGGCGGTGCTACATGGTATGATTTTTGTTTTTTTTATTGTTAATGTTGTTGATGGCAGTGATTAAATTGCATGTTGATCTAACAGTTGTAAATGCTGGTAATCTTCAATGAACAATAATTTGTCATATTGGGTTTTTAATCTCTGAAGGATGTAGCTTTCTATTAAACAAAATTGTTTTTTTCCTGACATTTATATTTAGTTAATTGGTTGTTTAGCATGTATGTTAGCAAATAGTGATGACTTCTTTTGATTTGTATTGTAGCGACACATGTGATTGTTGCTTATGGATTTTCTTTTGTTACACCTTTGTTTCGTCTTTTATGTAATGACATGAACATAATCTAGTCCAAGGTGTTTAAAAATATAATAGTAATATTAAAATATGCAGTTTATAAATCTCAGAATCTAAACAAGTTTTGTTTCCTTCAAAACCTACGTATACATATTATAGAGATACAATGTCAATCTGTTTTCTTAATCTTCTTATTTTATTGAATTTAGGTAATTTAACTATGGATACATTTAGCAACAAGAGTTAGGAAAAATACCAAAAAGCATTCAGAGCATTACCGAAATTCGAAGATTGTTTAACTGCATTTCTTAATCATGCATTCTCTACTATTGCCTTAGATGGAACAATTTATTGCATGTGTAAGCTATGTGCAAACCTTTTTGTGCATGATAGAGAATTAGAGATATTGTGTATGAACACCTTAAACTTAATGGCATGGACAAATGTTATGCTCAAAGTAGATGGGTTCACCATGGAGAAGTTTAACAAGATCAATCTGATAAAAGATCTGCTAACTTTCATGTCCATGGGGAAGCTAGTGAGGGACTTGATATACAAGACATGTTAGAAGATGCTTTTGGTTTTCATAATCCCAATGGAATTGGGGGCCAAACACAGCACCAAGATGGGCCAAATGCAGAAGCGAAGGCCTTTTTAAAATTAGTGGACGATATAAATAAACCCCTATATTTAGGATGTAAGGCTCTTCCCCAAACCCTGCATGAACGCGAGATGCTTTTGCACCGGACTGCCCTTTTTTTTTATTTAAAATGTGGGAAATTTTCAATTCTTTCTTTTATTGTGTTGTCATACCATGCAAAGTATTTATATAGGGTAACTGATGGTGGTTTTAATGCCTTCATCAAATTTTTCAAAAAAGCCCTCCCTTAAGGAAATGAGTTACCAAGTTCTTTTGAGAAAATGAAAAGCATAATTAAGAAATTAGGACTTGGTTATAATAACATCGATACATGTTCTAATGACTGTGCAATTTTCTGGAAAGAGAACGCAGACTTAGATAATTGCCCTAAGTGTGATGCCTCTAGATGGAAAACCATTGATGAAGGTTTGATTGTTACACTAGCTAATGGTTAGAAAATCCCAAAGAAGGTATTACGTCATTCTCCACTAATACCAAGACTCCAAAGATTATTCATGTTGTCAAAAACTGCAAGTTCTATGAGATGGCATGCAGATGGGCGTAAGAAAAATGTTAAACTAAGGCATCCTGCCGATTCCCTTGCTTGGAAGAGATTAGATGAACGTTACTGTAAATTTTCTAATGATCCTAGGAATGTTAGGCTTGGTTTGGTGAGTGACGGATTTAATCCTTTTTTGGTATTCTTGGTACCCAATACAATATATGGCCTGTTGTCTTGACAACATATAATCTACCTCTGTGGTTGTGCATGAAACGATCTTGTTTTATTCTCTCACTTATTATTCCCGGTCTAAAATTCCCTGGCAATGATATTGATGTATATTTGCAACCTTTGATTGATGAGCTAAAACAGTTATGGGATGGCATTGATACATACGACTCTTATAGTGGTGAGACTTTTTCTTTGAAAGGTGCATTGATATGGACAACAAATGACTTTCCAACTTACGATAATTTGTCGGGATGGGGGACAAAAGGGAAGATGGCTTGTCCTCATTGTAATATAGATATATGTTCTCACTACTTGAAAAGAACTAGGAAGTTATGTTATAATAGTCATCGAAGCTTCTTGGATCTTTATCATAAATTTGGATGTAATAGAAAGTCATTTGATGGAAATACTGAAATGAGGCTAGCTCCAAAGACACTATCAAGTTCACAGTTACTAGATCAAATGCAAGGACTCGATGTTACTTTAGGAAAATGCCCTATATCCAAGCAAAAGAAGAGGAAACGAGGTGATAAGGTTATGCCTTGGAAGAAAAATAGTATTTTTTTTCCAACTTCCATACTAGGAACACCTTCTTGTATGCCATAACTTGGATGTGATGCATGTAGAGAAAAATTTCTCTGACAATTTGATTAGTACACTTCTAAACATTGAAGGTAAAACGAAGGATGTCTTATAGACACGTCTAGATTTGAAACATTTGCAGATTAAGGAACATCTTCACCCAACAGAAGATGGTGCTACAATTAAGATACCCCTCTACAAGCTTTACATTGAGTGCTAATGAGAAAGAGGACTTCCTAAAGGTGCTAGCTAGTGTTAAAGTCCCTGATGGCTATGCATCTAACATCACACGATGTGTGCAGCTTCGTGAGCATAAGATCCATGGCCTTAAAAACCATAACCACTATGTTATCATGCAACAATTGTTGCCACTAGCAGTTCGGGGAGCTACGCAATAGAGAACTAATCGTAGTTTTAATAGAAGTCAGCAACTTCTTTAGAGAGTTGTGTTCTAAAGTGGCAACACAGCATGATTTTGAATGCTTGCAACATCGAATTGTGGTTACACTCTGCCATCTTGAATGCTTATTCCCACCTTCTTTCTTTGATATTATGATACATCTGTTCATTTGGCATATGAGACGATGATTGTTGGGCCAGTGCATTATAGATGGATGTATCCAATTGAAAGGCATGCTTAATGGATAATTTATGTCATTTACATAGCTCTTATTCCTTTGTTAATTAATTGCTGCTAACAAGACAACATGTGGAAAAATATACCTTTTTTTATGTTATTAGGTACCTACATAGATTAAAGACCTATGTACGAAACAAAAGTCGCCCAAAGGGGTCAATTGCTAAAGGATACTATGCTAAAGAATATTTGACTTTTTGTGTAAGATATGAGACAAGAGAGAATCGATCAAGCAGAATTAATGATGATGATGGTTACGAAAGTTGTAAGGTTTATCAATATTTTCTCTTAAAGATCGTCTCATATCCAAAAAGAATGACAAATAGGCGGATGATTACCTCAGAGAACAAGCACATAGAGATATGCTTTTTAATTGTGATGAAATTGGGGTTTGTATCGAGTAAGTTTTTTCTTTAATATTTTACTGTGATACTTTATTATGGCTTGAAAAGATTTAATAATCTACTAATGATGATAATTTATTGCAGAGAGCACAAAGAATATATTCATAGCAAAAATAGTTATCAAGGGCAAAGGGAAATTGAAAATATTCAAAAAAGAGAGTTTTGTAAATGGTTACAGAATACTGTAAGTTCACAAGTTAATTGTCATCATTATTTTAGTGAATTGAATTACTAACCAAAGTAACACATAATATTTGTAGGTTTTGATCCTCATTTAGCTGATGATTTTGGTGGCTCGGTAAATATCCTTCATTTTCCAAAGTTGCTTGTAAAGAGTTCAAGTTCCGAATCAAAAAAGTGGACAGGAACTCTCTAACTCGTAATTGTGGTGTTGTTGTTAATGGAACATCTAGCGAAGACAAAATTAGTTACTATAGTGTCCTGACAGAAATCCTAGAATTGGATTATTACGGAGGGAGGAAGGTTCTTTTGTTTCGATGTGGTTGGGTGGATCCCATTAAAGGCATTAAAAAACATCAATTTGCATTTACCATGGTGAATTTGAAGGCATTATGGAAAACTGATGAACCTTTTGTTTTGGCATTTCAAGCATCACAAGTGTGTTACACTCCATATCCTAAAGAAAAGAACTGGCATGTTGTGACAATTATATGTTCTATATGGAAGAAGAGAATATACCTAAAATAGATTTTGATTTACCTCCATTGTTAGTCGACATTGCTGTAGATGAAAATGATGCTAACAAGTGTGTAGAAGATCTTGAGTCTACCACACTTGAGGAAGGACTTCCAAAGACTCAATGTGATGAGGATACATCTAATGACAACAGTAGCTGTGATGAAGATGAAACTCTAGATTATTATGATTACATATTGATGTTGAAATGATACTGACTGGGGATAATAATTATATTTTTCTCATTATTTGTATATTAGGATGAGAAACCCTTTTTTTATTTGTTTGGATTCCATATTTTGAAATAGAATATTATAGAGATTCTAATATTTTTGTTATGTTATGGTTTGTATATGGTTGCACCCAATTTTCTAAATTATGTTGTTAAAAATGTCCAATATTTTATTTATTTGTCAGTTTTATTTATCACGAGACATAATAATGTCGAATTCAAGAGATGCTAGGAGAAAAAGTTGGATCAAGATGCCCCAACTAAATGTACTAACTTAGCTTCTTATCACATGTTAATAGTTAGTTTCTTATTACATGTTAATATTTCATTCCCTTTATGAAATTTAATTTTAGCTTATGATTTTGTACACAGGGTGCCATGATAACTTTAAAAAATGTGAGAGTTGTAGCTGAACAACCGGCGGACAATGCTCTCCCTGAATCACCAAAGGTTTGATGTGCTCTTTTCCAGTCAAACTCATCATTGAATCAAGGTGTGTACGACATTTGCTTAATGTACTTACGAGTTCTATTTATTTATCATTGTTATTCTTCTCATTTTGATCTTTATAATTATTTCATGAATTTTGCATATTGAATAATAATAGTCCATTGAAGCCTAAGATTTACGAAAAAAGCAATAGAAGGAAACACTTCCAAAAATTAACTCGATAATGGTACAAATGTACTCATGCAACTTTTTTAATTTGTTGTTATATTTGTCATTAAGAATTCTCATTCCTGTTTTTTTGTACTGAACAATATTTGTCGGTTGGAGCCCAATGTTTTTGAAAGGATCAGTGGAAGAAAACTCCTCTAAACATCTAATAAATGGTAGTCGTGGTATGGTGCATTCGTCATCATCACCCAAAAGAAATGGTAACCAAGAAAAAGTTTTACTTGTCACATTCAACTAACATTGTATTGCCTACTAAATTCATTAATGAATTAATTGTTCGCCACCCATACAGATTCTTGCAATCTAATGCATGACTATCCATTCTAGGGAAGGACATGAGCTACTTTTACATCATACGCTATAGACCAAGTTGATACTTGGGTACTCAAACTTTTAGTACTCCTAATGACTAGCAAATTTTACTCACTAACTCATTTGTAAATTGATTTTTTTTCTTTCAAGTCCAGTTAGATTCTCATAATCCAAGGCATGATTATCCGTTCAAAAGGAGAAAGGATAATGGTACTTCTATATTATCTGCCATAAACCAACCAGACACTTTTAATGGTACAAGTGTCTTAAGCTTGAGAACTCTTCGTTCATCACACAAAAAAGTTCCTCGTGAGACCCAACTGTGACAAAGAGAGGAAAGGGAGGCTAGCATACCTCCAGAAGAGGAGAATCACAATATATTGGATGCTCAGAGAAATAATAGCAGGATAACTAGTAAGCATGCTTACGCTTATATAATTTGAGTTAAGATAAGATAAGTTGTGTTGGCTTTGATATTAGATATGTACTAATGACTGCAACTTTCTACTAGAGTATGTGTTTTGGTGGTACTATAGCTTATTTTTATTAGGGAAAACCAAATTGAGATAGCTGGTTTTGTGGCCTTGTTTGCTAGGATCATTAAGAGTTCCAGGAGAAGGTGGAACTTGGTACTTTGTTTTATTTTTTTTTTATGGTGGATGTTGACAAACATTGGCAAGTTGCCATAGTGCTTGTACAGAATAGAATTGTCTTTTGTCTGCCTATCTGTCTATAGATGGATTTCCCTGCTTTATTGGGATGTGGTTTCAGTCTCTGTGATGGCCTGAATTTGATGCTCATCTTGTGGGATATCTTTAATATGAGTTCTGTAAAACTCATCTGTTTGGTGTTCTGATGTGTGAAATCTTTGTGTTGATACCATGACATTGGCAGCAACAAAATCCCATTTGGTGGATCTGTCTTGTTTGTATGTTAAATTTTTATGGTTGGTCATCTTCATCAACCTTGTTTTTGAAGGTTTGCTTACACGCACACATATGCACATTAACATACGCACACGCGCGCACACACATGTTTACCTAATGTTGTATGTCCAACATGTATGTTTGGGTAAAATGACAAGTCAAGATTGGCCCAAGTTGCTTGGCCTTGTTCTTTCTCTGGGCACATGTTCAGCTGGAAGACATGAACCTGCGAAAAAGTTGATGACAGCCATCAACATATTACTTCAGGTCATGAACCTGCAATTGTTGTCAGGGTATGAACTTGCACACCAACATCCACTTTTCTTAATGAACTTCAGGTCATTAACCTGAAAAAAAAATAAATTGAGTGAGTCATTGTCAGATGACAGCAAACAACATTTTTGAATAATTAAAAGTTTCTATACTGTGATTAATCTTTGCAGTGGTCTCCTGTGTAAGAGTTTCTATGGTGCCATTAATATATTTTTTTTCCCCACATCATCCATTCATATTCTAAACAAAGTTGTGAACCATTTTGCCATTTTTGTTGTATAGGTGCATCTAATTTAAGGTTCGCTATTTTAGATAATGTTCTTTAGCTGTTTGTTATCATTGTTAATTTACCTTTATTTGTCTTCTCGTGTAAATAAAAAATAGCAGCGGATCTCATCATGAACACCACAAAGAAGTGTGGGTGCAACAAACTAAAGCCCCCAAAGGAACCAATACATATATCAGTGAATAAAATTGGCCAACCAAACAATAATGAAGCGAGGAAATTGTCTTCTTTTATCGATGTCCTTGCAAGGGATCCAAGGGTCTTGCCAATTGATTGCATTGACTTTAGGAAAATTGGAGAAGATAGAATAGAACATATTTAGAACATTGTGCAAGTATAGATTACTAAATTTAGTGGTAATATGTTTATTTATCTCAAATTCATAAATACGTTTGTGCACTTATACAATTCATTTTATTTCTTAAAATGGACATATGTGGAGTAGGACTCATTCAAATTCCCCGAAGGAAAAGAGTCGAGACAATGGTTCAGGGCGACATTAGATGCCAGTTGGAGATTGAACAAGTGCAAATTAAAAAGGGGAAATTCAACGGGAAGTCTATTAATGAAGCTCTGAATTCTAGACCAACAATTATTCCTGAGAACCAATGGAGAAATGCGGTTCAATTTTAGGCATCTACTCCAGGGCAAGTAAGTGATATTTGCTTATTTTCATGAATGATCATATATACATTTGAATATAATACCATCATTGTGAATTTAATTTAGGCCCGAACGGAGAGAAATTTGGAAAATCGAGCTAATTATGAAATGCCTCATTATGGTGGACTTAGAGCATCGCAAGGCTATGGAGGGAAATGGTAACTCCTTTAATTATTCATTTCATATATGTAAGTATGTCAAATAAGTTTCTAATTACATTAACTACGTCTTCAATATGTTGTATGTATATAATTTATTTGTCCTTTTCCCGAACATAGACAAAAGATGACAAGGAACCAGATAAGCTTGAGTTATTTGAGGTTACCCATAAACCAAAATAGTCAGAAACTAAGCTTGACGCGCGACGCATCTGCTGCAACACTTGTATGTGACCTGCTCCCCTTATGTCTTTGAGTTTTTCTTATTTTTGCACATATACATAAGAATTTTGTATAATTACATTGCCTGATTTTGTATAACTTTATATAGGATGAAATTTGAACAAAATTAGATGGATTACCAGAGAGTTCTAGATCAGATAAAGTTGTGCGAGATAAGATATATGAGGAAATTGTTGGTGAAGATAAAAATGGCTATGCAAAAACTTATGGGTTGGGTGTCAAGGTGCCGCTTTCTCATGAAAACTGATGTGCATTGGCCACTAAAAGTGAAAAAAGAACTAAGGCAGAGGAGGATTTGAAGAATATGACAGTAAAATTGCAAGAGACAGAAGAAACGGTTGAAAGGGCTCAGCATAAGGCAGAGAGGGCAGTTGATTGGGTATCAAGAGTGATGGGGGACTTACTTTTACTTAAGGTAATGCGTGAAAATCTTTTCCCAACATTATTGAAGTACTTTAATATTGAGACATTTATTCTTTAGGAAAACACTTAATTGGATAAGTATTTATATAACGAAATGTTGTCATGAGATTAGTCTCAACTTAGAAGAGGAGAATATGGAAGTATTGAAGACAAGGAAGTTGATCATTATTTTTGGCAAGAGTTTGAGAAGGATTTTCCATCGTATGAGCATGGTTCACCTTCAGGTGAAGTTGAATTTGTGTCGGATGATGAAGATAATCAAGAACCATTTAAATGATGCTGGGCATTCTTTTGATACTAATTACAAGCAGTGGAGTCATACAATATTAGATACCATTTTCTTTTCTTTTTAATCATGCATAGTTTCTCGTAATTTTGGTATAATAATTTATTTTGGATAGACATGATGTTGAATTCCAAATGCATATTATCATTAGTAGTTATTATATATGATTGAATATTATTTATTTGCCTAACTACATGAATGTTCATATCCTAGTAGTGACATGCTTGTGTACCAACAGTAACATATATATCAATTTCGTACGGCGCCGATTGCAAAATAAATAATTTTCAATATTTAAGTTCTATTATTGCTCAAACATGTACAATATACACTTATATTTACGCCAACAAAAAGCAAAAACGTGGGGATAAAACAAATGGCAATAGAATTTCTTAAAGTTGGAAATTGTAACACCAACAGTAATTATATGTTGGCAATGGTGACACCAACACATATCTATGCACAAAGACTTCTGTTCAGAATAATAATGTCAACGACTTAAAATTGTTGGAATAAGTAATGCCAGCATAAATGCCAATAGATTGATTTCTGTTTGGAATGCTAATGTCAACATATCAAAATCGTTGGAATAAGCAATGCCAATAGAAATGTCAACATATCAATTTTTGTTGGTATTATTTAACATTCACAACAGAATGCAATTTTCTGTTGGAAATAGCTTTATCAATAGAACCAATCCCAACAATACAACCAACAGAAATATTTTTGTTGGCATAGTCATTTCCAACAATAAATTGACTCTTTGCCAACAAATCAATCATGTTGGCACAAGTCGCATTTTTTTTAGTGACTCCCTTAAGTTAGTCCATTTTGTGACATCTTATTTTATCATTTAGGCCCAATGCCTTAGGTTCGCACCAAGGTTAGGTGACTTATACTTCTTTAAGGTAATGTTTATACCCTAACTCCCATTGGTTGCTCTTTTAAAATGTGTTTCAGATGTTTATGAATTGTTATATGACATTGCATGCCAAGGGGACCGTATGTGTAACACATAAACTGCAACATGTGATTTTATGAATTTCTAAACGTGTAATATGGTGTTGGGATTAAATATTTTTACTTAATCAATTCACGTTTGTTAAATAGTTTTTCGGTTAGTAAGGGTGGAAAATTTTTCATCCTTTGGGATGGTGCTGAAATTAAGTCACCAGTTATTTCGCCCAATTATAACCTAAGAAAAGCAATAAATGCCACCAAATATGATTAATTGAACTAATCACTCACTTATCCTAATATAAAGATAATTAATTAAACAAATCTAAAAAACAAAATTAACGCAATCAACATAAAACATCATTATAACTAATAACATAATAACAGAGCATCTAAATTAACTCTGAAAGCATTAAATATACTAGCTAAGAGAAAAGAGAGAAAGGAAAGTACCCTAAAAGCTCAAACATCCAGCAACGGAGGTGAGACTCCGTTCAGGGAGCAAGGGAATGAAATTTGTGGGTTGACTTCCACTTATTCTCATTAATCTAACCTAGCAAATTCTGATCTAACCCATAATGGCTCAAAAGTTTAAACTTGAAAAAATGTATTTTCTTAAATGCCTTTCAAAAAATACGACTTGTGTCAACAGGTTGAGCTGCTGGCAAATACTCCATTTACTGTTGGTAATGGCTATGCGAGCAAAAATATTTTTTATTAGTTATACGATTAGGATTGGTTATGTTGATAAAGCTATTTCCAATATATAGTTGTATTATGTTGTGAATGTTAAATAATACCAACAAAACTTGATCTATTGCCATTGCTGTTGACATTGCTTATTCCAATAATTTTGATCCGTTGACATTAGTATTCCAAACAAAAATCAATTTGTTGGCATTTCTATTTGCATTGCTTATTCCAACAATTTTGATCCGTTAACATTAGCATTCCAAATAGAACTCTTTACACATAAATATGTGTTGGTGTTACCATTGCTAAAATATGATTACTGTTGGTGTTACAATTTCTAAGTTTAAGAAATTTTATTAGCATTTGTTGTTATCCCCATGTCTTTGTTTTTTTGTTGGCATAAATATAAGTCTCTCTTGTATATGTTTGAGCAATAATATAACTTAATTATCGAAAATTATTTATTTTGCAATGGGCATCGTATTAAATTGATATACATGCTACTATTGGTAGCGGTTTATACAATACACAAGCATGGAACTACTAGGATATAAACATTCATGTAGACAGGAAACAAATAATATTCAATCATATATATAACTACTGACAATAATGCATTTGGAGTTCAGCATCATGTCTATCCAAAATAAATTGTTATACAAAAATTACTAGAAAATGTGCATGATTAAAAAAAAGAAAAGAAAATGGTATATAATATTATATGAGTCAACTGCTCATAATTAGTATCAAACGAATGCCCAGCATCATTTAAATGGTAAGTCATACATCTTGATCATCCTCATCAACTTACACAAATTCATCTTCACCTGAAGGTGAACTTTGCCCATACGATGGAATCAAACTCTTGGCAAAAAGAACAATCAGCTTCCTCATCTTCATTACTTCCATATTCTCCTCTTCTAAGTTGAGACTGACCTCATGACAAGATTTTGTTTTATAAAAACTTGTCCAATTAAATGTTTTACCGAAATAATAAATGTCTCAATATTAAAGTACTTCAAGTATGTGGAGAAAAGATTTTTGGGCATTACCTTAAGTAATAGTTAAG
This sequence comes from Selenicereus undatus, assembly GCA_017589665.1. NCBI lineage: Eukaryota > Viridiplantae > Streptophyta > Magnoliopsida > Caryophyllales > Cactaceae > Selenicereus > Selenicereus undatus. The sequence continues at coordinate 59,635,635 of JACYFF010031958.1, forward strand.
TCCTCATCACTCTTCCGACCCAATCAACAGCCTTCTCTGCTTTATGCTGAGCCATTTCAACCTTTTCTTCTGTCTCTTGTAATTTTACTATCATATTCTTCAAGTCCTTCTCTGCCTTAATTCTTTTGTCTTTTTCAATGGCCAACGCACATCTCTTTTCATGAGAATGCGACGCCTTGACACCTAACCCGTAAGTTTTTGCATAGCGACCTTTGTCTTCACTAACAATTTCCTCATATATCTTATCTTGTATAGCTTTATCTGATCTGGAACTCTCTAGTAATCCATCAAATTTTGTTCGAATTGCATCCTACATAACATTGTACAAAATTAGCCAATGTAATTATCATTGGATAGCTAAAACAAAAGGAATACAGTTATGACAAATAATCATAAAAAGTGCATCAAATAGAGACTTAAAAATGAAGGCTCTTGGATTAAGGAAGCTCCCTGGTTGGAGATATATTCAGCGACATAGGAAGATCATACTCTTTTTGAAGAAATTGTGTTAGCCTTGAAAATTCTGGTCTATCAAATGAGTGATCTCAACAATAATAGCAATGATCTAAATAGCATGTTTGATGATAGGGACAACTCATAAGCATAAGAACATTTGCGTGTAGGAGCTTGCAGTGACTTTGAAATAAGTATTCAGAGACTAGAAACTAATGTTGGAACAGTTTCACTAGGTGAGGCATCAAAACCCATACAATTCTCACTAACTAGATTAGTTTGCCAAAATTAATGTTCGATGGCAGGTTGAAATCTCGTCACAGACTAGAATTAATATAGAATACCAAATTCTTATGTATATATGTAAAAAGAAGAAAAACTCAAAGAAAAAAGGGGGACAAGTAACATGCAAGTGCTGCAGCAGATGCTCATCATGCTTGGTTTATGACCGTTTTGGTTTATGGTTAGCCTCAAATAACTCAAGCTTATCCGGTTCCTTGCCATCTTTTGTCTATATATGGAAAAAAGACAAGTATCAAAGTATATAAATACATCACATTGAAGACGTAGCTAATGTAATTAGAAACTTATTGGAAATACTAACATATATGAAATAAATAATAGGAGTTACCATTTCCCTATGTAGTCTTGTGAAGCACTTACTTCCATCATAATAAGTCATTTCATAATTAGCTCGATTTTTCAAATTTGTCTCAGTTAAAGCCTAAATTAAATTCACAATGATGGTATTATATTCAAATGTATATTATTATTCATGAAAAATAAGCAAATGCCACTTACTCGCCCTGGAGTAGATGCCCAAAATTGAACTGCATTTCTCCATTGCTCCTCGGGAATAAATGTTGATCTAGAATTCAAGGCTTCATCAACAGACTTTCCGTTGAATTTCTCCCTTTTTAACTTTCATGTATTCCACCTCCATTGTCTCGTCTCTTTTCCTTCAGGGAATTTGAATGACCCTACTCCACGTATGTCCATTTTAAAAAATAAAATGAATTGTATACTTGCACAGAAGTATTTATGAATATAAGGTAAATAAACATATTACCACTAAATTTAGTATTCTATACATGCACAATGCTTCATATATGCTCTATTATGTCTTTACCAATTTTTTTACAGTCAATGCAATCAATTGGCATGATCCTTGGATCGCTTGCAAGGACACTGATAAAGGTTGACAATTTCTTCGCTTTATTATTATCTGGTTGTCCATAGTTATTCACTTATATGTACATATATTGGTTCCTTTGGTGGCTTTAGTTTGTTGCACCCACGCTTCTTTGTGGTGTTCTTGATGAGATCATATGCTATTTTTTATTTACACCAGAAGACAAATAAAGGGAAATTAACAATGGTAACAAGCAACCAGAGAACATTATCTAAAATAGCAAACCTTTAATTAGCTGCACGTAAACAATAATAGTGGCAAAATGGTTCGCAACTTTACTTAGAACATGAATTGATGATGTGAAAAGAAAAAAAAAATCAAGAATGGTAGCATAGAAACTCTTAAACAAGATACCACTGCAAAGATCAATGGTAGCATAAAAAATCAACATGAAGTGTTCTCATGACAACTAGTGCTGGTTTTAGTTATTCAAGTAATATGTTGATATCCTGTAGGCTGGCCATCATGTTCTATAAGTTATGCTAGGCTGGAAATTGTTCCTTGATACTTACCTTCCTCGTCCCCCCCCCCCCCCCTCAAAAAAACATACTCTTGCTATGTGTCAGCTTTGATGGCTTCATATGACAATGAACAGTAAAAAGGAATTGCAGCAAACATATACAGAACCATGCCTAGCATCTCTACAGACCCAAATTCTTTGACCTTATTCCCTAAATTTGGTTAGGAGGTAGCAAACTCCCTTCCCCTATTTTCATTTCCTCTTTTGTTTCTTATTTCAAGGCAAAAAGCCTAGCGCCAGTAGTGAAATGTCCAAATTGATGCACTAGAACTGACAGTAAACATGTGCAAAACATGAGCAACATCTCCACAAACCCAAACAAAGCACCAAGTTCCACCCTCCCCTAGAACTCTTAATGATCCCAACAAACAAGGTCACAGAACAAGCCCTCTTAATTTGTTTTTCATTTACAAAAATAAGATACACCTCCACCAAAACACACACTCTAGTAGGAAGTTGCAGAGTGATTACCACATATGTAATGGCAAAGCCAACACAACTCATCTTAACTCTCATTTCCTCTTTTGTTCCTTATTTCAAGCCAGAAAACATAGCGCCAATACTAAAATGTTCAAACTAATACACTATGGGTTTTCTAACATAGTGCCAGTACCCACATCTATGTTGAAATGTCAAAAAATCTGACACTTAGGCTTAAGGAGACATAACAGTCCAAGTAAGGCAGATTAAACCAACTACTACCAAGTCAATCATCAGTAAACCCTCAAAACTACAAGATTCTATAAAAGAATCACTATGGGTTTTCTAACAAGGTCGGATGACAACATAGGTTCTTCATAATCAAACAGAAATGAGAATAAATTTGAGAGCTTCTACCAAGTTTTAAATCAGGATTTGCTTTCTAACAAAACACTCATGCTCTCATTGACTTGAGAAGAGACCTCGCAGAGAAGGATACATATTTACATATAATAAATTTGATAAAGTGGCACATGATGACATGAGAATAAGGAAAAAGAAAAGTACAAAGTAAACATCTCTAAATGAAACATATTCCACACTCAAGTTAAAGGTTATGCATTCCTAGTAGAGATCTATTAACAAGTAAACAAAATCCTTTGTTCAAGAAGAAGACAATCTTATATTATGAATGAGAAAGAAAAGATTGGAAAAATTCATTAGAACCAATTTCATGTAGAAAGTCTTGATGTTTTGATAAGTATGGAACTAAATCAGAGATATATTCAAATGCTTATTGTAAAAGAGTCACCTGAAAGAGAGGTATGTGATGTGTGCCCTTACTAGGAATTGCTTCCTAAGACCTCCTCTTGTATACTAAGATCCATACTCCTAGAAGGACCACTATTAATGCTGAAGCAGCAGAAGTACCAACAAGAACTATTTTTCTCCTTGTGTGTTGTCTCAGTGGTCCTGTTTGACACAAATTGCACAAAGAGTTACTAAACATTCCCAGAACCTCAAATATATGTTCATCAAGAGAAAGTTTTGCTGCCTAGTCATCCCAACACAAATACAATTTACAGAACAACACTTCTAAATGAGGCAAGGATTAGACTTTAAAAAAAATAGAATTCATCAGTTCATCATCTTAAGCCACATATATAGTCATATCCTATCCCTATCATATCCAATCCCTTTTAATCATGCAAAAGCCTTATAGCAGGGGGAAAAGACAAAGCTTGTGCCATTATCAGATTGGATTTGAAAGCAATTAAGCGTTTGGTTATCAATTTCAAGAGCAATTCCCAACTAAAAAAACTTAAAATACGAGTAATGAAATTAGGACTAGAAAGAATTAACTTCAAAGAACTAGAGGGAGATGCGAATTACTACTCACAAGCATAATAAATGGAAGTAGAAAATTGTAGAATCGACTAACCTGATGATTGAAGCACAAGGTCACTAAAGCTAATTGACGATGGCGTTCGATGCTGAAAACTCACCGGTGAAAGATAGCAGAATCAAAACTACCGAGATCGAGATGGAGAAAACTGTTGAAATGAAGAAACCAACGCATGAGGCTAGGATGCATGAAAAGATCTAGTAATGGCAAGCATGAAGATGATACGAATAATGCCAATTTAGTGCTTCTCTTTTTTTTATGTACTATTCATTTATTAGCCAAATAAAACAAAGGGGTGCCTAGAAAAAGAGAAAATGTGGCGCGTGGCGCCTAGGATTGAATATTACCACTATGCTTCAAAAAAACTTATTCCCTCTATGCCAACTTTCCCAACAGATACAATTATTCGTACTGAAAATATTTTAAAAAATTATAAAATCTCTAAAAACTGGTTAAAATTAAAAATATAATCCTTACAGACTTATTCGTTGGGAAATATTATGTTAGCATTGCCTTTATTTGTACCAACAAAACTAAAAAAATCTATTGGGTTTGACATTGTATTCCCGACAATCCTAAACCAGTTGGAAAGTTTTTGGCATTGATAATTATTACTAACAATAATATTATTGGTTGGCAATCTTCTATTCACATAGATCAATATTTTTGTAGTGAGGGGAGAGCTGAGGATGGAGATTTGAGACGAGAAAGACTCAGATTGGAAGTAGAAAAAGGAAACAAAATAAGATTCAAAAGTAAATAACATCATTAAAGCATCAAATTAATCTAAATCAAGAAAGTTTGAATGCTAAATGAGAAGAGTAAAGGAGAGAGATGCAGCAAACTAACCATTTAATTGAAGAGCTTAAAAAGTGAATAACATGGAAAGAGAACCAAATACTTGAAATTAATATGTGAAACGTAACTACTTTAGCCAAATTAAACACTAATCTACTCCTAAATACTGCCTTGAGAACCCTAAGAATTGACCTAACCCTACCTCTAAAACCTAGTTAAAGACCTAGCTCCTAACACAAATGGGGGAAGGGGGTTTCTATAGACCTCAAATTGGCAAACTTGGCACTGTCATACCATATGACACGGGTAGATCGTGCCAAGTTTTTGGATTCCGGGACAAGAATAGAGTAAAACAAGGTTTTGACAAGGTCGTTTCACTTGGCATGGCAACCCATATTAAATTTCAGCATTGTTCTTCACCCTTGTTTCTCTGGTAATTTTTGTGCTTGTTGTCTGACCTTGCTTCATGGTTATCCCGGGTTAACATCCCCAACCTTCTGCACATTTGCACCTGTTACCCTCCATTTTGAGTAATTGTCTTTATTACCTACAAAATCAATAAAATATTAATAAACACCATAAATTATTATAAGCTAAATATAGATAGAATGAGGTATAAAATGTATGTATATTGAGCCTAAACAAATGTCCCCGTAGCAAGACTTTGCTCGTCCTCTAGCAAAACAAAACAAAACTACTAGAGCATAACTCACTTTCGTAGGAATCATGATTGTTTTTAGCGTACGTAACAAACCCTTTAAACCTCTTTGTTCCCCAAGTGGATGAGTGAGGTCTCGTGAAAACTTTCAAGTGAAATACGCACAAAATCTGTTTAAAAAACAAAGAAAAATCTTTTTGATTTTATTCAAAACATGATCATATATACAAAAAATGGGGAGATTATGTACAAAACTTAGGCAATTGCAGCACTTCAGTAATCAAGTCACCAAATCATAAACAAATAGAATGTACAATCAAAAACTAATCTAAGCCACGAGATGCACCTCAACTTCCATTTTTTCACCCCACACAACAATATGCAATGACATGTACACCTTGGTGCATGTGTAAATGTGTATCAATCCTTATGAATCAAGTCACTAATATTGATGCGATCCCCATTTCCTTACCTAATTAACTTCGTTGCTCCATTTTCCCCCCTTTTTTGTTTTTTTAAAGATTAATACGCACTTAACTTACAAATATTTAGGTCTTCCCTAAAAAGGGGTTTTTGTTATATTTTGCAAAGCATTTATTTCATTGCGCAAATAGATGTGTAATCAAGTAAAATAGCACATATTCAAGCTAATTTAATATATGAAATAAAGATAGCAGCTTTGAACATCGATGTTGGGGTTTTTATTCATATTTTTGGGCCTTGGTTTTTTTCCCCTTCTTTGCATTTTTTAAGAGCTTAGAGGGCGACTTCGACAAACAAAAAGTTCAAGACTTCAGCTAGATATCCCATTTTTTGCTCTTATGGCTCATGAACTCTTAACTATTCGAGTTTCAATAGTAGCCTGTGAATCGACTTTTAGCGTTGGTGGGAAAACAATAACATTCACAAGAAGCTCTTTGAAGACAAATACTGTGCAAATTTTGATTTGTCTTTGGGATTGGATGCTAGCAATGCTGAAAGGTACTACACTTGTTTTCTATGATTCATCTATAAATATAGTTAGTGGTTATGGTTTAAAGGATATCTCTAACCATAGAACGTTAATTTTTTAATTTAAATGATTTGTACTCAATGGTGAACACAAAGAGTTTGGTAGCTCAAGTGATAAAGATGATTATGAAGATATGGATGGAGAAGATGATAGCAAAAATGTTTGAAAAGATCAAAGGTGTAAGTTTTGAATATCTCATTTTCACTTCTTGTTTAAAACCTTAAAAAGTTTCATAAATCATGATTAAGGCTTGCTTTTTTTGGGTCTATATTGAGGAGCTAAGTGTATTTTGGTGATTTTTCTAGTGCTAATTTTGGCCATTATGTGTATTGATTTTGGTGTTGCTATGTGTAGTGTTGTTGCTATTTACTTGTTATTTGGTGCCGTATGGTGCTGGATGACGTTGTTTTGATGTTGAGAATAGTTGTTTTAAGCAAACACATTGTTGTAGTTACTAAATGCAAACATTAGAATTGTTGTAATAATTATAGTGCTTATTGTTGGAATATCATCATGTTGCCAGGCTCTTCGTTCATGAAGGTTATTTGATGTTGAACTTTATGTGAAGGAAAAAAATTGTAAAAAATCTTATTTCATGTAAAGAGGGTTTGAGAGTCGAATTTGACCCGACAACCTGAGGGTACCTACAGAGTCAGGGTCAGGGTCATGGTTAAGCGTATACTGACTCGCATGAGGGCCGGGTTGCGGGTCGGGTAGGGCTAGGATCAAGAAAACCCTAACTGTTGACCCTCATGACTTGACTCTTAACCCGCCCCGACCCTTATTTTGATTAGGTCTAGCCCTAACCAATAAAGTTAAAGCATTTGACAAAAGCATATAGAATCACTTAATTTTAAATATAATTATTATATAGATTATGTAGATTACAACTCTTCAAGACTAGGCAGTAAGAAGAGAGTAAACATAACATTAACAAATTTTTTCGTATGGTTAGTTTTTTTAAAAAAAATTATGAGCTACTCTAACAAATAGGTTCTAGAAGGCCAAGACATATTTTCTAAACCTTTCTTTTTGAAGGTAAACAATGAATAATTGAAGGTCATACAACTTGTATAACAAGCAACACATTCAAGCAAATTGACAACGAAAATAATAAAATAAATCTTTAAATGGATAAAACTAAATAAATTCTTTTAAACAATCCCCTTCTTCTCAATTGTACATCGTCTAACAAGGAGATATGTAAATCTTGTATAGTATTCTTATCAAAAAGATATCTATTAATAGTCTGAATTCAAAGAATTGATGCCGTTGTAGACCAACCTTACACTCGATTAGCAATTTGATACCATAAAAGTGGAATAAGATGAAAAGAAGTTGATAGATTCGCTCCACTAGGGAGAGATAATATCACTCATTAGAAGAGTGTGTTGAGAGACTGTCAAAAATGAAGAGACAATATTTATTCACAAAACTACTATGAATAACATGAATAAAGGAAAAATAGGGCTTACCATTGACAAAAAGCTAATGGTAGCTCCAAGGAGGAGGAGAAGCAGAAACTAAAGTTTTCTAGAGAAAAAGAGAGGAAGAGGTTAGATTTAAACCCTGTTCATTTCATTGGTAAATCCCAATTTATCAACTTCAACCAACTTCACCAACTTCAACAAAAAACCACTCGCTTCAATCCATTTCCCACTATTTTAGCCAACTTCAACCCATCATATAAAAAAAATTCAACTCACCTCAACCGACTTCAACCCATTTCAATCCACTTAACAAAAAAAAAAAAAAACCAACTTCAACTAATCTCAACCAACTTTATCCTTTTTTCAACCCATATTTCTCAATGAAAAGAACAACCCCTTAATGGTCCAATTAATATTCACATCTATGTGTATATTAAAAGAAAAGTATCAAAAGTAATTCTATACATGTACCTCAAAATTTTAGAGGTTTGGGAACTACTAAGCTACTTCCAACCCTAAATAATTAATACAATAATAGATGGTATCCTTTAAAACAATTAGAGCCATATTTAGGTTATCATAATTAATACATAATTAAATATCTTTTATTTTTCGTCCATCGAAATTACTATAACACACAAAAAAATTATTATGAAATTGAAAGAGTTTCCAAACCACTAATTAAAGTTTGGATGTGAAGTCTTCATTATATGTTTTGTAACCGCTAACTAAAAATTGGATGTGAAGCCTTCATTATATATTTTGTTGTAGTGAGATACCTACAAAATAGTGACAAAAAGAAAGATAAAAGCAAACAGAATTCTCATTGTCATTTGTATACAAAAAATATCAATAATTTTAAAAGTTAACTACAATGGTAGCTATGGCACAAAATTGTAAGCTTTATTTAATTTTATTTGATAAGCTGCTAAAGGTTGATAACTTTTAATATAATACTAACTCAACTTTTAAAATTTTGTTCATCAAATTTAATACTTATAAGATAATGATATTATCAACAAGTTCTATGACTTTTAGTTTGCTTTTACTATCATATTATTTAAAGTGATTGATTTGCGGAAACAAATATAAAATATGATAGTATGATTGTTACTAGTTTTCTATTGGTTTTATCACTAATCATTTTGCATTACCTACGTATAATTCATATTAATAATAGTCATAACTAACATCTAAAAATAATAAAAGTTAGAAAAATACTAAAAAATTTCTCCATGCATTGGAAGGGCGGCCAAAGTGTGGTTTTCTTTTAATAACCTTATTTAAGACAAGTGTTCTGATTATTTTACACATTTGAAAATTTGACGAATATTATTTGAACACATTTTTCATCTTCAAACGATACAATAGATATTATTTTTGGGCCTGTTCTTTTCGTGGGTCAATTCACTTTTACCCACTTCAACCTACTTCAACCCACTTCAACCCATTTCAACCTACTTCAACCCACTTGAAAAAAAATACAAACTTCAACCCACTTCAACCCATTTCAACCTACTTCAACCCACTTCAACCAACTTCAACCCACTTCAACCCACCCCTTCATAATTTTAATAATTTGTAAAGTATCATGTGAGATTGAGGGCCTGTTGTTTTCGTGGGTAAATTAGGTAGGTAAAAGGGTGAAGTAGGTTGAAGTTGGTTGAAGTGGGTTAAGGTAGGTTGAAGTTGGTATTTTTTTTT
>JACYFF010031958.1:59650226-59694223 GCA_017589665.1 Selenicereus undatus
TGTGTATCTATAAGTCCATACACACACACAACACACACACACACACACACAACACACATAGACATATAATTAATGTATTTATATATACGTATACGTGTGTGTGTGTGTGTGCGCGTGTGTGTGTGTGTGCGTGTGTGTATACACACACCCACACCCACACCCATATTTGTATAATTGTGTGTGTGTGTGGATCCGGCAAAACTGGCCCAACCCGAAAATCCGACCAGTGCCTGAAATTTTTAGGTTTTGAACACGATTTTCTCTGCCCGAACCCGACATAAATTGACACTGAAAGATTCGCAAATTTTTCGGTCAAACCCCACCCGAAGACCTAAGACGTGCATGCTCAACCTGAATATTATATCCTTATTTTTTATTTTTCTTTAATTTTTCCGTTTAGTAATATTAGTTTTTCATTATGCCTATTGTTTAGAGAGTTGTTATATAATTATCACATTGCTTTGCAAATTAGACAATGTTACCCTTTCTTTTCAAAATTCATTCTTCTAAAATAGTGTCATATACAATTTAGAATGGGACAAGTATCAAAACAGTGTCATAAATGGAACAATTTTAAAAAATGGGCATGAACTATCTATTCTTAAGAAAATCAATTTAGAATGAGACAAGTATTAGAAATGTGCAAGTCATACCATTATATTTTTAGTGAAATGAATGCGCCTCATTCCATTTTAACATAGATTACTTTGTAACAATCTAAAATTTTGATGTATAATTAATAGATAATTTTAATGTCTTGTGCGTCTATAATATTCTTTCATTTGGTTTCCTTATAATTGGTTTTGAGCATGAACATGATGTCAATGTTGGGCAATGGACCAACTTGTGTTTATATTAGGATCGATCCAATAATAAAGCATACCTGATTAGATAATGGTACGTTAATTAACGAAACATCGAATTATTAAATGGGTTATTAACAGGTCGAACTCCTCCGATTGGTTAACATGCTTTAAATGGGTCATGGGTGGGCTTATGAATCGCCCGCCCCATGATTAATATTTTATTACACGGGCCAATCCAAAGGTGATCATTGTCCACCTGTACATGACGTTCATATATCATACTGAAAAGCTTGAATATTTTTGGTATTCTTTGAGGAAATTACAATTAAAATGCTTATCCATTAAATATAGACAATTTTAAATAATTAATATATCGGGATTTTGATTTTCACAAAAGGGTAAATGACGCATTAAAAAGGCACTCCAAACCCGTTGGGTTGGCCCAAAACTTGTGAAACCGAAATATGCTTGTCCGTATTTTACCCGAACCCGAAATAAACACGACATGTATTTTACCCAAACCTAAATACACCCGAATCGTATTTAACATGCCGACTCGAATTGTATTTAACGCACGCAGACACACACACACACATATATATATGAATATATATATGTACATTTATATATAATATATTTACACACACACACACACATATATGTATATATGTACATCATTTCCTCTTATCGTCATTGTTTTTATTATTGTTATCATCATTTCCTCTTATCTTATTCATATACATTTGGAAGCTGCCTCCACTTTTAGGGGTTAGTTTGCGTACATATGGACTTCACTGTCCATGCTTCAGCCGGTTGTTACCAATTGGGGTGGTAGTGGTGTTGTATTGGACTTCAAAATTATTTTTCTTTGTTTTCTACCTTTTGTGTTTCTTTGCTACTGTTATCATTATTACAATTACTACTATTGCTACACCAAACATGTGTGCTTTGTGCTCTTTCAAAAAGGACTACTGCATTCTCTGCTTGTCATGCGTGAGGATGATCTGCTATTAACTGAGTCGATCAAAGATGGTCTTATTATATGTTTCTTTTTTCTTTCAGCCTTGCGTGAACTCTTCTTTTATAGAATGTCTTCGGTGATACTATCTGATGCAACCTTATTGTGTTTGTGGGCCAAGGATGGCACATGAGCACTCGGTTCCTTTGGTGAACTGTGTACCCTGTCCACATCATCCATCTCACTATATGTTATCTTGACATAGTCTCGCTCAACAATTAGTAGTTCAGTACTTTATTTAGCATTTGCTGTGCTTGCATTTAATGGAACAAGGTTGCATACTAATGTTATTCTCCAAAAAACAGGTAGTGCTTATTTGTGGTGAGACTGGCTGTGGGAAAACTACACAGGTACCTTCTTGCTTTTTCTCACTGCAAGTTTTTCCAGTTTGTTTCGGTCTACTATATTTTACCTCAATGCTGGGTGATACTTCAGTGTCCATGTCTCCATGAGTTGATCATGTATTCTTTCTCATTATAAATATGTGGCCTCTCATATGCTGTCAAAAGAACATCTTTATTTCAGTGTTTTAGAGTTATATATACTATCTTATGTTTTTGTAGAGTAATTTGGTCTTTAAGTCCCTCTCTCTCTCTCTCTCTGTCTGTCTGTTTGGGGTTCGCATGCTTTTGCACCTTTTGTTTGGCATTAAAATTAATTTTCAAACATGCTGAGACTAATTGGTTCTGGAGAAAGGTAATCACTCTTTGGCCAATCCCGCTTGATTTTGGACAAGCTACTCAAGTCTTGTATCTCTCAAATTTTGGGTTCCACAATATCTTTTAGAGCAGTCCCTTACGCCCCAAAAGGAAAATGAACGGCTGACTCTTTTCTGACCATTAACCTATTTTCTGTATGTTTCAGGTTCCACAATATCTTTTAGACTACATGTGGGCTAAGGGTGAGTCGTGTAAAATACTCTGTACTCAACCACGGCGTATATCAGCAATAACAGGTGCAGATCCTTCTGTCCTGTGAATTTCTGTTTCGATATCACGATATGCAATTCTTTGTATGATGTATCACATTGTAACTTCTGAATTTTTCCCCTCTCATATGGGCTCATTTTGTAGTATCTGAAAGAATTGCGCATGAAAGAGGAGAAACAATTGGAGAAAGTGTTGGATATAAGGTAAAGGCCATAATGCATTTTTTATATTTGATTAGCTTGTTTGATTGAGGGAGGAGTCCTTGTTTACTGTTTACTTGCTCGTGCAAAGTAGAATTACATCTTGTTAGGGTTTGTCTTTTTTGAATCTCTTCGAAGTGGAACCTTTTACATTTAGGATCTTAGGTTTGCAAACTATTAAATGACCATACCTTTGGTAGTGTGTTATTGCTTGCAAGGATATGTTTGCGTAGTGGAGGAATTTCTAGAGTTTGAAATACCGTTTCTCTTTGTTTGCTTCCTTTCTAGATGAAGAAAATTTAGCAAATTGTTTATAGATTGCTAACAAATTTAGCAATTGCCATGTGTTGTTGAGTGTAATGCGCTGCAGAAAGTTGGTTCTACCACCATGTGTTATTTTCTTCTGGACCTAGACATCCAAGCAATGTGCCAATTTGTGGGGTGTACGTCACAACCCCTAAAATGCAATCATATTAGCGATTATGATGCGCTAAAGAAAGTTGGTTTTACCGCCATGTCTTATTTTCTTATGCCCAAAACATCCAAGCGATGAGCCAATTCATTTATGGCTGAAGAAATATTTCATGGTTTTCTAATAGAGTGGCATCATTGTTGGTGGCGGTTTCTTCCATCATTTTGGCATGACTGTTTATGTGTTGAGACTCCCTTATGAGAGCTCCTGATTTCTCTTTTTGTTCTTGCAGTGGATTTATAATCTTTCATTGTTGATTATTGGGAGTGAGTGTCTGGCATTTACGTTTGGTTACCTATTTTTCTTTCGGATGGCTTGTTGGAGATGACACTCTAGGTAGCTTTTTTAGCACGCTTCATGAGGCCGTACTAGGGGACTCTTCACATGTATGGTTAGATGGGATCTAAACTCTAGAGGGGACTTTAGGGGTGAGATTAGGGTAAGATTGTATTGAAGCTCTTAAATTTGAATTATCTTTCATTGTAGATTCATTTTAGGGGGCTTAACTTGCAAGCTCATGTGCAAAGCCTTTTAAAAGGTTTATTTTTTTCGTTTGGAAGGATGGAATAAGAATGCCCTAACTTGTGATATCCTACATAAAAGAAAATGATCTTGGTGAATAGATACTACAGTCTTTTTTGTGAAGAACAGATTTTGAATTAACTTATCACTTGTTGCTTCATCGTCAATTCCCTAAGGCACATTGGGATCTTGCTTTCAGTTACTTGGGCACTTTTTTGAATTGCTCTTAATTCCATTAGGAGCCATGGCTGGGGAGGGTTTCTTTAGTAGGAAAGTGAAGAAGAAGAAGAAGGCCTTGGTATTACCTTATGTGATTTTTAGAGCCCTTGGAGAAAAAGAGACCACAAGATCTTCAAGGGCATTGAAACTCCTTCAGCACTTGAAAGATCTCCATCTTGGCTCTGTTCTTGGGATAATGTCCACTTTTGCTCTTCCTCTATTTATGTGAAACACTCTGTGGATAGTTTGTATTTAGATTTATCTAGTCTTTTATAAGATGGTAGGTGAGCATTGATTCATTATATTATTATTAACTAATATGTTACATTTTCTTTATTAGAAAAAAAAGGGATTCTTGAGCTTGCTTTCACTTGTCTATAGTTAGCCGTGGGTTTAGTTTAGTGCAATAGGGAACTTTTTTTTGTTTTTTTGATGAATAGTCAAATTATTACATTAGATAGACATCCAGGGGATGCACCCAGGTAAAAAAGGGGCACAACAAAAACTCAATGCCATCAAGCTCTTATGCATAATATTATCTACGAAATTTAGAACACACATGTTCCACCAGAAAGTGCATGACTCCAATTATGTAAGATTCTTAAAAAGTAGAGCTTGAAATCTTGCAACGACAAAGCTTTTCCCTCAAAAAATGGTGTAGTAGGAAACTAGTAGTGTCGTAAAGCATAATGTAGTTTTCACCATGGTTGGATAGCCTCTATTTGGTCTAACAACGAGTCTAGCAATGATTTACATCAATTGGGATGTTTGCCATCCTAAATACGAGGGAGCTCTTGGTATTAGACATATCCAAAATATGAACGAAGCTCTCATGGCCAAGTGGCTATGGAGATTTGAGAAGAGGATACTTTGTGGAAAAATGTGACATAAATGAAGTACACAGTCAGCAATTGTGGCTATTGGAGTAGAAAGAGTTCTTATGCTGATGGGATTGGCTGTTGGAGATCAATTATGAATGATTTAGAGCAATTCAATTTTCTCTTGGCTTATAACTTGAAAAATTGGTAAGAGGTCTTATTTTGGCACGATGTGTGATTTGGAGTTCAACCTCCCATTTTTCAATTCCTAGATCGTTCTAGGATGACATGATTGAAATAGAAAACTATGCAGGAAGTGGTCTTTTGGAATGAGGATCAAATCCATTGTAACATAGCTTTTTTGAGATGCTTGAATGATTGGGGAGAAGAGGGTGTGCTTGCTAATACGGAGGTTGCGTCTCAGGTGACAATGAGATCCTTTGGCCCTCTGTTTCAAGTGGGCAATTCAGTGTCAAAAGCATCAAAAGTTACAACAAAGGCTTGTATGAAGTGTCGACTCAACTTGATTTTCTAGCTTAGCAAACTAGGAAGTCTAAAGCTCCCACCAAGCATGCTTTCTAGCTTGGAAGACCACCAAAGGAAAGATTCCAATTGAAGACATGCTTAAAGGAGAAACTTCAAGTGTGCTAATAGGTGTCCGATGTGTCTTGGAGAGGAAGACTGTGTAGACCACCTTTTGTCCATTATTGGCGGGCGTCTTTATGACGTCTGTCATTAATTGTCATTATCGCTGATAGGGATCAGTTGGGTGCAACCTCATACTATAAGAGATGTTTTGATGGCATGGAGAAGAAGGTTAAAGGAGAGTTGGGTCCTAGAAGTTTGGAAATTAATGCCTTTGGCTAGTTTGTAGTGTACTTGAATGAGAGGAATTGAATTGCTGGATTTTAAGGCCAAGGTTAGGTCTTTTCAAGATTTCAAACTTTATTTATTGGGAACTTTGTATGCTTTGAGTCTTAGTTTAAAAAAGCTTGCTTGAGGCACGCCTAGGCGCTCCTCGGCGTGAGGCTACTGAGTTAGGGCCTCGAAGGGGATGAGGTGCGCCTCAAGGATGCGAGACCATATCTTCTCCCTTTTTCTTCTTTTTCTTAGCCTTGCCATTACGTTTTTTCTCCTTTTCTTTCCTTGTGAGTTAAAAGGTGAGCTAAACTTGTACCGTAAGTACATGCATTGGGGAATTACGATGATAAGATAACATATGTTAAGGTTATTTGCTATGTTAGTAGTCATATTGATGTCTAATCGCATTTTTAATGCATTTATGTAACTTGTTTATGCAAAATATGCTTTGTGAAATATGAAATACTTTAAAAAACTTTTGCATAGAACTGTGCCTCGCGTTCATGATGCGTGCACCTTCGCCTCGCACTTCGCCCCTCACGCCATGCGTCTCAGTGTGCCTCCTTTTGAAAATGGGTGACGTTTTGTTGGTGCTGTTTAATATAACTTTTTGATTACTAATGAATAATTTCTTTTTTTGTTGGTAGAAGAGTGTAATTTGTTGCAGTATTGGCTTTGGTGAGGGATTGTGGTCACTCTACCCTCTGTGATATTCTATAGTAGTTACTCTCTGAATGGATTCAAAATATGGCCGAACTGCGACGAAACAACCGCATTGGAAATGTTTTCGAGTTAGGCGAACCGCGTTTTCATGTCGTGATAGCCGCGATATGGAACGCAATTGCCGTATCAGAGTGATTTTGGCGTATCGCGACCGAAATTGAAATCGCGACTAAAACTGCATTTTGAATCCTTGACTCTATCCATTGCAAATTACTCGTCCTGTCTAGGTAATATAAATTTTTAAGGGAATGTCATTTAGTGCACTAATTCCTATTATTTTAGATGGCAGAGAAGCCTTTTAATGCCAATAACAGTAGAAAAGGACTTCAATTTGGGCCATCCA
The DNA here is from genome assembly GCA_017589665.1 of Selenicereus undatus. Taxonomy (NCBI): domain Eukaryota; kingdom Viridiplantae; phylum Streptophyta; class Magnoliopsida; order Caryophyllales; family Cactaceae; genus Selenicereus; species Selenicereus undatus. The sequence continues at coordinate 59,657,138 of JACYFF010031958.1, forward strand.
AAAAAGGGTGTGGGACAAGTAATTTGGGACGAAGTGAATATTTCTTTTGGCAATATGGCTTCTCTGATATGCCATGACTGGTAGCAGATGTGTCAACTTAATTATGGTTACTAAATAATGTATATCCCAACCAATATAGATAATATGGTGGAATCTAAGGATAATCGAATCAAATTAAACCAACTAGGGCCCTGTTGTTTTCGTAGTTTAATGGACCGAACCCACTCATTCTCCCTCTTTCCCACATCGTCCCATGCTTTAAAAAAAATGCAACTCCTTCCACTTTCACCCACTCTTTCCTACTCCTACATATAACTATTATTTTTCATATTTTGAAAACTTTTATAATTTATGTAATTGTGTGTATGAATAGTCTGATAATAATTATGAAAAGTTTTATTTATTTTTCGAATGTTATGAAAATATTTGTTAGTCGTGTTGGAAATTGTAAATGGCGTAATTTTTGTTATATATATATTGAAGAAATAGCTTTGTTAAGCAAATGTTAGTTTTTTGTTATTAATAGATATTTTGGGTTTGATTCTGTATATGGAAGAGATGCTTTAATTTTTTTTTTTTTTGCGTTGGTTACGAAATATTTGTTATAGGTTATCAAAACGTGGATGATTGTTGTTGTATGCGTAACAGATTTATTTTTCGTTCATTGTAATTTGGGGCTAAATTTGCATACGTTTTTTTCGGCATAATGAAGGAATGTGTAAATTTTTTTGGCTTTTGTAATTCGTGACAGGAAATGCAGATGTATTGCTATCACAAATAAAAGATTATATTAAAAAAACAAAATACGTAACTTACATCAACTCTCTTACTTCATTCAACTCCTTCTCACTCCTCCCCCCCTTTCCCACACTTTTAAAAAAAACCACTCCTATCAACTCCCACCCACTCCTTGCCCCCCTTTCCTACTCTCACCCATCCCACATCTGCAATTTCCCAACGAAAAGACCAGGGCCTAGGTTGGTAGTTGTGTGACTTCCTGATCTACCTACCCATATTCTATAAATTTTTAGTCTCAAGCCAAATTGGTTGTGTATCTTCTTCATACCTTTGTATGGGATAACACTAAAAGTTATCCTTGGACAAGAATCAGCTGAAATTCTCTGCGCATCGCTAATTGAGTCCTCATGTGCACACCTGTACCAATCTATGTGGGATGAAGCATAGCTATCTAAGTGCGGAGCCTACATGCTGAAGACCTTATGTCTTTGTTATTGAGATGGTGTATCTCGACCCCATGCCTCAAGGCAACACTTTTGTGGAAGGTGCGGTGCCTTTCACTTAGGCTGTGGCTTAAGCTGACAAAGATATGCTGAGTTATCATATTTGCTCTTACATGGATCCTGAGGTAGAATTAATTTAGGTCTAAGTTCTACTACTAAAAAAACAATTGCTCACTCTGGGAAGTGTCAGGTGACTGTATGTGGGGATTATTTTGAGAATTCTTGCAGGTAATAATTGTCGTGGTTAGATGGTGAGGTTGTTCCTTAATTTCCTATAATATGACTAACATATTCAGAGTGACCACTCTGTTGAAAGTTGAAACTGTAGCTTGCATCTGATTATCTCATTGAGTGGGATGTTGCAGTGGAACCGACAGTGGCTTATGGTCTTATTATAGTTTGTCTTTGATGTTTGCAGTTATTTCCTTGTTTTTCTGTGATCACAATATGGCTGTTTTTTGGTCTTGCTAGATTCGACTGGAAGCCAAAGGAGGAAGACAGTCCTCTGTTGTGTTTTGCACAAGCGGAGTCCTGCTGAGGGTGCTTGTATCTTCAAGGGAATCCCACTATGGGGGATCACATATGAAGGCAGAAAAGTGTATCTCTGAGATAACCCACATTGTTGTGGTACTGAGTTTTCTTCTTTTCACTCATGATTACGGTGATAATTGCCAGCTGTGTTTTATCCTCGGGTAGAGTGCGATGCATTTATGCTCCCATTTCGTTGACATCCGTGGGCTTTGTTGCATCATGGATTCAAAATGTGGGCGAACCGCGATGAAACGACCGCGTTGGAAAGGTTCTGGAGTTGGGCGAACCGCGTTTTTATGCCACGGTTGCTGCAATATGGAACGCGATTGACGTATTAAAGCGATTTTGCAGTACCACTACCGAAACCAAAATCGCGACCGAAACCGCATTTTGAATCTTTGGTTGCATGTCACTGATCTGCGACTCCTTTATGTTCTGAAGCAATTATGTTTCCTATGCTCTGCCTTTTCTTTGTTGTTTTTTCTCCGCCTTTGCTTTCTTTATGTCCGATGACATTGGCTTGGTAGTATATGCGGAAGAATACATGTCGCCAATGTCCAGCACAGCAAAGCCAAGTAAGACCAATGCACAAAGTCAGTGCTAATAGATGCAGTTTGGTACATGAACTCATCTGAGGAGCTTGGGATGCATCCTGGCAAAATCATCTTAGAACCTCTTATGCTTCTCAGAGCTATCTAGTACTAGTATCCAATCACCAGTTTCTCTGTTGGAAGGTGGACTACAGGGGAACGAGCTGGTAAGTGTGATGAAGAACTGAAAGGTGCAAGTCTTAGCAGCGAAAATAGCTATGGGAAGGAAATCTAAAGCAAACAATACCCAATTGATAAAGATATTAGGAAGAAGATTGATAAACAAATAAACACTGACGCACATGTCCCCATTTTTAAAAAAATTGCTCTTGATTCATTTAAAAATTGGCGAGAATTGCCATCGTTCTGTGTGGCTGTGTCTGTGAGAATTCAGTTATTGGGAAACTGTCCAATATATGTCCAATTTCTTGCCGCCTTGATAAGTTCCAACTTTCAGTGAATATTCTTCTGCCGCTTAGACGACTACAATTTTAGGAGACTTCTAGACGTATTTCATAAATTTCGTCCAAGATGTTCATGTCTTTGATAACCGATGCTACGGATGGATGAATCAATATGCCAGTTGTTAAATGGTAGATAGAATGGATTTGGAAAGCCTCTCCGTACTGGAGTGTGCAATATGGAATCTTGCCTCGAAATCTTTCTGGTAAATTTTTATCCTAAATCCTAAATAAGTCCAAGGGAAGTGAGGTTTTGTTGCTAGAAGTCCCTTTGGTATATGGTTGCTTAGATTCAAATATAGTTTGTAGTTAATAAAAGAGTTAAGTGAGCTTGAACATTATTGGATGAGAAGTCTAGGAACTTAGTGTGGAAGACTTAGAGAATATAAAAAGAAAAAAAAAATGATATGTAAAATTATTCCATGTTGTGGTGGTGGTTCATCATTTCTTCAGTTCAACGCGTACCTTGCATAGTTAAGGAAGCGCCCTTGGATGGGTTATGTAGTTTCATGTTTGTGTGCACTATTATCAAGGGATTCTCAACCCTTTCTCCTCATGTAATTGGGCTTTGTCTTCCACCTCTAGATCTTATAAGTTTAGCCCAGATCTCTCGAAAAAAAAGGGAAAGGAATCTTAGCATACTGCAACTTAGTGCCCCAGTTGACTAATCTGGAATCAGAATCAACCAGAACTGACCCTGAGATTGGGGAACTTGATTTTGATAAGCCTGAATTGACCAGATTCAAACCAGATTTATGGCAAATTTCCATCAACCCAAACATGAACACACCCATAAATAACCAGTCCCCGATCATGGAACTGCCTATTTGGTTGGGCTAAAATGGTGCATGTAATGGTTAAACACTCAAAGCCTACCCCTACCTGATTACATGGCCCAGATTTGAATTGAATGAGATGTCTGCAAAGTCTATTTAAATATTTGAATAGTCTACAGGGAAGTATATGCTATTTTAATTCAAGTGAACAAAGAAGTGCAAGTGGTGGTTTTTACCTACTCAGTTGGATACTCCACTGGAACTTTTCATGTGGACAGTTTAATGTGTGTGGACATTGTGGGTAATTTTTGTTCGTTTCATCTCTTCAATTTTTAAGTTCTAATGCATGTTGAAAACCTACGATTTGGCACTTTCTACTCTAGCATCTAAAAATGATTCGATATGATGACTTATCTAATTTTACAATTTGCTTTCTTTCATGAATTATTCAATTGTGATGCATAACCATAACGATGTTCTTTTTTAACCTGTAGCTAATTGGTCTTGCCATATATTCTAAGTTTCTAACCCTACTGATGGAGTCCTGGCCCATACGCCATGTGAAAGGGAAAGGGGAAAAAGGGGACTTTTTCTATATTATACCTGTATTTCTTGCTGTGCAAACATGAGTTGTTTTATTGTTGTGCACCAATTTATATTTGATTGCATACATTTTACCTGCTGCCATTCTACATCTGATGCATATTGCTATATGGATATGTTTTAGTTATGATTTTATGTATCACGAGTTAGGAAATTGGGTGAAGCATATATTTGCTGTGACATAAGTACCTTTTTTCTATCATAATGGCTTGGTTCTTATTTGTTGGTTTTCCCATGTAGGATGAGATACACGAAAGGGATCGGTATTCTGATTTTATGCTCACAATCCTCCGGTATCTAACTTCTTTCAGATCAGCAACACTTAATTTGATGTTATTCAGTAACAAGTTATTGAGCTGTTCATAGCTCTTATGGTTAATCACGCGACGTTGGATTAAGTGGTCATTTATTTCTAGGCACTCCTTTTCTGTCATTTGATTGTGAATAGTCAGGATGGGAAGTTTGTTTATCTATGTAGTTGTACAGTCATAGACCTCTCTCTGTTCCTCTCGCTCCTATTTACTGATTTTTGTTTTTCTACTTATATCCCCCCTTTCCAGAGACTTGCTTCCGGTTTACCCTGATCTGCGTCTGGTGAGTACTGTTTGTATTGAATTGAATTTTGTTTCATTCCTCTTCTTTGGTTTTTAGGCTTAATTGTGGAGTATTATAATGGGAATCTACAGGTGCTAATGAGTGCTACAATCGACGCTGAAAGATTTTCTGAATATTTTGGTGGCTGCCCGATCATCCGTGTGCCTGGGTTTACTCATCCTGTATGATTTATTCATTTGAGTACATAGTTTGTTTCTTTGTTTTTGGCCTCAGTTGCTTGCTCTCTTGCTGCTGCCTGCTCCATTCTTAGACTTTGATTGCCATTGCAAATTCCTGTTTCAGGTGAAGACTTTCTACTTGGAGGATGTTCTTTCGATTTTGAGAACTCCAAAAAGAAACCATCTCAATACTACTACTTCGTCTAATCGTCCTAGTGAGGAGATCAAGTTGAACAGGGAATATCAAATAGCACTAGATGAGGCAATCGAGATGTCTTGTTCAAATGAAGAAGTTGATTCTCTTCTAGAATTGATTTCTTCTGAAGGAAAGCCTGAAGTTCTGAATTATCAGCATTCTTCAACTGGAGTGACTCCTTTGATGGTTTTTGCTGGAAAAGGGAAAGTAGGTGATATATGTACGCTTCTTTCTTTGGGTGCTGACTGCCGTCTTCAGGCTCGTGATGGAAGCACTGCATTGGATTGGGCTAATCGTGGAGGTCAATCTGAAGCTGCAGAAATTATTAGGGAGCACATGGAAGCTGCCTCTTCTGGCTCAATGGAAGAAGAGCAGTTACTTCAAAAATACATGGAAAATGTCAATCCTGAACTTATAGATTATGTTCTCATAGAACAGTTGCTGAAGAAGGTGTGCATGGAATCAAAGGATGGTGCTATTCTTGTGTTCCTTCCTGGGTGGGAAGACATATATAGGACCCAAAAGGCTTTACTTTCTAATCCCTTCTTTAAGGACTCTCAAAAGTTTCATGTGTTACCACTTCATTCGATGGTCCCTTCTGCTGAGCAAAAGAAAGTATTTCAACAGCCACCTCAAGGTTGCAGGAAAATTATACTCTCTACAAACATAGCTGAGACTTCTGTTACCATTGATGATGTTGTTTATGTTATTGACACTGGCAGAATGAAGGAAAAAAGCTATGATCCATATAGTAATGTTTCAACCCTACAGTCGTCTTGGATTTCAAAGGCTAGTGCAAAACAGCGAGAGGGACGTGCTGGTCGCTGCCAGCCGGGAGTCTGTTACCATCTTTATTCAAAACTGAAAGCAGTTTCCCTTGCAGATTTCCAAGTGCCTGAAATAAAGAGAATGCCAATTGAGGAATTATGTTTGCAGGTATTTCTCTCTTACAATACAGGTCTATTTGTGACCCATCACCCGGCTACTTGTGCTGAGTACTTAAAGAAATGTGTGTTCAAGTTTGATAGACTGATTATGATGCAGCTCTATGTGTTCTTGTAGAGTAAGATGTCATGAACAAAGTATGTCTTTAACTACCATGCTCTTGTTTCTAGGCATTTGAGTCTTTTGGATTTATTCTGTATCTAATATTTAAGACATCTTTTATCATTATTGCCGGGCATTTTGTTTTTAGAAGTGCACCTAGGCAAGAGTTGCTGGCTGCTGCTCATTACAGGCCTCAAGAGTTGTGGCTTCATGAGGCGGCTTGAAGCTTCTGCCTCATGTGTGCCTCAGGTGAGGCACCTTTGTACCTTATGGAGTTGGTGAAATAACGATCACTACTCACTAGAGAGTGAGAGGAGGGAGCACCCAACCATGGAAGCACAAAAATTTCTTCAAAGTTGACACTCATAGTCACATACCCTAATTTTGAGTAGCATCCCTCAATTGCACGGAATTACTTTGAATTCAACCCAAAGTTGAAGACCTGATATCTAAAACCCTAATTTTGAAACTACGATTTTTGCTCTTATTGGAGGGTCGTATGATATTCCGAGCAATACAATGAAGGTTGGCAATTCTTGCCTCTACTTTTACAAGTGTCTGGTCTTCACTAGTTGTTGGAAATGTGGTCCAGTAAGTGATGAAACTCAGATCCGTATTGGAGTTTTCTTGTTCAACCAATTCCTGGTCAAATTTCTGCTGCTGCTGACTCTATTTGCTCGTCTTCAATCAGTTTCTGGTCTCTGACGTACTGGCTGGGTTTGTGTGCCCCGGGGGGGGGGGGGGGAAACCTCTCATCCATGGCGCATGCACTTTTGCGTTAAGGCTTGCGCTTCGGTGTTTCTTGCGCTTTTTAAAACTGAGCAACATGCATAGTGGACGCGTAGTGATGCAAGGATATTTATTCCATTACTTGTGTGGTTATAATTTGTTTTATGTTTTTAATCTTGGCATGGGTCTTGTTTGGATGAGGACAATAACAAACTGTTCATAGTTTTCCTACTACTATTGATAACAAAACTCAATTTCTTTGTGCTACCTATATGTTTGGCACGGCTTTAAGAGTGCCCAAACAATATCCGAGAGGGTATTGGCGTATTGCTGTCCGACATGATATGAGAAGCCATGGAGAGTGTCCATGCTTCTAAGCTTGTGGAAGTTTCGAAACAACTGTTCTAAAATTTTTCAATGTTTAAAGCGTAAATTCAAAGAAAAAAGAATCAATTATGGTCAACACATAAGAGAACTCAAATCCTATGTTTTAAATGATAAAAAGGAATGGAAGAGATATTGGAAATGAATAGGCGTCCACTTGTCAAAGCAGTGAAAACTGCAAAACCATTAAAAGAATGAGTGAAAAACGAAAGGACCATACGTTAATGGTTTCTTCCGCCTCTGCTTCTTTAGAGATTGCATGTGTACTGCACATACCCCATTCCTATCCTCCATAGTGGGTCATGTCCACCGTGGGTACGATAGGGCAAGACAGGGAGCCCGCACATGATAGGTTGTCTTTGTTTGTCTATCTTTTGGGAAATATAAATCATACAAAGCTAGTTGCTCGCAAATGGACATGAGATACAATTCAATTGTCTTTGAATGATGTCAAGCATTATACGGATATTTCTTTCCTTGAAATGCATTAAATGCTTTTCCTATTCTTGGAGTTAATGTTGAAAATCTTTTGATAAATTGAAATTCTGGAGGAAAGTGATCCTCGCTTTATGACTCTACCAACAAATCCATTACATCCCAAAGCAAAAATGTTGGACGGACTCCCTAATCTCTCCTTCTCAAACAGGTGAAGATGCTTGATCCGAACTGCAAGGTGGACGAATTTTTGAAGAAAACACTAGATCCTCCAGTACTTGAAACCATAAACAATGCAATTGCTGTTCTCCAAGACATCGGTGCCTTGTCGCTTGATGAGCAACTGACAGAGATGGGGAAGAAACTTGGTTCTTTACCAGTCCATCCATTAACCAGCAGGATGTTATTCTTTTCTATATTGCTGAACTGTCTGGATCCGGCTTTGACTCTTGCATGTACTGCTGACTATAGAGATCCCTTCTCTTTACCGATGTTACCACATGACAGGCACAGAGCTGATGCTGCACGAGCTAAGCTGGCTTCATTGTATGGGGGACATAGTGATCAGTTGGCCATTGTTGCAGCATTTGACTGCTGGAAGAGTGCAAGGGATAGAGGTTTAGAATCATGGTTTTGTTCTGAATATTTTGTCTCCTCGAACATCATGTCTATGCTGTCTGGAATGCGTCAACAACTTCTGAATGAGTTGAAAAGGAGTGGGTTTGTTCCTGATGATGTATTAAGCTGCAGTATGAATGCTAGGGATCCAGGTATTGTCCGTGCAGTTGTTGTGGCTGGTCTTTATCCAAGAGTAGGAAGACTACTTCCTCCTGTCAAGATTGGTAAAGCTTTTCTTGTGGAAACTGGTAGCGGCAAGAAGGCTCGTCTGCTTGCTCGATCCATCATGTCCAAATTTTCATCTGATGAATTATTTAATGAAGCTGATGAGGGCCCTCTATTAGTGTATGATGAGGTAACCCGAGGAGATGCGGGCTTGCAAGTAAGGAACTGCACTGCTATCAGTCCCCTTCCTTTACTGTTGCTTGCCAAAGAAATTGCTGTGGTGTCAGGAGAGGAGAACAGAGACGATCCAGCTGAAAGAGATCATATAAATGGTAGTCATGCTCATGGTAAAGTAGGAAGTGATGAAGCTGAAACAGGAATTTCTGTTAACACTATCGAGCACAGAGAAAGGATCATGAATACCCCAGATAGTTCTGTAACTGTTGTTGTTGATGGCTGGATCTCATTCAAGTCTACTGCGCTTGAAGTTGCTCAGATTTACTGTCTGAGAGAGCGATTATCAGTCGCTGTTCTTTTCAAAGTAAGTAATTGCATTGATTTATGGGTCTAACCTAACTCCGCCTTGTGAAATCTGCTGACCCATTGGCTAATGTTGCAGATATCAAACCCAAGAAGGCTTCTTTCCCCACCGCTTGGGGCATCTATATATGCAATTGCCTGTCTTATGGCCTATGATGGACTGACTGGAATTTCATTGCCAATGGCATCTCCTGTGGACATTTTAACTTCACTGATGAATGCTCCTGCAGTACCAGCTACAAAAATGTCGAGATTTGCGCAGAAAAAGAAAGATCATGGTCCAAGGACCTCCAAAGTACAAACTACAAACACGGCGACATCTACAGAGAAGAAAAAGAAGGATCATGCTCCAAGGGCCTGCGAATACTTTCTCAGGTCTAAGGCCAGCCAGAATAGTTCAACACATGCCCAAGGGGTGCATGTGGTGCAGGGAGAGATGAGCCAACCAGAGAGTTTACCACCTGCCCAGACAAAGCCAGTGCTTGTGCAGCCACCTATAACTTCACCACCGCAAGAAGGGCCAACTTCAGTGTCAACACTTGTGAGTCCACCTCCAGTACCAGTAAAGCCAACCCTCAAGAAAAGGAAAACAAAAAATAAACCCCAAAAGCAGCCTGCCGGAGCAATTCTACCTCCTGTACAGAGGAAGCAAGTGCTTGAGCAGCCACGTGCAACAACAGGTGTAATGTTTGTGAAGCCGCCTTTAGTACAGGCAACCCTTAAGAAAAGGAAAAGGAAGAACAAATCTAGGACGAATGAAATGGAGCCTGCAGGAGCAGTTTTACCACCTGTCCAGACAATGGCAATGCTTGTGGAACAATCTGCAAGAACTACAGCACAAGAAAAGCCAATTTCAGGGCCCTCATTTGTGAGCTCACCTTCAGCATCAATGCAAGTGAGACCAACTGCAAATCCAGGACTTGGCGTTCTGGTTGGATATGGCTTGAACCACTATGGGCCATATGGACCTAGGGGGAGATGAGCAAATTGACAATCTATTGATAGGTCTGCCTTGTGTTCCATGTATGCTGCTTGAGTTTGGCCTAAGGTGGTCGGACAAGTTGATATCTTCTGGCCGCTTTTGGCCGACTGGGTGTATGTGTTTTTGTTCCATTGATGACCGTCTCTTGCACCGCAGTGGAGCAGCTTTCTGCGGTCATTGATGAAGCCAATCTGTGGAGTTGCTTTCTTTGTCTTGGGAGGTTATTAGGATACTCCATCACAGAATTGTGCTGCATTTGAAACTGTGCATATAGCGATGGATACTGAAGCCGAAACTACAGATCTTATTCTGGCGCAAATTTGAACTTCCCCCAGATTTTCCTAGAGCAATCAGCCATTCACGATTGTGTTCTCAAGTATTTTGTTTTGCTGTAGTATTACACCTGGACCCCGGCATTTATCTTTGGGGCAGATTTTGACTTTCCCATGTAAACGAGTGTTCGTGTTCATACTTAGATTAGATTTGAAATTAACTGCTTTATGGATGGATAAATTCTATTTCGGACCTGAAGATTAGGATAAATAATGTTCTGAATCCACAACTTCATAAATGGTTTTTCAGTTCGTTCATCTTTGGGGTAAATGATTTCCGGAATCAAACTTGACCAAATTAACTTTTAACATTATATATAAGGTCTGTTCTTTTTGATGATAAAATGTATCTGTAAGTTGTAAGGAATTGTAAGGAATTGTAAGAAATTTTAAGAAGATGTAACAATCTATGAGATGTAAAGATAGATGTAGGGAGTTGTTGAATTATTAAAAAGTTGTATGGTATAATTTTAAATATGTATGTATAATTGTTGGTCTTTAATATATGAATTATGAAAAAAATTATTTCATGAAAATAAATGATGTGTATCATGAATATTTATGAAATAAATTTTATAACCTCACTAAACAATTTATATTTTAACATTACACAAAAAAATTTATTTTTCTACAATTGTGATTTCAGATAATAATAAAAAATAATATTGAACTAACATAACGAAAATAAACCTTTAAATAAGTCACTTAAATATCAATAAGATAAATTCAAGCTGACAAATATGTAGAACCAAATATATTATGCATTTGAGGTATTTTTTGGTATTAACATTAGTTTCACCTCCGTTTAAGCAAATTTAAAAAAATTAATTTTTCTCAACAAAATTGAATAGAATCCTAAAATCAAATCCTATTGAATTAAATATTTTGGAATTAAATTCATCTAATGTTCAATTGTGCAATGATAATGATCAAGTTGTCATTGATAAACTTATAGGTGAAATAGCTGAAATGCTTTTGTCACCTACAGTTTGACTATTTTCATGCATGATTCACGTCGAAACTCAAATATAAATGCGATTTTCATATTACAATTTTAAAACACGTTAACTTATTTTCTCTATAATGATATATATGCTTCATGTCGAAGCTCAAATATTAATTCACATCATTAAATTATGTTTTTATGTTTATTCAAATATTAAATTCATAAAAAAGTTGTAAGATTTTTCATATTGGTAGTATATAAAAAAACATATACAAATTTCTATATAAATATGAGAATAAAATGATGGCAAGTTTAATGTTATAAAAAATATATAAAGAGATGTAAGAAGATGTACGAAGGGCTAAGTAGGACTGAGTACCTAGTTCATTTTCATGGAACCGGTCTTGGTCCCGGTTGGAACTGGGTCTAGGAATTTTTGAACCGGTCCCAAAACTGGTTGGTACCGGTCTAGAATCGGATACTCGTTTCCTAATTTTTTCCTATTTTGTTTCATTTAATTTCATTTAAATTTTTGGCTTGTGGTTGTGATTTTGTGAGAGAACCGATACACCCTACAAGCTAGCTAATCTATCACTCAAAATCAAATTTAATAGAGTAGCAACTAGACATTTACCATGCATTAAAGTCCAATTGGTTAGCTAATAAATAGCATTTCATTTCATCCAAGCATAAAAAAAACCATTTTCTCATAGTATTATACATTAACAAAAAGTTTTACTGATATCAACGTATAGTTGAAAATTATGGCGGTATCGGAAGAACAACACCTGATGTCAATGGGCAACTAGTTAACTCAGACATTTTTTTTTTTTAAAAACTGATTGGACCGGGTAATTCGATAAAAGGTCCAGTTCTGGTGTCAATTTTTTAGGACTCGACTCCGGACTTGATTGCAACCCGTTCTAGGATTTCGCAACCAGTCCTGAACCGGGTCCGGATATGAACCCGACACGTCCGAACCGGGTCCGGGTCCGGAACCCGGCACCCAATTTTTTTGCTCAGCCCTAAAGAACCCTAAGTTTTTGAAATTTGCATTTTAACCACAATTCTCAAAAACTTGCTTTTGAAATTTTCAATTTTGCACATGTGTTATTCTTCTCATAAGAACTACTCGAAGTCTTCTTTCATTTGGTATCAAACCCATATGACCAAAAATAATTAAGATTATTAAGCTAATTAATAATTAATTAAGCTAATTAACTGTGTTTAATGCTAGAACCGTTAGATAATTATCCTGCTTGTAATTACTCAAATATTGTGCATACTCCAGAAGGAACCAATTCAGTAGTACCGCAATTAAACTTTATCATTAATATAGTTTTAGAATTAAAAAGTGAATTAGCAAAAATTAATATTGAAGTTAAGGAGATTAAGAAACAATTGTCTATAATCCATCTTTTTTAAACTAACGAAATTAGACATAGTGGAAAATCTGATTTGAGTATTAGTACTCTATTTCAACATAAATATCCTTTCCAAAATTCAAAAACAAAGATTCATTTCCTTTGCATGATATAAAAATTCAAAACGAAGTAGGCGAAAAATCAACCAAAAAATCATCTAAAAAAGCAGGAAAATAAAAAGAGGATGAATTATAAGTGGTATAAACTTAAGGAATTACAGAATGTGTTTGATAAAGAATAGAATCTAGAAGAATTAAACTAAATCATGGGCGCAATAGTTGAAAAACAAGTTGCATTGTCAGATGACAATGATGAAACAAATAATGTCTAATTAGAAGAAGAAATATATCATCAAATGAACCTAATTAAACTAGAGGATTTTAATGACATTCCTTTAGGATAAATTAGGAAGAGATTAGATAAAAGATATCGTAAAATGGTATTGGACAATGAAATCAATGAGATTGGTGAAGAGCTTAATATAGATGAAATCAAGTGTAATCTAGTTAATAATGTTGTTCCTAAGCCTGACGAATTTGGAGAACCTTCTAGAAGAAGTACCCATTTTATGAGACCTAGGTATGTTCCAACAGGCCATACAATTAACTTTTCCTTTGGTTTTACCCCAAGGAAAACCACTTCCTTTGAAGAAATTGACCTTACCATAGTTAACCAAACGGGATACATCTTAAACAGTGATGTAGCTTGTAATAGCTAAGAAATATTTAAGTGTTGGCAAAGAGGTATGAATAGTATCCTAAACTCGAATACTACATGGACTACGCGAATTTCCTAAACTATATCAAACATAGTTTTTCTGGCATTGTAGCTGACCAGTATGACTCACTAAATTAGGAAGATAAAAATGTATTAAGAATAATGGGAACACCAACAATGTTAAAAAATTTATGTAAAGAAATCCAAATTGGATTTATCGGAACTAAACTTAATTCCGAAGAAAAAGTTAGAGAGTGGTAAAGAAAGATTAACATAGAGTTATGGGATATGAGATATTTGGAGAATTATATTGCTGAATTTGGTCAATATTATTACAAAATTGGGCATAGGGAAACCAATCTTGGTATGCTTTATGATAAACTACCATCTCTAATCAATTCTATAATCAATGAAAAATACATGACATGGCTTGAAAAAGCAACTGTCATTGATACCATTATTACGAGAATATCTTATTTAGGAAAATGGGTCAATGATTAGTGTCTTGATCTCCAAAAATAATTTCTAGCTTGTTGGGAAAATTCTCGCCAATTTTGAAAAGAACCTGAGAGGAGAACAAAAAAAATTTATAAGAAAAAGAGCTTTAACTAGCAAAGGGGAGAAAAATATAAAAGAAAATATTACAGCAAACTAAGTCCTAAAAAACAAAGATTTTTTAGAAAAACTGCTATTGTCCTGCCACGAAAAACAACTGTAAGTGTTGGGCATGTGGAGAAGTAGGACCTTATGCAAATGAATGCAAAAATAGGAAGACTAATAAACTTATAGAAACTTTGGGTAGTCTTGATTACTTTGAGCTTAGCGAAGATGAAACATTAGATCTAGCCTTGAAAAATAAGGAGGGAATTGTTGAGATGAAGGATGAATATGAAAAAGTGATTATAAAAAAAGTAGTCGCACGATGGGACGTAGTTCAATTAGTCTTGGTGATTTTCAAGGAGAAGAATATATTGTAAATAATGAGAACGAAGAAGTCAAAGGAGATTGGGTCCTTTTCCATAATTCAGAAAGATATGATCTATAAAATATTCATATTTTAATTAAAAAGTAAGTACATATGTGAAAAGTTAATGTAACACCCCCAAAATGCTAATGAGATGATTTACGGAAAACTGCAGCGGAAGACTTAATAATAGAAGGCGCTACCACCGTCCTGATAAGGACAAGGCTCACTGAAATTATTTAATCTTGCAACTTATGTTCACAATCACAAAATCTATTAAACTGAAACACTTCAAGATCAAAGTCCATAATAGTTCAACTTCAATACCATTGACTTAATCATACCATGTGTTAACTCGCACTCCACACTATACAAGTATATTGAATATAGACCTTACTTGACTCTGAGCTCGATTCCAATATTCATGCTATGCTGAATCTACTATGAGCATTTGATGATTTCTAAAAGTGCTTGCTAAAAGGAGAAACATATGATGCTTCATCACCTAAAATGGAAAACATGAAAACAATTCGAAAATGTGAGCAAAAACTCAGTACATACATTCCTGTATTGTAAGATGAGCATAGAAACACTGTTGATGGGTACCCGTCTTTACAATTCATTTAGTTGGCAATAACAATGAAAATGAAAGTGATATGAAATTGAATTGCTCATTATTATCTGGGTGTGAACCTCTTGCAATGATATGATCTATACATAAGTGTACACCTGCCAATTCGATCAAGAGTTGAGCTGAAGTCGCGCGGGTAAATGATGGGCTGACACCCTATAGATGATAACTGACGGGGTCACAAGTTAAATGACAAATCACTGTATAAATTGATTCATTGATAAACTTATTAAGAGTTGTAACTTCATAAACATGTCCTGCTTTCTGAAGATACAGGCAATGGACGTACCTTGAATCTTTAAAAATGTCATCTGACTTGATAAATATGTTCTGACTTGATAACGCTTATGCATAATAGGGAATGATAACTAGGCCTCGACTATGTTTCATAAATGTCATTGTAGGTATGTGTAGTCAGTAAATGATCCTTACTCGCATAATTGAGTAACTAAAAGTACGTGTAACAGAAATTGAGTAATTAAATGGTATACATAACTTGGGTTCAATATAACTTCAAAACTAAATTTGTGAAAGTAATTAAATTTGATATAAAGTAAATTACAGTAAAATAGACAACAGTGAGATAAATGAGATTACAAAGGAAAAGGCCTTGATGGTGACAAATGAGGGAGTGGTTGTGGCCTTTTCTGAGATAGATTGATGATACGGGTTTAAGGCTCGCTAATGCATAGCTTGGTTCAAGGTAACAGTGAGTACACTAGATTGGCAAGACAAATACACTTTATACATTCTGAATTGAGTAAGTAATAGATGTTTGAGACCAAGAGAGATATATCTTGGTTCAAAATAGCATAAACTGTAATAACTTGGTCTAATAAATATGGTTTCTGAGTCAAAACTCTCCCGACTTCTCATATTTCATTCACAAGTCCATTCAATACAGTTTTTCACCTCAAAGAGATTATTGACCCCAATAAAAGCTATTAAACTCCCCAAACTTGGTACTTTGTTTGTAATATTCATAAATAATTTAAAAGCTCATAAACAAGCTCCCAAATTGTATACATGTCTTCTTCTTTCTCATTAATCAAGTAAAGCGCTATGAAAGTGCATGAATATTCATTTTCCCATTAAATGACCTTACTTGGCCCAAAATACACAAAATGAGTGCATGATCAATCTCACTTAATCTTTATTATTGCTTTTTACACAATGACTCAAAATGCTTCCAAAAATAACAAACTCAAAATACTCAACCAAAATTTATGAAATCTTATAGGAAATTTGAAAATAATATGGAAAATTTACAGTACAATTTTCTGAATTTTCCTCCAAGTATACACTGCATAGAAATTGGAATAACAACCCAATTTGCACCAAAGCAAGTCAGTTCACTTCAAAAATTCATAAATTTCACCCTAGACCTCAAATGGAGACATAAAACCCCAATATGAAAAGATTAAGAAGTCCTGAAAAACTTTTATTCATAACATAAAATATGATTCCCACAATAGAGTTCTCAAAATGGGGCTAAAATATAAGTGTGTCAGTTTTTAGTCCATTCTGCGCAGTTTCGGTAAAACGATCATAACGTTTTCCAAAGACCTCAGATTAAGGAGATTCAAGAGGCATTTGAAAGCTAACACACTGAACTATCTACCCACCAAAAAGCATAATTTTTTAATGGGCCAATCATTACTGGTTTAATCGTGAACTCTGCCCTATTTTGCTGACATTTCCAGCCTCACTATTTTGACTTTTCCCTATCTTTTTCATATAAATACTCACTTGAAATCATTCCAAATCACCAAAAACATCATCATAATCATCAATAAAACTAAATATTATAAAATCAAAAACCAATCAATCCATAAACATGGTTTTAACTTAAGCTTGCATGAACATGATCATCCCTAAACCCTAGCATGATTCAAGCTCAACTCCACCATGATCAATACCAAAATAACTTTTATTTCTTATCAAAACATCATGATCAATGATCACTAACATCAAAACAAGGATCAAAACTAAGATTAAAGAGCAAAACCAATAAGATCAAGTTTCAAGATTACTCACTTTGCTTGAAGAAAAGTAGACATGGAGGTGTTGTTTAGTGGTTTTGATGATTGAGGATGATAGCTTGAGGTACTAGAATGTTGGAGGGAGTCGAAAACCACCAGGGCTAGCCGGAAAGATGGCCAAAAAACACCCAAGAAGGGCTGCCAGTGCTGCTGCCGTGGGGTAGGCAGAGGAGAGAGAGAAAGTGGAGTTTGAAGATTAAGATGTGTGTTTTGACTAATCAACACTCTTGGGCTGAATTTTTATCTAGTAATGCCACCTTTTAAGCTAACCATGGTTAAGTTAACTATGATAATTAGTTAGGTTAATAAGCAAACTTGTTGGACTTCAAATTGGGCCCAAAAAAAGTCGGATTCGGAAATAAAATGATTCATAACGATAACGTTTTTGTGTAACTCAAAATTAATTTTTTGTAATGTTATAATAATAATAATAATAATAATAATAATAATAATAATAATAATAATAATAATAATAATAATAATAATAATAATAATAATAATAATAATAATAATAATAATAATAATAATAATTTCTTAAACCATAATGATCGAGGCCTACTATCGATTCACCCGATATTTAATTAATCAACAAAACTTGAATTCACAATCAATGAAACTTGAATTGCAAAATGGGACCCGAATGAAATATCCTCCAACCAGGATGATTAAATACGATAAATGAAAGTGAAAAATTTGAATGACATAAGGTAATTCGGTAAATATATAAATTGAGTGCAATTGAATTAAATAAACATGATTTGGTTAAGCAAATACCCATAAGTGATTAAATCCATAAACATGATAAATTAAATGAATAAACATAATTAATTAAATAAATAAATATGATTTAAATAAATAAATATGGGTTCGGGTCGGGTTATTACAGTTAATCTTATTAATTGAAAATATACCTTTAAGCATAACAAAGATAAAAAGTATAAGTATAGTCATGTCGGAAGTATCCAAGTATAAATTACTCCATTACAGTATTATGACAAAGATATTGATCTTTATACTTTGCTATGTGATATCAGACATATCAAATTTAATAATCAAATTACTCTCTTATGATTAAGACCAATTTATGTAATGGATCAATAGGATTTAATTGTCAACCTGAATATTATGTAAGCCTAAAATATGAACTTGTCAAAAACTTCCTATCTCTTAAAGTAAAAACTGTTCGAATGGACATGAAAAGAGGAGGATACCCACCAAGAATATTTTGAAAAATAATCTGCAAACTAGATAACAATATAAATCCAAACACTAAGATAACAATGATAGGGGTAGAAAACTTTGAAAATCCTACGCCAATGCAAAAAATTCAAATGACAAAATTCAATCCACAGGAAATAAAAATTGACAGGTCATGGATATCTAGTTTTGTCAATCCCACAAAAATCAACAAGAAAAATGTAATAAAAATTGCTGAGAATGGTAAAATTATCATTAAAGCGCAATTATTAAAAAGCATGAGTGCAAGATCAAAATAGAAAGAAGGATCTTCGACAGCTAAAGAAGAGTTTAAAGAATATGATACAATTAGTATCACCAGTGAAATGAGTAGAATGAGTTTTGAACTGCAAGAGACAGTGTAGATCGAAGTATGAGTCTAGATAAAAAAGTCATTGGATATAAAACAAGAACTGTTAGTGAGCTAGTCTATGAGGATAAATTAATAAAAAATATGACTATAGAAATATGCCATGAAGTCATAAATATAATCCCTAATAGCAACTATATCCAAATAAATGTATACTTAGAGGGATATAATAGATATGAATTGTGTGCATACATCATTGGTGGTCGTTCTATCTGTTTTCGAAAAGGATTATTATTTCTAGAATTTATGTGGAAAAAGCGAAGAATCCTTTACAAGTAAGGATATCTGATAATAGCATTATGCCTGACAACGAAGCTATAGAAGGATTATCCATAGAAATAGGAGGCGTCCAATGCATTATACTAGTTTTATGGGCTATTGATAAGCCCTTTTATGATATGATTATTGAAAACAATTTTTAGAGGTTATATTGCCCATGCATCCATATCATAAACAAATAATATTTACAATAAATGGTCACTCAGTTCCTATTGATAAATTAAATAAAGCTTACACACCAGAAGATTGAATTTACACACAACTAGCATGGTGAGAAGGTAATCCTTGCACAATGTAAGATAGCACTAACAATCTCACTACTTGAGTTATCTATTAAAGAGCAAATTGCTAACTAATGAGAGCAATTATGCAAAGAACTCTACTCTGGTAATCCTTTAAAATTTTGGAATAAAGATAAGATAGTTGCAAAATCACTTTGTTAAACCCTAACACTATTATTTGAGTTAAACAAATTGTGTATACACACTAGGATACCAAGAATTTGACAAGCAAATCAAAGAACTTTTGGACAAAGGGTTAATTAGGAATAATAAGAGTCCTCACACCAGTCTCTCTTTATAGTAAGAAATCATGCTGAAGAGAAAGAGGAAAAGCTAAAATGGTAATTAATTACAAAAAACTTAATGATAATACTGTCTTTGATGGTTATTATATTCCTAACAAAATAGTCATGTTCAACAGAGTTCAAAGAACCTCTTGATTCTAAAAAATGCATTCCTTTAACCACTTTTAGTGCTCCTCAAGGACATTATGAATTGATAGAAATGTCATTCGGTCTTAAAAATGCACCCCAAATATTTCAAAGAAGAATAGATAACATCTTCAAATATCTTAATCACTACTGTGTTGTTGACATCGATGATATCCTTGTTTTTTCCAAGATCATAGAACAGCATAAAGATGACGTCTTGGCATGGTATTATTCTTGATAAGAACAAGTACATTTATCTTGAACAAGAAATCGATTTGTTACGTCTAGAGATAAAAATTGGACAAATCATCCTACAAAAATATATTCTAGAAAAAATAGAAAATTTTCTTGAAAAGATTGAAGATAGGAAGCAATTAGAAAGATTTCTTGGACGTCTTACCTATGCTTCAGATTTCATTAAAAATCTAGCTAAATTAAGAAAATCACTGCAGCAAAAACTCAAGAAAGAAGTAAGTTGGACATGGACCCCTAGTGATTCAAAGATTGTCCAAAACTTCAAAAAGATTTGTAAAATCTTCATGTTCTTAATTTGCTTATGAAGAAGATGATTTAATTCTTAAGACATACGCCAGCGTCAAACACTAGAGTGCAGTACTCAAAATCAAAGAAGGAGAAAAACTATGCAAATATTGCTGTGGAAGTTTTAATAAAGTAGAATACAACTATCCTACAATGGAAAAAGAAATCCTTGCAGTCATAAGGAGAATTGAAAATTTCTTAATCCTTTTAGCCCCATAACCCTTTTCTTATTCAAACTGATTGTAAATGAATACTTGGTTTTGTGAAATTTTTTTTATCAAATATGCAAGCTCAAGGGCAGCTGATGCATTGACAATTATGATTTAACTAGCTTTCTTTCTATATTGAACATATACAGAGATTGAAGAATTCTCTAGAAGATAGTTTAACTTGAGAACTTGCCAAAGGTGACCAACAGAGCAGAACTTCTGCTGGAAAAAGGAGGAAATCCAAAATGAAATTCCATTACCACTAGAACGAGTTTATCCTTCTACTAGAATCCTTATGGATATTTTCAAATTTCATACAAAAAGTGTATCACTCTTTAGTCTGCTGTCTTCTGCCGATCAAATAGCAGAAATATTTATTTGTCTAGAGTTACAAATGAAAGACCTACAGTGTCTTTATGATATTCAAGAAAAAAAAATAAGTTTTCATGTTCAAGAAAAATAGTTTAATGAATGGTATGCATGCAGCCAACATCGACTACTATCATAATTATTCTTATGGTATTTGGGACTCATGGAATACTACAATCTTCTTTTCTGATAGATCTGGAGTTGGGCGTGTTAGATTCACAGCAAATTCAACATCTCCAGATGACCCCACCATAAATGCCTGGGAATATGGAATGGTAGCTTACCTCATGGAAATCCTAGATCCAAAGTACCCATTCTTCTTAAGACTAACTAAGTGTCAACAGTGCACGTTTAAGAGGATGTAACACCCTATCCTCGAGGGTTAGGGGTGTTATTGACTTTAAAATTTTTGGAGTGAAACGCATAGAGTTCCACCTAAAAACTAACTATAACCTAGGCTTAAAGCTTTACATTAGGTCCCTACAATAATAGAACATATAAGATATATCCAAATAAGCTTGACGGCTACACACTAGAGATCAAAACTCTGTGGGCCACATGCCGACAATACACCACATATAAGGTCCAATAAGAAGAAAGAAATGGAAGATACAACTTGAAGGATCACACATCCAGAGCGTTGGGATTTACACCTCAAAAATAATTAACTCCAGCTAAAGCAAATGACTAACAGTTCAGATGGTTGGCCAACACAACCATTCAGAGCGACTACTGTTCATATGCAATGACATGAACTATAGTAATTAACTTTCATATGCTCAAGAACTTAAAAAATACCTCACTTTACATCATTGGACTCATGAATCTACGTATAGATATACATATAGCTCCTTTTCCAAAGCAAAAGGAAGGTTTCAACTCAGCTTACATGAACCAATTTCTACTTGTCATATCAAGGACTTGCGAAAAGGGAAATAGAGAGGGGAATGAGCTACCACACGTTCAATGAGTGATTCTTAACCCCTGGAAAACAAAATAGTTGCATATAATACTTTTAAGTAGCAATCACACACAATTCGATATTTACTATCACATAATAATCATATAAGATCTCCCATATTCATCAATACTTCTATAATGCTTAGAATTCAATTGGCATCCCTTCCCTTCTTCTATTCCATGCATAAGAGTTCTCAACTTGCCTAACATATGGCTCTTGGAACTTAGCAGTGACAACCACTTGTTACTCTTGTTTAACACCACGTAATAGACATACAAGACTCAATAGCAAACTCCCTCCTGCTAAAATCCAAGCATTGAGAACAGTAGGTCGGTCCATTCACACAAAAGCACTTAACATCAAAGAGTTCAATTAGAGTTATTGATGTAAGTTCTTTTTGTAAGAAAATGGAAATAATACATAGACAGGAAAGGATCTTCACTTGAACCACATTAAACATTTATTAAAGAAGCAATCCCACGGAAGTCATTTCAATCTCCACATAAGAATTTATAGAAGACACATACGTAAACATTTATGCTAGCATAATCCTCAAATGAGGAGTTATCAACTTACAATGAGTAAGAAATCATTTTCTGCGCATTGGATTCACATGTAAGGGTTCTCTTAAAGTGAGTTTCATAACTCACGACTCATGATATCCCAATGGCCACTCATAATCGATGAGCGTTTATCCTCATCAAGAGCTTCTAGGGTTCCTACTTTTGGGTCTACTCCCTAGGAATTAGGGTTCCCGTATACCAGGTCTGCTCCCTAAACTTGTGTTCTACCCTCATAAGGGTCCTCTAGGGTTCCCACTTCTTCGTCTGCTCCCTAGGAATTAGGGTTCCTGCTTCTGGGTCCGCTCCTTAAGAATTCACTAGCACTATCCTCTTAGCCAAAAATATTTTAGATGCACCTCACTTTCAACGCATTTCGCATCAAAATTCCCATTACAACACAACAATGGCATTTCCATGTTCAAGAACACTAATATGCCTTAATAAAATCAAGTCGACCTATGAAAAGCATATAACCACTCATTTTAGCAAAACACGATTGTAAACGAATTAACGGGCAAGTTTAGCTGCTGGTATGCTAAATCCTTGGCCTAATTTTGACTATCATGCTAAATTCCTGCACACAAATATGCAAATACATGCCACATTTTGGGTTCATCTACAGTTAGCTAGTTTAACTCAACCTTCTAAGGTAATTGGAATGACACTTAACAGTAATTCAAGAACTACGAGACTCATCATCCATCTAAATCATCTACTTCTAAAGTATAAACCATAGAGGCAGCCCTACATTATTAGTTTATTACATTCAGTAAATTTAGTTCTTCTAGTTCAGGTTAAGGTTCAAGTTTAGTAATGATTAGGCTAAATTGGTGTGAGGCACTGTTCGATTCATGGAACCGATTCACCATTGAATCGAATTGCTGAACCTGTTGGCCAACCCCCCTACTCTCAGCTTACTCCTTAGGCATAACATACACATGACCAAAAACTAACAACAACATGAATTTTCGACTTAGCACAACCTTAATGTTGCTATCAAAAATTGACATATAAATCAATTAAATTGACCACAAACATAGTAAGTGCACTTCAGTAAGCATTCAAATTCGCTAAAAGTCCCGAGCTACCTCGTTCCAACACCACCCATAAAATTCACCTCAAAATCACATCACTATCAAACCAAATAGCTTATTCAAGCCTCCCCCTCATACCAAACTCCACAAATCAAATCAATTTTTTTCTGGCCTGTATCTTGATCTCTATCATGGTTAAAGCAAAGTAGTAGAAAAGATTTAAAATTACTTATAATTGGACAGGATTGAAAACCACCCCCTCGTTCCAAGCTATTGTATCCAAATAACGGTTGGATATGGCGCATACAAGTCGAGTTCTGGCTCTATTATCGCTATTGCTCCTCCTTATGTCCCTCAGTCTAGCTAACCACCGGCCATGAAGGTGGTGGTGTTGGTGCCATGTAGTGGTGGGGACGGGTTAGGGTTTCACCCTCTGCCCCTTCATCTCATGCTTTCTATGTGCACATCCCATGGCCACTAGTAGAGTGAGCCTGCTCCACCCATTCGCATCCTCGCCAGTAACCACTGGTATCCGCCGCCCCTTTGCTCTCTCTCCCCCCCTCTCTCTTATGGTTGAGGTGGTTGCACGTCCCAGGCAGCAGGCATGGCCTGCACCTCACCGCCAGTCAGCGGCCGCCACATCGCCTCCCTCTTCTCTCTCTTCGCCCTTCAATATCTCTCCTCGTGGTGGTTGCAGTAGAGCAGGAGCCGAGCCCTTGCCCTCGCCCTCGCCCTCTGTCTCTGTTCTTTCGAAGAAAGGGGGCTCCAACCCCTTTCTTGTTTTCTTTCCTTTTCTTTTTTAATCCATTCAATTAAGATGAATTTGGGTCTAAATAACCTAACCCCAATTGATCCCGACTGCAATATCCCAATTCTACTTGCCAATCTCGCGTAATTACAACCTCGACCTAATTTTTAACGAACCCACTAATTTCACGTAGTCACATAATAAATCAGGAAAATTTATAAAATTGCTTCACATATATCATGATGCTCAATTAGCATGCAAACAAAAATAGTCTAACATAGCCAATTAAATAAAACATAATTAATGAAAATATTAATCTAAATAGTTAGCCGAAATTAAAAATTCTCGGTTCTTGTATTATCTCCCCACTTAAAAGAATTTCATCCTTAAAATTCCAACGCCTAAGGCAATGACAAAACATGATACTCATAAACACAGAGCATAAACCACATAGAATGACAAAGGTGTTTAGATCTCACAATAAAACTGGATAATAAATTCCTTCTTCAAAATAGGAAAGAAAACAGTTTATGATCCAGCCTCCTCTTCGCCAACTCTCTGCGTCCACTCATTCTATTAAGGTGCCGAGGGAAATTGCATAGAAGAGGGGAAGATGAGTTGGCATGAATAACCATATCAAACTCGCTTTAAACCGAACACAGACTTTTAATCTAATTCTGAGCAATACTGGCATAGTGACTAACAATTCTATGTAAACATATCGGTATAAATTCGTACTTAAGGCTTTCTTGTATAGCAACTCAACTAGAACATTTTAAGATCATATCAAGGCAGTCAACTAAGTCAAGTTCATGCAGAAGCATGAAGTAATCGATTTATTTCAGAATCAAGTCAATCAACAAGATCTTTCATATCGCAATGGGTTGGTAACGATATCACATCATATAACCTCACATTAGTATAATGACATTGCATAGAATCAACATCTCAGCATCCCAAACCTAAGAATCATGGAAATATGCAAATATAATGCATTGCTCATAGACTTAAATCTCAACCCCCTTTTATCCCAATTAGATTATCAAGAGTACATACCCTAGCATAAGTAGGTCACATCATTTCATACACTTCAATTAATCAGATCGACAATCATATTCCATAGATCAATTGTTTATATAGCTTCATTATGACCATGAATACACCTAGCGCTTTTGTATTTTGCTCGAAATACTTATAAGTAAGCATACAAATATGTAAATGTTGATCCTTGTTTTGAAAAATAGTAGGGGTGGTACGCAAAATAATAACACAACGTCCCAATCACAAGGTACTTAGAATTGAGGTAAAGCCACGTATAATAATTACGATATAGCAAAATAGTAATGGCAGCAAGTAAGCATAATAACTAGCATAACACCACTCTAGAATTCCCTATGAAAACTACCATAGGGCACGTAACACTTATAGCTCAAAACATAGCACAAGATAGCTTAGTTATATCATGCCAAGGCATTTAGTTAGGTCATACTAAGGATTATTTTACACACACTCATTCATGATCCTTCAAGTCAAGAATTCAACTCTAAGTATGGGTACATTGGTATGCCATCCGATCAACATAGAACACAAGGCAAGAATATACAAATGAAACTCTTATGGTCGCCACATTATGCATTAAGTAGGTGTGTATCTAGTTATTCAAACTATAATATGAGATAAAGAATTCATGGAGTGAAAATAATGACAAAGAGATCAACCGAGCAATGAATTGCATAAGTTAAATCATTTAACTAGTCCAACCACTTGCTTAACTAATCTTCAAGACAAGCAACTTCTAGAAGTGTATTTACTATACTCTTCATTCATAAAACACATAAATGACCATGTATAACGAATTTAAATAACTATATAAGCTTCCATGGACTTTACATTGTACATAATGCCAAGGGTATGCTTTAAAACACACAGGTTCATAGTAGTGTCCCACTAAAGGACATCTAGGCAAGTTTTTACAATTTCGACCCTCATTTGCAGCCTAGGATCAAAGGTATGCCACGAGGGTTGTCTAAAATTGTTAGGAGCTAGCCACCGACAAGCTAGCAATCGTTTTGGGGTAAGAACAGTGGCACTAATGGCCTTGTGAATATATGTTGAGACCTTATGACACTCTGTCTCATAGGTGATTGTAGGAGTCTTAGGAACTTGTAGTACGGAAAGAAAGGTTCAACCTCCTGTAGAGATTTCTGACTTCTGCTGTTAAGGAAGTAGTGGAAAGGTATGGATCACCGCCCCATGAGGTGACAAGGTGACGCACATAGTACAGCAATTCCAAAGTTTGTCAGGTTGTTCCTTTGGGTTTCCTTTCTAGGTGTATTGGGGTTTGATATAACTAGGACACTGCCAATCCCACAACAATGATAACATTCCGTACAACAGTACACATAATAACTAGTTGACTGATGAGTAATGGTAGTTACATGATAGGAAACAAGAGATACTTTCCATGTAAACAACAAGTCTAGATTATGACCACATATAAGTAATAATGACAAGTATACCCGATGCTCGAAATAACACTTATGCAACAATCAACAAGACTCTATTTATCTTCAAAATTTACATGCGTGCATGTCGAAACGGCACTTATTTTCCTTAAACAATTCACAATCCATACAAGAAGCTATCATTTAGTAGGATTATCAAACATAGAAGGCAAGTTATAATCCACTTTTTAATGGTTTATCATTAATAAATCTAGTGGTATACACATCTTCGCACGAATACACTCATAAACAACATCCAAACGTGTATAAGGGCACACATTCACGCATTTCAACCCATGCATTAGCACAAAATGAATGCAAGTCTTCAAGTAAGAGAGCAAAACGTGACTCAATATTTGAAAAAACTTTGACATTTGAAGGTCCTTGGGTTTTGAAAAAGGAGAATAGTTTAACCATTTCTAGCCTCTTTTCTACCAGCTTTGAGTACATCTGCTCACTCCATTATAAGGCTTGAGGAGCAAATCGGACACAAGGGCAAGGAATAAGCTTGGCGTTAGATATTCCCAACCTTCCGAGTTCAAAACCAAGAGTACTTTAAACTTTCAATTAAATATTAAATGTATATGCAGAAAAATAATTACTGACTGAGCTAACACTTAGCTTACTCACGAGAATACAACTCATTTAGGACATATTCTAACACACAATTGACTTTCATTTCATCAGTGCATTCCAATCACACAACAATTAATCAGGCAAATCAATTAGCACATCAAAACACATTGTAGTCAAAGTACGCCATATAACATATCACTACTCAAGATGTGCATATACCACGATATGAAATGCAAGACTCACGTCGCGGCCTGTAGTCGCTGGACCTTGCTCTAATAACATGTGTAACACCTCTATCCCCTAGGGTTAGGGACATTATTGACTTCAAAAATTTTAGAGCGAAACGGACAGAGTTCCGCCTAAAGACTAACTATAACCTAGGCTTAAAGTCTCCTACAATAACAAAATATAAAAGATATATCCAAACAAGCTCTATGGCTACACATCAAAACCACAACTATATGGGCCACACGCTTGGAGTACACCTAGTATAAGGTTCAATAAGAAGAAAGAAATGGAAGATACAGCTCGACGAATCATACATCCGGAGCATTGGGATTTACATTTCAAAAATAATTAACTCTAACTAAACCAAAGGACCAACTGTTTAGATGGTTGGCCCGTATAATCATTCAGAACAACTGCTGTTCCATATGCAATTACGTGAACTATAGTAATTAATTACATATGCTTGAGAACTTAAAAATACCTCACTTTATATCATTTGACTCATGAATCTACATATAGATATACATGCAACTCCTTTTCCAAAGCAAAAGGAAGGTTTTAACTTGGCTTACATGAATCGAACTCTACCTATCACATCAAGGACCTGGGAAAAAGGGAAATAGAGAGAGGAATAAGTTACCACATGCTCAGTGAGTGATTCTTAACCCCAGTAAAACAAAACAGTTGCATGTAATCCTTTTAAGTAGCAATCACACACAATTTGGTATTTACTGTCACATAATAATCATATAAAATCTCCCATATTCATCAATACTTCTATAATCCTTAGAATTCAATTGGTGTCCCTTCCCTTCTTCTATTCCATGCATACGAGTTCTCAACTTGCCTAACCTATGAATCTTGCAATTTAGCAGTGACACCATATAATGGACATAAAGGACTCAATAGCAAAATACCTCATGCTAAAATCCAGGCATTGAGAACAGTGGGTCGGTCCATTCACACATAAGAACTTAACATCAAAGAGTTCAATTAGAGTTATTAATTGGAGTTCTTTTCGTAAGAAAGTGAAATTAATACATAGACAGGCAAGGATCCTCACTTGAACCATGTTATAAAAAGAAGCAACCCTTCATAGGGAAGCCATTTCAATCTCCACATAAGCATTTATAGAGGACATATGCACATTTTAAACATTTGTGCTAGCATAATCGTCAAGCAAGTTTGCTCCCTAAACTTGTGTTGTACCCTCATTAGGGTCCCCTAGGGTTTCTACTTCTGGGTCTGCTCCCTTGGAATTAGGGTTTCAGCTTATCGTGTCTCCTCCCTAAACTTATATCTTACCATTGTCAGGGTTCTCTAGGGTTCCCACTTCTGGCTACTCCCTAGGAATTAGGGTTTCTGCTTATTGGGTCTTCTCGCTAAACTTATATCTTACCTTCGTTAGGGTCCTCTAGGGTTCCCACTTCTGGGTTTGCTCCCTAGGAATTCACTCTCACTATCATCTTAGACCAAACCATTTAAGATGCATCTCACTTTCATCACATTTTGCATCAAAATTCCCATTCTATCACAACAATGACGTTTCCATTTTCAAGAAGGCTAACAAGCCTTAACAACATCAAGTGGACTTATGAAAAGCATGTAACCGCTCATTTTAGAAAAGTGCGATTGTGAACGAGTTAACAACCAAGTTTAGTAGGTGGTATGCGAAATCCTTGGCCTAATTTTGACTATCTTGCTAAATTCTCACACACACATATGCAAACACATGCCGCATTTTTTGTTCATCTACAACTAGCTGGTTTAACTTAACCATCCAAGGTAACTGGAATGACACTTAATAGTAATTCAAGAATTATGAGACTCATCATCCATGTAAATCATCCTAGTTCTCAAGTATAAATCGTGTAGGCAGCCCTACATTATCAGTTTATTACATTTAGCAAATTTAGTTCCTGTAGTTCAGATCAAGGTTCAAATTTAGCAATGATAAGGTTGAATTGGAGCAAGGCGCTGCTTGGTTCATGGAATCGATTCACCTTTGAATCGAATCACTGAACCGGTTGGCCAACTCCCTTGGTCTCAGCTTACTCCTTAGGCACGACATACCCAAGACCAAAAACTGCTAACAACACACATTTTTGACTTAGAGCAAACTTAATGATGCTATAGAAAATTAACATATAAATCAATTAAATTGACCACAAACATAGCAAGTGCACTTCAACAAACATTCAAATTCGCTAAACATCTCGAGCTCCCTTGTCACAATACTACCCACAAAATTCACCTCAAAATCACATCATTATTAAACCAAATAGCTTATTCAAGCCTCCTCCTCCTACCAAACTCCACAAATCAAATCAATTTTTGTCTGGCCTATATCTTGATCTCTATCATGGCCCAAACAAAAGTAATAGAAAAGATTTAAAATTACTTACAATTGAAAGGGATTGAAAACCACCCACCTCATTCCAAGCTACTAGAGCTGAATAAGGGTTGGGTGAGGGGCATGCTGGTCGAGGTCTCCATCTACTGCTGCTACTGCTCCTCTTTTTTTCCCTTGGCCTAACTAGCCACCAGCCATGAAGGTGGTGGTGTTGGTGCCATGTGGGGCTGGGGATGGGTTAGGGTTTCACCCTCTGCCCCTTTATCTCATCATTGCTATGCATACACCTCGTGGACACTAGCAAAGAGAGCCCGCTTCACCCTTGCATAATCTCCAGTAACTACTGGCATCCAACACGACCACCCCTTTCCTCTCTCTCTCTCTTTCTCTCTCTCTCGCGGTCAAGGTGGTTGCGCAACCCAAGCAACAGGCGTGACAGGCACACCACCACCGATTTGCAGCCGCCCCATCACTGCCTTCGTTTCTCTCTTTCTCCTTTGGTCTCTCTCCTCACGGTGGTTGTAGTCAGGTAGGAGCTGAGCCCTCCCCTCCCCCTCTATTTCTGTTCTTTCAAAGAAAGGGGGCTCCATCCCCTTTTGTTGTTTTCTTTCGTTTTCCTTTTTTTTTGTCCATTAAACTAAGATGAATTTGGGTCTAAATAATCTAGCCCCAATCGACGTCGACCGCAATATCCTAATTCAACTTACCAATCTCGCGTAATTACACCTTGACCTAATTTTTAACGAACCCATTAATTTCACGTAATCGCATAATAAATCAAGAAAATTTATAAAATTACTTAACATAAATAATTACGCTCAATTAGGATGCAAACAAAAATAGCCTAACATAGGCGATTACATAAAATATAATTAATGAAAATATTAATCTAAATAGTTAGCCCAAATTAAAACTTGTAAGCCATTACAGAGGATCCATTGGATTCTAACATCTCTTGATTGTCCAACCAAAATTCCATACAATAGAAGTTTGTATGTCAAAGTACATTGCGCAGTAATTGAATATGAAAATGAAAAAGCTAAACTAGCCCATTATCTTGTTCAATTGGTTGATTTAAACGATCGTAATAACCAACAACAAGAATGGTTTGCAGAACGATAAGAAGGAGTTAGTGATATTGCTTTAGCAAGAATCATTGGTGTTTACAATATTTATCATCAAATGTAGGCATTAATTAAGCAACAAAAAACACTAATTTATTAGGAAAACAATACTTTCATTCATCGTATCGGTCTCAACAAATATATGAAGGTGGAAGGAGCCACTTCAAAAGATGTCTTTGATTATCTCTTTGATGTTAGAGCTAGAGAATTCTTATTAGGAAAAGGAAATAAATATCTTCATGAATTATTTGAAAGATGGGGTCCAGACCAACTTCAACTTGATGAAGATTTTGATGAATACCTAGATAATGATGGACTAGAGGACATTATTGGAGATGAAGGCATGCTCAATCTCAATATAGATGACTAGCGTTGTCAGTATTATGCGGTCTGAAACATCGTTGCACCTTTATTGTACTATTTTATCAAGTGTCAAGTCAATAAACTAATACAGTCTATTGTAAACATGTGAGTGCAGCTGCAGTCAAGTAAAAATATCATTGTATGTACTATAGCCATTAGAGCATCCTATATAGTCCATCTCCTCTATAAAAGGAGAGGTTGGGTGCTAAGAAGGGACACGGTTATTTGAACATACTTGAGCAAAAGGAAAGTCGGCTATCTTCCTTTCTCTATGAGCAAGCATCTCTAATTATCTTAGTTATTTAAGTCACTCTTCAAATTTTTCCATTGTAATCTTTCCACTTTCAAGTTTTCAATAAATGAAGGTTCCCAGTAGGAAACGTTATTCAATTGGCTTATGTCTTAAATATTATGATTTCTTGATTAAGGTCTCACTATCATTAAAAATATAAAGACTCGGTTAGTGACTATAGTCCGAGGTAGGAAATGAAGCGGATCTGTTCTATGCCTGATCTAAGGAAAGTAGGGTTGAGATAAGCCAAAAGGTAGAGGAACGCTAAGGTCCAATGACGACTAAGTTCAAGTAATGGTCGAAACTCTTTAATTAAGTTTTAATAATTTTGCTAAGCATAATGGACCTCTAATCACAAAAAATATAAAATTTATGATATAAGTAGTAGATTATGATAACTAGTGCCAGTAAAGTCATTATAAGAAGTTTAAACATTAATATATGCTTAGTTTTCAAAAAAGCCCAAAAATTTGAGTGTTTGCACTTTGAACCCCATCTGGGTCAAAAATAGAAATTTTATAAAGTTTTGTTTCATTAAATAAATATTTGTCACTGAGAAATGATTTAAACCAAAGAGTCATACTCCGAAAAGCATTTACACTAAACTATGGAGTCCCAAAAATATTTTTATAAAAACATGAGGTCAGAAACCAATTACACCAAGCCACAGTAGATTAGAAAGAAATTTTTTCTTTAAGGATCGTCGAATTGCTTGTGCTAGCTCATTGGCTCTTTCTATCATATGGAAATTCAAGTAAGAAACGACTTCTTAGAATTAATGATGTATGCAGTTTTCATATATGATAATCTAACTTAATTAATGAAACATAAATGACATGAAAATTCATCTATAGTGGGATGATTTTTGTTTAACTGAAACCTGAATCACTTTTAAGGTTTCATGTCCCAAAAATTGGTCTCCGCGGAAAGGAAAGATTCGAAGGTATGAATGAGCCTCCGGATTTTTTCAAGACTCAAAAAGGACCAAAATTAAGCTTAATTCAACTATTCATTTTATCATTCTATTATGCAAGGTTTAGCATAACGACAAAGTTGAATTACTAATACAAATGGTTTGCAGGGGCTGAACTATAGTGGGGTCACGTTGAATTAGGTGAGTCCACTTCAAAAAAGAAAAATTCTGCATCATGTAAAAAATAGACAACGGAATTTAATTCATCTAATATTTGAGCGCATTGAATACATGTGAAAGGATTTGGGCCAACGATTGGAAGGTTGCTTTAAATTTGGGTAGTATTGTCATGTGCAGGGAGTCACAGGTTCGAAGTATGGTACCTAGTCCTTTTGCTCAAAAGCTATTTTTTTGTTAACCACTTGGGTCGGCTCCGCGCTATCATTCTTAGTTTTTGATTTTTTCCTGTCGACATAGAAAGACAGAGAAACCCCCCGTCGACCTCCACTCCTGCTCGCCCACGCCTAGCCATCTGCCATTGGCCGCCAACTGCACTGGTCGGCTGCCCTTAACCCACCAAGTGCACCACTCTGTGGCACACTCAATCGGCGCCTGTGCCCCACAATCACTAACAACAATTTGTGTGACAGAGTATTAGATAAGTTTTTGAATGATGTTGCACGTTACTTATTTTGAGGATGATTTTTTCGAAAGAGTATCAAACGATGATATAATGTATTGCTTTCAAGACATGAAAGCTAGTCAATAACAATTGCTTTGATTGTATTAGCTTTGTAATTTCATTTTCATGACTATCGTTAAATTTAAAATTTAAAATTATGAATGTATTTAAATCCCGACTTCACTTGATTTAATTCCTAGATTCGCCACTGATGGTTTGGCTCTTGTTCTTTCAATATTGTTTCGGTTTCGAGTCTTGTGTATTGAGAAAATATATGATTAATAATATTAATTTGACTCTAATAACAACCCCAAGATTCAAGGGGAGAAAATGTTTAGACTAATTCATGCCCTTACTCCAGAAAAAGAAAAAGGTTATCCATCGATTCACTTTCAAGTTGCATTGGACTTTCTTGTTTTTGTTGTTCCTTTTCTGTGGCAACTTACGTGTGGAAAGGGGCAGATTTAGAAGTATAAACATTAACAATGTTTGCACAAAGCATAACTAGCTTTTGTAAAATATGAATGCTTGGATGACATCGTCTTATGAAAGTGTTGATATGGAACAAACTTTTGGAGGGATGACTTGCTAGAGATTTTAGGTAACCAGTAACTCATTTTATAGTGACTTCTTAATTTGCAAGTGACTAATAATATACTTGAAAGCATCTTCGTAAAATCCCTCTAAATGAGAGATTAGTTATCTTCATAATTTTTAAAATTCACTGCAAACATAATCGTCCCACAATATCTTTTAAGCAAGACTGCCTTATGCATGCAAGACCTAAAGAAATGGGTGTCACCTATCAAACACAAGGCATCGTCTGCAAATTGGAGGATCAAGGAAATGAACATTTGCAACTATAACTCCAATTTCCAACCCTATAGGGGTGTGCAAAGACACCGACCAACCAAAAATGCCGAAACTCGAGAATTCAGGTATCAGCACCGAAAAGTCAGGTACCTGAACCGGAACTTTGATATACCTTTATTTTCTAAGAATGATTTATGTTAATATATCTTGGCATCTGGGTTGAATAGGTTATTTTTATGAGAGTAGTTTTGGCATTTGGCATAAGTGTAAAACAAGGTGCGATATCGTAACTTTGTAGGTATATTGTGGGTTCATTTTTGTTTTGAACGACAAATGTTTAACACTACATAATTTTTATTGAGTCAGAAATTTTAAAGAGGGTAAATTAAAATTTTGGAAAATTCTCTCAGCAAAAAAGTTAATGCCCTACCTAGTGCTAGTAAAAATTTGGGTTCGGATCAAAATCAGGTCCAAACAAATCAGACAATATCAAAATTCGAACAAGAAATTGATGATCAATACCCAATTTTTTTCCTAGCTAGACAGCTCGGACAAGCTAAGTTCAGGCTCGGACCATAGAAAGCGAAAAATGTTGTGTTCGGATTTAAAATTTGGACGAAAAATTCATGATTGTACCCAATTTTTTCTAAGTCGGACAGATTTAGGTATTCGGGTCCGACAAATTATTGCCAGCACTAGCTCATTCTCAAGGCCTCAAACGTTTTTAGATAAGTGGTAGATAAATGGGCTCTTCTTCCTTTTTTCTTTAGGCTGTAAATATCAATATTAAAAACCATTACTTGAATCGTACCAAACGGGAACATTTGATTCAGCTCAGGACCTAGATATTTTTGAACCCAAATTATAGGGTAACTAAATTGAAGTGATCAGTGGGCAACCAAATACAAGTGCTACCAAACCATTGATGCCAATCAGTCAATTTTAATGATAAAGAAAATACAATGATAAGTGCGGCGCGAAGAACAGAGAGGAGCCAGATACTTGAGTCAGTTGAGTGTTGGGGTATGCTAAACTAGCATGTTTGTCTTGCACAGCATGACTCTGAAGTTTTTGTCTATAGTATACTTATCTATAAAATAATAAATCATCTAGTATTCTTTGTGATGTATAAATTTTTTTTTATTTTTTAAAATTAATAATTTTCAAACCTAAAGTACAATTATTAGGTGGCGCACATTATAAGAAATCAATTGAAATTACTATGTATTAAAATAGATTTGATTAGCTTAGTTAAATATATATGCACTTGTTATATATTAATAAATTTGATGCATGATTCCTTGTATATTGTTAGCATTTATAGTTTATAATAAAACACACCATAAAGTTATCACACTTTTGCAGATTTAGAAAACTTTCACATATCACATTAAGAATAAGAATGTATTAAAGGAAAGATAATCTTATGACCCAACCACCCCAAAATTGGTAATAATGGCTTGGGCTCTTCTATTTTGAAATTGAAAACAACTTGGTGGGCTTTGATATTTCATAGAGGGAGTATCTAGTAAAGGGAAGATAATTTTACTGTAGTAACTTGTTAATATTGACTTGGGATCTCTTACCTCTAAAATTGAATGCAATTTGGAACCTTGTGGTTATAATATGTTGGTGGTATTACATACAGTATATGGAATTTATAACTATGATTCTATTGTATTGAAGATATTTATATTTATTTAACAAGATACGTTAAAAATTAGTG
This sequence comes from Selenicereus undatus, assembly GCA_017589665.1. Lineage (NCBI taxonomy): Eukaryota > Viridiplantae > Streptophyta > Magnoliopsida > Caryophyllales > Cactaceae > Selenicereus > Selenicereus undatus. Next base: position 59,692,860 of record JACYFF010031958.1, read on the forward strand.
CATTTATTTTATTATGTCATTAATACATTACTCTTTGTATTTTGGTGGTGAGAGTTTAATATAATACATTATTATGATGTTTATGATATAATGCATACAAACGTCATTCTAATTATGTGAATATCTTCCGCAATCATATGTACTCAAAAGAGAGAACAAAACCAAAACCCCCATATTGTGATGTACAATAAGTTAAGATCATAGTCATAGTCCCTTAATATGATATGAATATCTTTATAATACCAGAATCTTTATTACATGAATACATACTCAGGCAATATAATGTCACATATTTATATTCTTCCTATAAGTATCTTTATTATGTGTTAATTATTAATACAATTGATTTAATTGACAATATAATGCTAGAATCTTTCTAATATAATGCATGATTTCTTTTGATAAAAAAATATAATGCATGGTTTTTGGTATAACACATTATTAACATATAATGAATTATCTTTTCTAGTAATAAGGATGGATTTTTTTAAGAAGTAAATTATGTAAGAGTGACATGTCTTAAAAAATTATGAGGTTTTGTTTTGTCTCCTTGAACCTTGAACCCATTAGATGTATAGAAAAATTTTGAACTTTTCTAATTGTAATAACTATATGGAAAAATCATAGCAAACTATACGTAATTCATGGAGTTTGTAAAAAAATTATTTGAGCCTCTATTTAAAAAAAAAGTACAATAGATCTTTTTTTTAAAGTTAAGTGAAAAAACTCAATCCCAAAATTATTTGTGAATGTGAAAAAAGAAAAATCAATTTATAATGTTTTAAACTAATAGTGGATTTCCCAATGCTTTTTTTATAAGTAATTGGGCACAAGAGTTTTGCATGATTCATAAATTATTTATTATTCATGTAACAAACTATTTGTGGTAAGACCACATCATTGTAGTAATTATAGTAGTAGTAATAACAACAACAATAACAACAACAACAACAACAACAACAACAGAAATAGTAACAGCAACTGTAGTAGCTGTATTAGTAGTAGTAACAACAGTAATAGTAGTAGTAGTAATTGTTGTTATTGTAGTGATAATAATAATAGAATAATCATATAGTCACAGTAAATAGTATATGTAACTAACATCATAATGTGTCCAATACTTTGATATTCGATACTTATCATAATGAAGATATTTTATTATTTATTATTTCAATTAAAGATAATAATTTAAGTAGCTTACAGTGAAGTTCGAAAATAGGTTAGGAAAAATCCAAAAATCTAAAAATTTGACAGGTAATATATGCTAACAATGGGACATTCTATATATATATATATATATATATATATATATATATATGTGTGTGTGTGTGTGTGTGTGTGTGTGTGTGTGTGTGTGTGTGTGT
>JACYFF010031958.1:59694233-59714726 GCA_017589665.1 Selenicereus undatus
GTGTGTGTGTGTGTGTGTGTGTGTGTGTGTGTGTGTGTGTGTGTGTGCACGCGCGCGCATGTGTGTATATGTATATGTATATGTGTGTATGTATGTATATATGTGTGTGCGTGGGGTGGGGGGGACATTATCAAAATTAAGTGTACAACTAACCCAAAAAAGGGGGAAAACCTACAGAGAATGTTCCAATTTATAGGGATCAGCACCAATTCAAGATGTCTAATGATGTCCCATTGCTATTTTGTATTTTGGACCCAAAAACACATTAGTTGTTGTTATGTTTGCATAAGTGTTTCCCATGTTAGGTCCAAGTGAAGATTGTAGGTTGTAAAATGATAGTCTATATGTCAAAATAGGAATGATGGTCTAAAGGATTGTTACTTAGTAGGCCAACTACCTATTAAATACAATTGGTTTCACGCTATGAGCAACATATGTGGTATCAGAGCTTTTGTTTTCTTTTTTTTGGGTAAGAAAGGTAAGTGAGTAATTGATGCAGTTCAAGAACCAGTTCAGGACCCTCAACCAGAAACAGTCAAGGACTTGCATGTCAGTCACCAACAAAGCCTATTCTGTGAGGCAATGCAGTTTAGCTTGGAAGCAACCTTGGGAAGGTCTTTGCTTTGCTGGACACCCTAGTATCCCTACTATCCAACCAAGTCTTTTGAGGCTCCTGCAGTGACCTTAGAATTTTCAGTTCAGTCAATAAACCCCCCTTGCAGTCAGCATGTTCAGGGTTGTTTGTGCTTGCTTCCAGTAACTCAGTCATGCCTATAGGATTTCTTCCTTTTTTGCATCAGTACCCTAACTCATTTGTTAGCTTATATTCAGCTCCTAAATGATGAAGGTTACTTGAATTTTTGCCATGGAATTTCCCTGTTGGCAGCAGCAGCAGTTCTGGGAAGAAATTAGTCCTTTGATTTAGCAGTCCATTCTGGTCAATCTAAGAGCTTGGGAAAGTGTCTAAATAATTATCCAACAAGGTCCTAAAGTTACAGATTCAGCTCCCTCAGCCTCAGCTATTAACCAGCATTTGAAGACCTGAAATTCCCTTTGTCCACTGGATTTTAGTGTGCTTGTACCTGCTGGCAGGCTTAGCTAAGCATGATATAATCAATAGCAAATCACACCCCAAGACCATCATTAGCAGGTACTTGGAAGCTCTTAAGGGTTGACACCTCAGTAATAGAGATAAGCAAGGGTTTAGGTGTCAAGCATCCAATCAACTGCTGCATTAAGCTACTGTTTTTCAGTTTTTATTTTCTGTTTTAGCTGCAGTCATTTGTAACCATTGATCTAGTGATTATGGCCGAGTATATAAGGCCTGTTCTTTGCTGTAACACTCAGATTGTGTTGAATGAAAGTCCTCTTTGTTGGTTTAAAGCAAAACTCTCTCAAATATCTCTAACTTTAGCCTGTTTTAGGTGGTGTTTGAGAGTGGTTCTTTATCCTTTCCTTCTGGTGCTACTGCTTTAAGGGGATTGGTGGTGAATCATATCAGTTCTGGTTGGTGGAAGTAACTCCTTTATGCCAGTCCATATCTTCCATGTTGAGTTACTAGTTGTTGATTCATTCCAGCTTGCAATCCAGCATACATCAGTAATACAACCTAAGAGTTTTTTTTAATCTCATGGGTTCCTCCTAGATTATCATAATGGAGGATACAAAGAAAATCTTTATGTGAAACCTGATTCCACACTATTGTGGAATATAATGTGAGTCCTAACTTTATCAATCAGTCAGTTGCACAATTACATTCCCTAAAAATATTATTAACAATTACATGGTTACATGATTGAAAGTAAGAATGTATATCGTGAATTAGAACTTGGATTGCCCATGGTGTTTGAATGTGACCATGAACTGATTGGATGAAAATTTTGTCCCTTTGATATGAATGTTCGTCTACCTTGTTTGTAATGCACCTTTAATCCCATTGCTCATTGTTGCTGCTTATGGAACCAAGATTGCGGTTGCTTCTAGGTTGAATGCTGCTGCTTGAATAAATATGCCCGCCCAATTACATATGACATATCCTTCTGCTGCCGGATGAGAAGATTTGGATCCATCAAAATTGACCTTGATGAACCCTCCTCGTGGCTTTCTCCATGCTATCCAATATATCTTCTTACAGTTAGTGGTTCAATGGTATGGAGTTGATGGTTGGATTGTTTGTGTGAGTTTATTTCTAATAGGCCATTCAGCACTAGCTTTCTTTGCTCTAACTATTGTGATCACATATAGTTCGTCCCAAAATACTTTGTTATTTCTAGTTTCGCTATGCTCAACAAAAGCGCAACCAATCTATCCATCTTAACCAGAGGATTAGAGAATCTTACACTAGACAACTTGTACACTATCAGAGATGTTACAAGGTGCATTAATAATGACCCAATTATGGTCAATTGCTAGCTTGTGTATAGGTAGTTGTGGTAAATTTGTTCCTGTGAGTATGAAATAGGAGTTATTCACTCTATTCCTTAGTCCCAGACAAATAGATCATTTGATTAAGCTTCAAATCAAATTGATTTCAAGTTACGTTATGTTTAAGTCAATAAGATTTGATTCAATTTAGTTTCAAGTAAGCTGATTTTTGGTTTAGGTCAACTTCAAGTTGGTTAATGTTTGGATTAATAAACTTATGTTGTGTTTGGATTAATAAACTTGTGTTGTGAAGAAAAATAACTTTAGAGGAAAAGGATTGCGTCGAATTGAGTTTGGTGTGGTTCAATTAACTTGAGTTTTGGATCCATTTTAGGTTAGTTGCTTCATATGTCAAGGTCGTGTGTAGACTCGGGTCATTCGCATTGAATTTTTAAGTTAGTTTTACTAGGCCTATGAACTATGGACAGTTGTGATTGTCGACTAAACCACTTGTGGGTTTGGTAGAGATGCCAATTCTTGTAGTAAGTGCGGGAAGGCATAACTACCTTCTCCCACAAATAGAAGATTAGCAGCATACAAAAATAGTTACTTATAAGGGTTTGTTCATTTCAGTATTAATGATGGGTATTAGCATACCAGTTATAACATCTAATTGCTTATTGTTAGCTATTGTTACTCCTTTACTCATAAATTTTACAATTTCTTACTGGTCCTGGCTGATTATTGTTAAATTCTACCGCCCCTTACTTGCTTCGTTTTGCTCATAAATGTTATTAATAGTTTCAACAATTGAAATGAACATCTCTAAGTGATACAGTAAGTCTACTAAATAACAAATCTTCTCTTTTTCAAAATCAAGTGACAACATAGAGTTTTTGAAATACTAATCTTTTTGTCAAAGTCCTAAAAGTTAGATTGTTTGATCAACAGACTATCTTCACTATTCCGCCAATTTTAGTGATGGGATATACATAAGGTGACATATAAGAAAATAATGTCTCAACATGCCTGGGTTGGCTGGGTAAAGACTACGTGATTGTCATAACCTAACCTCTATGGTGGTAGATACGGGATTAACATTGGCATGATTGTATGATTATGATAACCCCAACTTCTCTTGTTGCATATTTTTAGTGTAATTGAGATTCTCAAGTTGAGTTTTCCATGTAGATTTTATGGATTAGAGCACAATGATCCAAATAGATGATAATTCGAATAAATACCAAGACTGATTATTTTATCAAATGTTCCGTTTTTCCCTTGATAATTGTGTTTATGCATCAATGTTGGTAATATGATGCAAGGTTTATAGAATCATGTGATAGACATATGTATAGCGGAAAGGTTGTTGAGGGTGTTATGGGGGGTTTCAGTGGGAATTTTATTGCTACCCTAATAAAAGAGGGGTTTACACTTAGTCGCATATCATCAGAACAATAACAAATTTCTTCCCTGAACTCATGTCTCTAATTCTCAGTCTCTCTTTTTTTCTTCAAAGTTTGTCATCGTTGAGGGGTAATTGTCCATTTTTGCATCTCCTTTGGCATTAATATAACAATGGTATTGGAGCACTAATCTTGAAGATATTTTTGTTTCTTGATTCGATTTAGTCGACTTGAATCTCTTGCAAATCAAGCCTTTATACAATTCCAAGCACTGTTCTCTTTGCTCTTCGATTGATTGGCCACCAATCGATTAAGCTTTACAGTTAGAATTCAGGGTCCCTTTGAATCCTATCCAACACAAGAAAGAAATCAAAAACATAATCAAACCCATCCACCATGGAAGGTCAATTAAGAGCTCTTTCAGAACAGTAGTTGGAAGCCCATAATCAAAGGATTACTGAGTTGCATTTAGAGCAACAACAAATTCTTGAAAAGATAATGACACTAATACAAAAAGTGAAGTCAAATAAGGTAAACTCCAATTATTCTAATTCTGAGTTGAATGATTTGGGAAATGCATTCAAATTTCTGCCAAATTAGAATATCTAGTTTTCGATAGGACAAGCCCTAGAAACTGGATTAAGAAGTGTGGAAGGTATTTTAGTTTGTGCAAGATCCCTAAAAATCACGACTTGGCCTAGCTTTGGTGTATTTAGTGAGTAAGGCAGAAACATGGTTTGCTAGTTACATTGTTGTCAAGAAAAGTGTTGATTGGGATAATTTTATTATTGGTATTTGTGGGAGATGTAAGGAAGAATTGTGAAGTAAAGTTGTTGAAGATTTTAATAAGTTCTTGCAAATGGGGTTGATTGAGGGGTGTCTTGAGAAATTTGAGGAGTTGAAATTATTATTGTTGCAAAGAACTCCAATCTTACGAAATACCTTTTTTTTGTGATGGTTTCATTAGTGGACCTAAACCTCAATTAAAACCCATTGTGAAGGCCCTTAACCTTGATTCCCTTAATGATGTCATTTCCTTTACAAGGTTGCAAGAAGAGACCTTAAAAGCTTGGAGGCTGCCCAGTAGGCTGTAGGTTACTAGAACCCTTCTATTAACCACACCAAAATCTATATACTCTTCCCATTCGACTAGACCATCATTTGCCGCCAGTTCTAGAGGTAAAGTTTTAAAACCCAACAATCAAAGTTTTAAACCTACAAGGATCATTTCAATAGCTGACATAGCAAAAAAGAATGCTAAGGGTTGTGTTACTTTTGTGATCAGCCCCATGAGAGGGGCCATAAGTGGCAATACAAAAAGAATCGCAAGGAATGGAGTTGGATGCAGAGCCAATTGGGTTTAAAATGTTGGAAACAGATCCCTGCATTTTAGTACATGCAATGAATGGTGTGCTTTGATACCAGACAATGAGAGTTATCAGCCATTATGGGAATAGGTCAATACAGATATTGGTGGGTTCTAGGAGCACACTCAATTTTCTGGGTGTGGAATTGGCTAAAAAGTTGAGTTCTAAGTTTGGGCCCATAACCCTGCAGCCTGTAACAATTGTTGAAGGAAGTGAGTTACAGTGCCACTTTGTATGTAGAAATTTCAAATGGAAGGTTATAGGGCACTGAGTTTTGTACAGATGCATTTTTGACTCCATTGGGCTGTGGTGATTTACTTTTAGGAATTCAATGGCTTAGTACTTTGGGCACTGTAAAATGGAATTTCAAAGAATTGAAGATGGAGTTATATTTTTGAGGAAAATGTCATGTATGAAAGACCAAAAAGTCAAGATTATATAGGGTAAAGAATTACCCAAAGCCATGACCGATATTAGTCACTTATGTATGCTACAACTTATACCCCAAGGCATTGGACATGCACTGTGAGAATGATAGGGGTTGGCTATGTATGTCCATAGATAGTAGTCCCTTACCTCCTATAGTTAATGAGTTGTTACAGCAATTTGAAGACCTCTATCAAGAGCCTCATGGGTTTTCTCCTAGTATAGGAGTTCATGACAATAGGATTCCTTTAAAAATAGATGCTAAGCCTATCAGCATTGAACCATATAGGTATCCACTCAAGCAAAAGGATATTATAGAACAATTGGTGAAAGAAATGCTATAAAGATTATCCCTCCTAGCAGTAGCCCCTTTGTTTCTCGTATAGTCCCGGTTAGCAAGAATGATGGTACTTGGAAGCTCTGTGTGGGTTATAGAGATTGAAAAATCAAGCAATCAAGGATAAATTCCTCATATCAGTATTAGAAGAGCTCATTGATGAGTTGGCAGGCTCCACAATATTCAATAAGATAGACGTGAGAGCTGGCTATCATCAATTAAGGGTGGCAGAGGAAGATGTGTATAAAGCAACATTCAAAACACTTTGAATTTTAGTCATGCCATTTGATTTGACTAATTTAGCAGCTAATTTTAAGGCCTTATGAACCATATTTTTAGTCCTTTTTTGAGAAAGTTTGTCTTGGTATTTTTTTTTATGACATCTTAGTTGATAGTAACTCTCTTCAAGAGCATTTGCAACACCTTCAACAAGTTTTAACCTCATGATGAAGAACTATTTGGTTGCTAAGAAGTCCTGATGTGCATATGCTATAACTATAGTAGAATACATGGGATATTTTATTTTTACCAAAGGAATATCTACTAATCCAAAGAAGAATGAGGCAGTCCAGAAATGGCAAGTTCCTAGCAATGTTGAGGAACTCAAGAGTTTCTTAGGACTAGCTAGTTATTATAGGAAGTTTGTTGAAGGGTATACACTTATTACTAAACCCTTGACACAATTGCTTAAGAAAGGTGAATTTTACTAGGGTCTTGAGGCTACTGCAGCCTTTAATAAACTTAAATAAGCCTTATCATTAGCACCTGACCCAGCATTCCCTCACTTTTCTAAAACTCTTGTTTTAGAGACAGATGCTTCAACATATGGTATTGGGGCTATGTTTATGCAAGAAGGTCATCCCTTGGCGTTCATTAGTAGGGCCCTGGAACCTAAATGGCAGTAACTTTCAGTGTATGAGAAGGAGCAACTAGTTGTAGTACATGGTGTTCAAAGGTGGGAGTAGTACTTGAGTGGACAAACTTTCATCATCCTGACTAATCAGAAAGCTTGAAGTGGCTTTTGGAACATAAGAACTCTACTCCCATTGAGCAATTTTGGTTGTCTAAATTGATGGGGTTTCAGTATGAAATCCAATATATGAGTGAAAGAGACAATGTATTGGCTTATGCTCACTTCTAGAGTCTTAGGAGCATAATCCTTGCAATGGCCATCACAACTACTAATTCTAACCCCCAAGACCTCTTCAAGCAAAGTTATCAGCTAGATCCACATTTGCAGCATATCATAGATAAACTACAGCAAGGACAAGTTATGCCAAGGTATCCTCTGCAGCACAGTTTATCGAGGAAGAACGGTAAACTGGTAATTAGGCTAGACCAAGATCTTAAACTTCAGATCTTAACCTATATGCATGATGCCTCAACCAGTGGTCATTCAGGTAGAGAAGCAACCTCAAAAGAGTGCACAATGGAAGGGAATGACTATGGCAGTACAACCAAAAACTTGTTGTAATTTCTGTAAGCGTACGGTTTATTATTATAGCACTTACAATGTCGTCCTAAGGGATGGATTACGAAATTAGATTACTAACTAACAACTAAGATATTAACATTCCCGAAAATAAGTACTTGCACTAAATAAAATTACTAAACAAAAGGCTCAGTATTTTTTTTCTATTGGAAATCTAAAAGTAGGCTGAATAAAAAAGAATTGGAAGCGAGATCCAAAACCAAACTGTACCCCTTAATTTCGCAGTAAGATGGAAGCAAGCCCAAATTGTTGAACCAACACAAGGCAAATAGGACATGAAATTCATACCAGTCCTTGCCAATTCAATTCCAAACCTAGAAATCACCAAATGCTTGAACAAAAGCTGGAATAACTCATGCATTTTAGCACAACCTATACCTCTCATTTGAATAGCAGAAAACCCAAGTTGATTACATACGTTTTTGGTGAAAACAAAATGAATATCCACCAAAAATAAAAGTTGAAAATTTAGAAAATAAAATCTTACAAAAAACCACTATCTTCTACTACATGTCTCACTCCCTTCCATTTTATAGCTGATGGAGTCTCCACCACCAATGACAAATAAGAAGGTCCAAAAACTCATTCAAGGTCCAATTCAAGCTCCAAGATGCAAGCATTGATTCAAAATGTTCAAGAAGTTCAAGGAAGTTCACACGGGTTAGCAAGCTAAAATTTGCCCAGTTTTGTCCATGTCATTACTTAAGCTACATTGTGGCTTAGGTCATGAATTTTTGCATTTTTGGAATCCTCAAGAAGTCTACAATCAATTCCAAGCATTGATTTCAAATCATGCACACAAGAGGATGGAAGATCAAGGAGTTTTCTCAAACCGGCTAGATTGGTTCCTAATTTGTATGGTTTAATGTTTAAGCTTGATTACCCCACTTAAACACATCATAACCTTGATTTCTTGGTTGGGGGGGGGGGGTTTATACACATCCTAAAGTTACCCTCCCATGCTTAAAACCCAAATCATGATCACTTTTGCTATGTTTAATTTTTGTCTAAAAACCGGCCAGTAACATGCTTGAACCGGTTTTCTTCTCACCAAACCGGCCAGCTCCTTCACTAGCAAGTTGATTGGCACCCTTCCTAAGGCAAGGCACACGTCCCAAGGCTGTCTAGGATTGGTTGCTGCATAGGGAAGTTCAACCAATGGGAGTAAAGAAGCAAATATCTTGTCTCTCTTCTCTCATTGGCTAATCGTAAAGGGGAAAGTACTTTTCGGCTGTGCACATGCATTCTAGTCTTCTTTGCTAGTTGTATTAATGCTTAAGCAAGGGTTAAGTGATGTATAATAAGCTTAGACATAGTTTTACTTCATGATTTGATGTAATTGTTTAGCTAAGTATTGCTAGTAAGTGTATTAGTGTAAACCGGATGTAATTAAGCACTTAAAACCTTTCCTCCCTAGTAAGGAAAGGGGGAAACATGTGCTTGCTTGATTGTTTGGCCATTTTGCTGCATACTAAAAGCTTCACATGGTCATAGCAAAGAACATAACTCCTTTGAATGATAAAATCAGTTTGAGAGCGTTTGCTTTCTCTCTTTCAAACTCTTACTTGCTTATCCTTAATTAGGCCAATTAAGGCGGTGTCCAAGTGAGTCTTAACCTTGATTAAGTGGTGATTCTATATCTTAATCAAGATTAAGGGCCCTAGACTCAAGATTGGTGGTGTTTCTGTATCCATTCTTTGAGTTTAGTTTATCCTCTCCTGGTTTGAGCTATCTGAATTCTAAGTGAAGTTATTAGCTTAAGTATTGAGTTAATCTCTTTCATTTAGCATATCCTTCATATCCCCTCATTCTTCCACTTCATTAGCTTCCATTTACATCCATTCCCCACGGCCTACCCGTGCACATAGGCACGACCATGCCACCCTTGGCTGAGTTATATCTTTGAGTTTTGGTTGTGCTTTGATGTGTGTTAGCTTGGGTTGCTTCTTCCCTTGAGACATACATCATATTTGGTATCAGAGCCAAGTTTCTCCTTGGCGTGGTATCTAATCCACGCATCCAAATTCCTTTCTTCTCCATTTCACAAACACAAATTAGATTCTATTCTTCTCTGAAACCAAGTGCAAACATGAGTGCTACTGTAAGCATAGAAGAGAAGCTAGATGCTGTTTTGAGGAGTAATCATGAGATTACTTCCTCAAACCAAGAGTTGAAGAGTTCTAATCAAGAACTAAGGGAACAAAACGAGTACCTACGCAAGCAATTGGGTACTTTTCTCAAACAAAAGCAGAAGATGAATGAAGAACCAACCTATCCTGAACCACGAAATCAAGAGCTAGTTTTTAGCCACACTCTTGATTCTTCAAGTGATGAAGAACCGTGGAGGAGGCCATGAACAGAACCAAGAGTACAAGCTAACTCTAATGATTTTAGAGTTGAGATTCCTGAGTACGAAGGCAAGCTTGACCCAAAAGAGTTCTTGGATTGGTTGCATATAGTGGAAAGGGTGTTCAAATACAAGGATGTTCCAGAAGACAACAAAGTCAAGTTGGTGGCATTGAGATTACGTAAGTATGCTTCCTTGTGGTGGACTAATTTGTGTGCTAAAAGGGTTAGGGAACGTAAGGCTAAAATTCGAACTTGGGAAATGATGAAAACCAAGTTGAAAGCTAGATTCCTTCCACCCACATATGTACAAGATTGCTATTCACAACTTCATAATCTGAACCAAGGCAATCTAAGTGTTGAGGAGTATACTAGGGAGTTTGAAAAGCTTGTTATTAAATGTGATCTTCAAGAACTCGAAGAGCAAACAATTGTTAGATACTTAGGAGCACTTGAACCTAGGTATTCTAATGTTGTTGAATTACAAGCTTATACTACTTTTGAAGAGGTTTGTATGCTAGCTCACAAATTTGAGCAACAAAAGAAAGCTAGACCAGCCTTTAAACCCTCAAATCCAAGGCCCCTAAACTGGAACCAACCCTTTAACAAAGGGAGTTCCAATCCATCCCCTAAGCCACAAATGCCTTTCCCTCCAAATCCACAAAGAACCACGACACCTCAAAAAGCTCCAGCATCCCCTTTTTGACCTAACCTTAACCCAATGAGCAATAAAAGATGCTTCAAATGTAAAGGGCTTGGTCATATTGCTTCTGAATGTCCAAACAGAAAGGTTATCACCCTAGCTGAATGGTCGGCTGTAAAGGAAGACTTTGAAGAGGAGGAGAATGAAATTGAAAGTGAGCTAGAAGCTGAAGAAACTGAAGAAGATGTTGTTAAGGAAGCAGATGAAGGTGAACTCTTAGTCTTAAGGAGAGTTCTAAGCAATAAGAAAGGAGTTAAAGATGAGCAAAGAGAGTACATATTCCCTACTAGATGCACCACTCAAGGTAAAATATGTTCTTTGATAATTGATGGTGGTAGTTATGCTAATGTAGTTTCTGTAAGCATGATTGAGAAACTAGGGCTGCAAACAATGACTCATTCACATCCTTACAGCATCCAGTGGCTAAATCAAAGCAAGGGAATTTAGGTGAACTCTCGTTGTTTGATTTCATTTTCCATTGGAAAGAATTATAAAGATGAGTTATGGTGTGATGTTATTCCTATGGATGCATGTCATATGCTTTTAGGGAGACCATGGTTGTATGACCATAAAGTTATGCATAATGGCTACCTAAACACTTACTTATTTACCAAAGATGGCAAGAAAATCACTTTAGCCCCTTTACCACCATCCAAACTCCACGAAATACCCCCACAAAATAAGCCCAAACACAGTGATTGTTTACTAGCTGTGAGTGAGTCAGTTTAAAAGGCTTCTCAACATGAGTTTAAGGCCTTTAGAGAGTGGATTTTAAGCATCCAAGAAGAATCTGAAAATTTGATGCCCACTCATCCCATTGCCAAAACACTTATTAAAAATTTCTATCATTTATTCCCTGAGGAAATCCCCACGGGTTTACCTCCCAAAAGAGACATTCAACACCACATTGATCTTATTCCTGGTTCCATCCTACCCAACAAGCCTGCATATAGGATAAATCCAAAGGATACTAATGAGATTCAAAGATAAGTTGCAGAATTGCAGGAAAAAGGCTTGATTCGAGAGTCTTTGAGTCCATGTGCCGTTCCAGCTCTTTTGGTGCCAAAGAAAGATGGTGGAATGCGAATGTGTGTTGATAGCAGGGCCATTAACAAGATTACTAGCAAGTACAGGTATCCCATACCAAGACTTGAAGATATGCTAGATGAGTTGCATGGCTCTAAAGTGTTTTCAAAGATTGATATTCGAAGTGGGTACTACCAAATCAGAATCAGAGAAGGTGATGAATGGAAGACAGCTTTCAAGACAAAAGGTGGACTCTATGAATGTTTGGTAATGCCTTTTGGTCTTTCTAATGCACCTAGCACTTTCATGAGGTTAATGAACCAAGTGTTTAGACCTTATATTGGCAAGTTTGTGGTAGTCTACTTTGATGACATTTTGGTGTATTCTAAGAATGAGCATGAACATCAAGATCACTTAACTCAAGTTATGCTTGTCTTAGAACGTGAGAAGTTGTTTGGTAACCTTAAGAAGTGTGCTTTCTTCACTCCTGAAGTTACATTTCTTGGTTACATTGTGACTGAAGATGGTATAAAGGTAGATGAAGGTAAGGTAGAAGCCATTCGTTCTTGGCCTATACCTAAGAGTATTCATGATGTTAGAGGTTTTCATGGTTTAGCTTCTTTCTATAGGAGATTCATTTGAGGTTTCAGCACTATTATGGCTCCTATGACTGAAGTTATCAAAGGTACATCCTTTATATGGAATCCAAAAGCTCAATCTGCCTTTAAGGAGATCAAGACTAGACTTACTCAAGCACCGGTTCTATCATTACCATGCTTTTGTAAAGTCTTTGAAGTTGAATGTGATGCCTCTGGTGTAGGCATTGGTGGAGTTCTTACTTAAGAAGGTAAACCTCTAGCCTTCTTTAGTGAGAATTTATGTGATTCTAGAAGAAAGTACTCCACTTATGATAAAGAGTTCTATGCTATTGTGAGATGTTTAGAGCATTGAAATCATTATCTTATTGCAAGTGAGTTTATCTTACATTCTGACTATGAAGCATTGAAGTATATACAAGTCCAGCATAAGTTAAACTCTAGGCATGCCAAGTGGGTTGAGTTTATGCAATCATATCATTTCACTATCAAGCACAAGTTAGGTAAACTGAATCGAGGCGCAGATGCTCTATCCAGGAGGTATCTCTTATTATTTCAGTTAGATGCTTGTGTGCTTGGTTTCGAGCATCTACTGGTCTTATATGCCAATGATGAAGACTTTGGGGCATTATATGTTGCTTGCTCTAAACACCCCAAAGGAGATTTTCATATCCAAGAAGGTTTTCAATTCAAAGGTACTCAGCTATGTATTCCAAGGTGTAGTACAAGAGAGTTGCTAATCAGAGAAGTTCATGGAGGATCTCTAGCTGGACATTATGGTGAGAACAAGACTGCTATCATGCTAAGGGAGCATTACTATTGGCCAGCTATGGAGCGTGATGTACAGGATATCCTAAAGAGGTGTGGAATGTGTCAAATTGCAAAGAGTCATTCCCTACCTCAAGGTTTATACACGCCATTGCCCATTCCCATTTCTCTATGGGTTGATGTAAGTATGGACTTCATTCTTGGACTCCCTAAAACCCAAAGAAACAAGGATTCTATCTTTGTTGTGGTTGATAGGTTCTCTAAAATGTCTCATTTCATTCCATGCAACAAGACTAATGATGCTACACATATTGCTCAGTTGTATTTCAAGGAAGTAACAAGGCTACATGGTATTCCTAAGTCTATTGTTTCTGATAGGGATACTAAGTTTTTAAGTCATTTTTGGATTACTTTGTGGAAAAAGTTAGGTACTAAGCTGAAATATAGTACTACTTGCCATCCACAAACTGATAGGCAAACTGAGGTTACTAATCGAACCTTAGGGACTCTCCTAAGAGCTTTGATTAAGCCTCATGCCAAAGCTTGGGATTTGCTTTTACCACATGTAGAGTTTGCTTACAATAGGACACCAAGCAAGGCTACTGGTCTTTCTCCCTTAAAGGTGGTCTATGGAATTGATCCCCTGAGTCCACTTGATCTTATTCCACGATCCTTTGATCAGAAGCCACATCCAGATGCAGTTGTAAGGGTAGAACAAATCAAGAAGGTTCATGAGTTGGTAAGGAACAAGATTGAGAAGACTAATGAAGCCTATCAAGCTCATGCCAACAAGAACAAGAAGCAAGTGGTATTTCAACCAGGAGATCTTGTGTGGATTCATCTTAGAAA
Organism: Selenicereus undatus; assembly: GCA_017589665.1. Lineage (NCBI taxonomy): Eukaryota > Viridiplantae > Streptophyta > Magnoliopsida > Caryophyllales > Cactaceae > Selenicereus > Selenicereus undatus. Next base: position 59,707,914 of record JACYFF010031958.1, read on the forward strand.
AGAAAGGTTTCCATCGAAGAGGAAGAACAAGCTAATGCCACGAGCTGATGGTCCATTTGAGGTACTTGAACGTATTAACGACAATGCTTACAAAGTTGATTTGCCAGGTGACTATGGAGTTTCAGCCACATTCAATGTAGCTGATTTGCAAGCTTACCATGACGATGATTACCTTGCTGATTTGAGGATCAAATCTTCTCAACAAGGGGAGGATGATGGAGTCCCCACCACCAATGACAAAGAAGAAGGTCCAACAACTCATTCAAGGTCCAATTCCAGCTCCAAGATGCAAGCATTGATTCAAAATGTTCAAGAACTTCAAGGAAGTTCACACGGGCTAGCAGCTAAAATTTGCCCGGTTTTATCCATGTCGTTACTTAAGCTACATTGTGGCTTAAGTCATGAATTTTTGCATTTTTGGAATCCTCAAGAAGTCTACAATCAAGTCCAAGCATTGATTTCAAATCATGCACACAAGAGGATGGAAGATCAAGGAGTTTTCTCAAATCGGCTAGATTGGTTCCCAATTTGCACGGTTTAATGTTTAAGCTTGATTACCCCACTTAAGCACATTATAACCTTGATTTCTTGGTTTGGGGGGGGGGTTATACACATCCTAAAGTTACCCCCCCATGCTTAAAACCCAAATCATGATCACTTTTGCTATGTTTAATTTTTGTTTAACAACCGGCCAGTAACATGCTTGAACCCGGTTTGTTTGAACCGGTTTTCTTCTCACCAAACCGGCCAGCTCCTTCACTAGCAAGTTGATTGGCACCCTTCCCAAGGCAAGGCACACATCCCAAGGCTGTCTAGGATTGGTTGCTGCATAGGGAAGTTCAACCAATGGGAGTAAAGAAGTAAATATCTTGTCTCTCTTCTCTCATTGGCTAGCCGTAAAGGGGAAAGTACTTTTCGGATGTGCACATGCATTCTAGTCTTCTTTGCTAGTTGTATTAATGCTTAATCAAGGGTTAAGTGATGTATAATAAGCTTAGACAAAGTTTTACTTCATGATTTGATGTAATAGTTTAGCTAAGTATTGCTAGTAAGTGTCTTAGTGTAAATCGGATGTAATTAAGCACTTAACACCTTTCCTCCCTAGTAAGGAAAAGGGGAAACGTGTGCTTGCTTGCTTGTTTGGCCATTTTTCTGCATACTAAAAGCTTCACACGGCCATAGCAAAGAACATAACTCCTTTGAATGATAAAATCAGTTTGAGAGCGTTTGCTTTCTCTCTTTCAAACTCTTGCTTGCTTTTCCTTAATTAGGCCAATTAAGGCGGTGTCCAAGTGAGTCTTAACCTTGATTAAGTGGTGATTCTGTATCTTAATCAAGATTAAGGGCCCTAGACTCAAGATTGGTGGTGTTTCTATATCCATTCTTTGAGTTTAGTTTATCCTATCCTAGTTTGAGCTATCCGAATTCTAAGTGAAGTTATTAGCTTAAGTATTGAGTTAATATCTTTCACTTAGCACATCCTTCATATCCCCTCATTCTTCCACTTCATTAGCTTCCATTTACATCCATTCCCCATGGCCTAAACTTCACAAAAGGGTCTAGAATCAAAGCAAACTTCAAAAGCCTTCAAACCGTGCAAAGTAGCATTTTCAGGCTTCGGTGGACCCAAAGTTGGCACGGCCTACCCGTGCACATAGGCACGACTGTGCCACCCTTGGCCGAGTTATATCTTTGAGTTTTGGTTGTCGTTTGATGTGTGTTAGCTTGGGTTGCTTCTTCCCTTGAGACATATATCAATAGCCCCAAAACCGTAGCTCCTCAAACCCACATGGAATCCCATAATTCTTAAAATAGAAGCTGAAACTGCTAAATTGATGATGATGATTGAGAGTAACGAAAGGTGGGTTTAATGTGATGAATGATGGAGTAGAGAGAAAGAAACAGCTACAGTTATGGGGGATGGAGAAGACGAAGCAGTGCAGGGGAATGGCATTTGGGTTTCTTGGTTGGGACACGAAGAGGAAGAAAGATAAGAAGGATGAGGGGAGAAAAGGCATCAGGGTCACATGAGTCATGTGCGAGTTTTAAGTGAAAGAGATGACTGGGCTGGAGGCTAGAAAGAAAATGGGCATGTGAAAATGGGCCGTGAAAATAACATAATGAGCAGGCCCGACATTGAAAAGAATAAGGGAAGAGGGGAAAGATTGGATTAGACTTGAAAGTTTAGGGTCGTGCTGTGCTAAGAACAAGGAAACACTGGGAAGGAGAAGGGAAAGAATTGGGCCGCATGGTGGGCTTCGGGTTTCTGAGTTAAGCAGGCCCATGAATAGGAGATTGAGGGGGGGGGGGGTGGAAGGAAATGTTGGGCGTTGGACTCGACTGCAGCACGAACTGGGCCAGATGCTTGCTTGGGCCACAGGGCTTCAATCCTCTTCCCTTTTTTTCCTAACTCAAGTCTGATCCAACACCTTCTTTCTTCCCTTTTGCATCCAATTTGATCATTTTTTGCTTTCTTTTTCCTAGATTTCACAAGTCCTACAAAATAATTAAAAACATATTAAAATTTAAATTTGTTCATTAATTTTGAGCAACTATTAGATAATAAAGGTGTATAAAATATCATAATTTCTGGTGGATCAAATACCCCTACACCTAAGTTTTGCTCTTCTTCGGATAAAATAAAGCTAAAAATCCTAGAAAAAGAAAAATAAAACCCTAAATTACTTTCGTAGGAATCATGGTTGCACTTAGCATGTGCAATAAGCCCTTTAAACCCCTAGGTTACCCTTAGTGGACGAAGAAGGTCTCATGAGGGTTTGCAGAAGATATACCCACAAAATCTATAAAAGACAACAAAAAATTGAAAATCTTTTTGGTTTTTTACAAAAACTTATATATACAACACTAGAGAAAAACACATACACATTCTAATCAACTACATCACTCAAGTAACTAAAGTGCTAGATCACTTATAAGCACAATGTACACATCAAGAAACTCTCAGTCCCCACTAATAACATCTATACACCGTCTTTCAGCCCATTTAAGAATTATGTATAAGCTTGACGGGTAGAACCTCACTTTAGGGAAATGTGAAATCATTGCCACTCATGTGTTTAAAATTTAACAAGGTTTCCTCAATTCTCTTCCAATCAAACAAACTATCATAGGTTTGCTAAAATGCTCAATTCTCCACCACTAAAATGCAATATGCAAGTGATAATCAAGGGGACTTTTCAAGGGTTATAATGGGGCTAAGGGTTAAGGGTTAGCAGAGGGATAAATGATTTGGGAAATGAGGAGCTAGAAGTCAAGTGACTTAAGAGCAACCAACATTTACACCAATTATAATAATCACCCACTAAAATTAGACCATTGGAAATGAGCATAAACAGTAACAACATCCATGCCAAGAATTCTTATTCATAAGTCTTTTTGGAGTTTTTCAGATTTTTTGAACTTCTTTCATTTTTTTCATTGGAACTTCTTTCATTTTTTTCTCTTCTTTTTCTTACCTTTTTTCTCTTTTCCTTTTTTTATCTTTATTAAGAAAATGCATGAATGGCATGTACAAAAATAACATAACTCAATTTCCAAATGGTCACAACGATACATCCTATCATATAACCTAAATCAACCACCAACTACACAAATTGCGCAAAAGCTACCCAACAAAGATTGAAGTGTTGCTCCACTAGTGTTGGCTTAGATATAGGCAGTGTGTTTAGACCAAGGGTTACAATGAAGGGTTCTCATCAAAACGGTCAAGGCCTGAAGGGGTAAGCGAAGGATAAGACATTCAAATCATGGTGGCAATTTGGTTATGTAGCTCACCAAATGAACAAATGCCTCTATCATATTATCATAATGCACATACTAAATGCAATTTCAAAGAGAATCATATCAAATTCTAGAGATGTAATCATGGAGGAGACACACGCGAAAGAAAATATGAGACTAAAATGATGAATTAGTCTTTAAAGATCAAAATCTAATGGGTTCATCTACCAAAGTCAAGCTTGCTTTCGAAACAATGTCGGGGGTTAAGACTGTATACAAATATCATACTTGGGACTAAGTTCTATAAATGCACACCTCATTTATATACAATCTAATGCTAAGGTATAAGAGAATATAGCCAATCAGAATAGCAAATATATATTCCCCAAAAACAAAACAAAAAATCTTTTTGAATTCTCAAAAAATTTTCAATTTTTTTTTAGTTTTTTCCATTTTTTTCCTTTTGAAACGTAGTTTCTCCACCCCCACACCCCAATCAGACAATGTCCGCACTGGAAGTGGTAAGAAACATAAAACACAGAACAAAACTAAAAACAAAAACAAATATACAAAAATAAAACAATAAAACAAAAAAAAGCAACAAATATATAAAAGAAAAAAAAATAATAAGAGAAATAGAGGGGAATGGTTATACCAGGTCAGGAACAGAAGAACACCTGGGCTTTAGTCTCCTGAAATATGTTTAGATAAAGGCTCATACAAGATTAACCACTTCATATCAAGTTGGAGATTACTACTTAAATCAAAACCCATTAGAGCACGAAGTGGCTTATCAAACATAGCAAACCAACTCTCAGTAAGGTAAATGCAGTAAAAATAAGAGACTTGGTGCCAAGTAGAGTACATCCATCATGTCAATAAAACACAGGAAAGGGCCCGCTTCAACTTATCAAATTGTTGGGCCCAATCAGAAAATAGATGGACAGACTTAAAATTAGCTAGCAAGTGGGTCATTGGCCTAGAAATGTGATCATCACGGACAAGGTGTCTAGGCAAATTAGTGGGTCATAAGTCCTCAAATCCTTTAATTTCTATATGCTTAAGGGTCTGGTCCAAATTAGCATCCATAGGAACAAAAGTCTCGGACTCAGTAAAGGTAGATTAGCAAGCTAAAAAAGGTTAGTAATTACAAGGTCAAAAGAAAATGATTCATAGTCAAACAGAAACCCACATCATGACTTTCATTATCGTTTAACCCATATGAAAAAAACTCATATTCTACACGAAAAATATGATAATCTAATTTCAAATTAGTGGGGTCAACCACCCGATCACATGACTTATGTAAACAAATGCCTTTTGATTCATCTATATTATGATACTTAACTTCAGATGTGATGCTCATATCAAACTCACTAGTACTCTCAAATTCATCACCAACCTTAAATGCAAAACAATCATTAAAAGGGGTGGGTGGGTCCGAAAAAATTAGGACATCCTCAATAACATCCTTTTGTGAGCTAGGTTCAGGTGCAAGCTAAGGGGATAGAGACATAGGAAAATCGCTTTCTTGTTCTAGGCTACACAAAGGCATATCGTCATGCAATTTGGACCTAATAAGATGAGGTGGCTCAAAATCATCGTAAAGACTAACTTCAGGATTAGGAGATCCTAAATTAGAGTTAGGCTCTTGCAAATTATAATCCTCCCGATCATGACTAACACATTCAGAATATTCAGCAATTCTCTCTTTCACTTTCTCTAACATTTTGTTAGTCATGTCATTTATCATCTTTTCAACACTTGCACATGGAGCATCAGCATAATCATGACATGGATAATTATAAGCATTATGAGCCAAAGACTTATAGTACTTGCACAAAATTGGAGGCATATAAGAGTGAGATGGGTCATGTGAGTTCATAATTGATCGCGGCAGTAAGGATTAGCATGAGAAGCATACTCGCTATTTGTAAGGTATCTTAAATTTTCTTTAGCTTATTTAAACTCATTAGTGTCTCAAGCTAGTTTTTCAAAGAAATTCCATAACCTATCTTGTATTCTTGACAACAATCCCAGTAAACCTCCAGGACAAATAAACTCAACATAATCACGAACTTTGGTATTCAGATCCACCACAATGACCTCACGTGTTTCCCATTTTTCAAAATTTTGATTCAATTGAGCACGATAATCATTAAGCCTTGACAAATAGCTCCAGAAAGGTTCATGCTTAAATTGTAAGAAATTAAAATTGACATTTATGAATCTTTTTTCAATTTTAAGAATTTTTCAAGAAATTTTTTAGGATTCTCAATTTTTTTTAAAATTTTTTTAGGTTTACTTTTTTGAAAGAAAAAGTAAAAGAAAAAACAATGACTCCAAGACAACTAACTATAAACTAATGGCTAAAACTAAGAAACAAGACACTCAAATAATTAAGTTAACAAAACAAAATAAACTAAAAAAAATAAAACTATATTAGCAAAATAAAAGAAAGACTGAAAAGACTTAAAGTACAAAAAGTAACCTAATACAAAAAATAAAAATTAAGAACAAACACAAAACAAAAGCATCTTGTGTTTTTCCTTAACACACAAAAATAGAAAATATCAAATCCTAAAACAAAAATAAAACATTTATGGGGAATTTCTTCACAGTGGTGTATAAACCTTATGTTGGTCAGCAGTTGATTATATATGGTTAGATCATGTATTAATGTGTATGGTTGAAGTTATGCATGACTATGTTATTTCTAGCACACATGCGTCAAGCCTTATCCTTTTTGTTGAGATTGCGAGTATTCTACCACAAGAGGGGGGGGGTGAATTGTGGTGTCTGATTTTCGCGTTGTGAGTAACAAACACCCCTGTGACTTGTTTGCAGAGGGTGTTCTCAAGTATTGCAAATGCGAAAATCACCAAGATAAATGCGGAAATTAAAGCACACACAATTTTTACGTGGAAAACACCTCTAGCCCAACTGAGGTGTGAAAAACCACGACCTACCTCGTGTAGTATTTAACCACTTCACTAAACCGGGCTTAACTCGTTACAAATGTAACACACCTTGTTACAACCTTGCAACCACGTAACCTCCTTCTCTAAGGCA
>JACYFF010031958.1:59715126-59749277 GCA_017589665.1 Selenicereus undatus
AAAAATAAATAAATGCTGATAGGGATCCACGTAAGTCAAAGCTAGGTTTTGTCCCATAGTGAACAAGTTCTTTCACTCTTCTTCCCCCTTTTGGCATCATTAAAAAGCAAGAACAACATAGGTAAGAAGAGGAACAACATAGTATAAAGCATGTAAATCATAAAGGACAACAAGCAAGAGAGACTGCAAGTAGATATTTCATTAATAATCAAGGCAGTACAATTGCAACAAAAAAACAAAAACAAAGAAACAAAAAAAAAAAGCCGAGACAATCAGGGAGCAGGGGGTGGTTGCGATTGCAGAGGAGGAATGCTAGGGGCAAGGGATTGTCCCCACATACACCACTAACTCCCAACCAAAGGAGTAGGGAATATCGCACAAATCAAGCCCAATGGTTTTGAGGTTTATCTGAGTAAGATACCCGAAATTTGTGTGGGTAATTGGGCGAGGAGGTGCCGAAATTGAAGAGATAATCATGCTGCTGTTCTCAGAGAGTAATGGGGAATCGGTTTTGGGAGCCATTAATGCAAGAGAGATTTTCGGGTTTTGAGGGTTTTGCTAGGGTTTGAAAGCAAGAACAGAGTAGAAAGAGAGAGAGCAAGACGGGGAAGACGCACGCAAGAGGTTTTTAAACTCCTCACCCGTTAAGAAAGGTCACCTAGGGAATACCTAGAAGTTGAGCAAGCAGCATACATCAATAACAATCAATGCGTACCTGATCGAGCCACTTGTTCTTGAACATGCTTCTCCTTTTTCAAGATGTGTCATGATTACTCTTTCTCCATCTGCCAAGATAGCCGTATAACGTCATATTGGCTCACAAGACTACACATATTCTTTAATCAAAAGCCACTGATTTAATAAGAAGAATTTCAAACAAGGGAAAGGAACAGGTATTATGGGGTGTTTTTGTCAACTTTGATCAACCTCTGAGAACAGGTGTTCTCAGGGTATTTTTACCAACCCCAACTCCAGCCTGTTTCTCTCAAATTGATCTCTAGCTAAGGCCTTAGTGAATATATCAGCAATTTGATTTTTCATTGAGGAAAAATTCATAGAAATTAAACCCTTTTCAACAGTATCTCTCAAGAAATGATGTCGAATGTCAATATGTTTTGTCCTTTTGTGTTGACATGGATTTTTGGCAATATTAATTGCACTTGTGTTATCACAAAAAATAGGAATGCATCCAATGTCAACACAAAAATCCTTAAGTTGTTGTCTTATCCACAACAGTTGAGCACAACATGAAGTTGCTGCAACATATTCAGCTTCTGCTGTGGACATGACAACTGAATGTTGCTTCTTGGTAGCCCAAGATACCAAACAAGGTCCAAGAAAATGAGCCATACCTGAGGTACTCTTTCTATCAACTAGGAAACCTGCATAGTCAGCGTCAGCATATCCAACAAGATCAAGATTGCAACCTCTAGGATACCATAGAGCTAAATCAGGTGTATGCTTTAAATACCTTAGTACCCGTTTAACAGCCTTAAGATGAGTCTCTTTTGGATTAGACTGAAAACGGGCACATAAGCCAACACTAAAAACAATATCCGGTCTACTAGCGGTTAGGTATAGAAGTGACCCAATCATGCCCCTATAGAGTTTCTCCTCAACTGAGGGACTCCTATCATCCATAACCAACTTGGTTGAAGGAGAGATAGGAGTGTCTATGGGTTTGGCCGACTCCATCCCAAAATGCTTAAGTAGCTCCTTGATATACTTTTGTTGATGGATCATGGTGCCGTTTGGAGTCTGCTTGATTTGTAAGCCTAAGAAAAAGTTAAGCTCACCCATCATACTCATCTCAAACTCACTCCTCATCATATTTGAAAATTCATTGCATAAATCATGATGAGTTGCACCAAATATAATGTCATCTACATATATTTGGACAATCAATAAATGTTCCCCCTTAGATTTTAGAAACAAGGTATTGTTTACCTTGCCTCTTCTAAAATCATTTTCAAGTAAAAAGCTTGACAACCGTTCATACCAAGCTCTTGGAGCTTGTTTTAAACCATAAAGTGCTTTGTCAAGTTTAAAAACATGATTTGGAAAATCACCATTTTCAAAACCAGGGGGTTGTTTGACATACACCTTTTCTTTAAGGTATCTGTTTAGGAATGCACTTTTCACATCCATTTGATATAGCTTGATTTCCATATGAGCTGCAAAGGCTATTAAGATTCGAATAGCCTCAATTCTAGCAACTGGTGCAAAGGTTTCTTCATAATCAATCCCTTTTTCTTGATTGTACCCTTGAACCACCAACCTTGCCTTGTTCCTAGTGACTGTTCCTGACTCATCTTGCTTATTTCGGAACACCCACTTGGTTCCAATGATTGTTCTCTCTGCAGGTTTAGGTACAAGGTGCCACACTTTGTTTCTTTCAAATTGATGAAGCTCTTCTTGCATAGCCGTGATCCAATCTGAATCTGCAAGGGCTTCATTCACACTTTTTGGCTCAATGTTAGAAAGAAAAGCATAGAAAGCACAAAAATTCTTAAGTTTAGATCTAGTTTGCACTCCAGTATTAATATCTGACAAGATTTGATCAAGAGGGTGCGAACTATGGTGCTTCCATAGTCTTGGATTAATTGGTTCCATAGACACATGTTCTGTTCTAACTGAAGTGTATGTAGGATCAGATTCAAGAACACCTCTTGATCCTGTTTCTGCACCTGTTTGCAAGCTGGTTCCTGAAGAACATGGTTCCGAACAGGGTTCAACGGTGTTTCCCCCTGTTTGGTGTTCACCTTGCGTACCGTTTTGAGAAACAGCTTTTGTACCTGTTTTCTTCAGGGTGTTCTCACCTTGTTTACCTTGGTTCAACAATTCCTTTTGGACAAGACCTAATTCAAACTCTTCATCCTGTGCATTACTCTCATTCAAAGAGTTAGATTCATCAAACAACACATGCACACTTTCCTCAACACACAAGGTTCTTTTGTTAAAGACTTTGTATGCCTTACTGTGAGAGGAATAACCAAGAAATATTGCCTCATCACTCCTTGGATCAAACTTTCCTAAGGCATCTTTCCCACTGTTATGCACGAAACATCTACAGCCAAATGTTCTTAGATGCATAAGGTTGGGTTTTCTGCCTTTAAGAAGTTCATAAGGAGTTTTGTTCAAAATGGGTCTAATCATGCATCTATTCATAATATAGCAAGATGTGTTCAAAGCTTCTGCCCAAAAGTTCCTAGGAAGACCACTAGCAATAAGCATTGTCCTAGTCATGTCTTCTAAGGTGCGATTTTTGCGCTCAACCACCCCATTCTGTTGGGGTGTTCTTGGGGCCGAGAAGTTGTGATCAACACCATGCATATTACAAAAATTTGTAAAGCTTGCATTTTCAAATTCAATACCATGATCAGACCTCAAGCTAACCAATGAGCGTCCTACTCTCTTTTCAACCTTTTTGAGAAGGGCAACAAAATTCTCAAAAGTTTCATCCTTGGAGGCCAAGAACAAGGTCCAAGTAAATCGAGAGTAATCATCCACTATGACAAGCACGTACCTCTTCCCACCTCTACTTGATATCCTCATCGGATCACATAGATCAATGTGTAATAATTCAAGAGGTCGGGTGGTGCTTACACAATTTTTAGATTTTAAAGAGGATCTGACTTGTTTTCCTTTTGCACAAGCTTCACATACCTTGTCATCATTATACTTGATGGAAGGTAGTCCAACAACCAAATCTTTGGAAACAAGTTTGTTTAACAAAGACAGGCTTGCATGACCTAGTCTCTTATGCCATAGCATTATATCATCCGTTAATGCATTTAAACAAGTCAGGTTATTTTGGGGAAGAGTGGAAATACAAACTTTATAAACATTTTGACATCGCTTCCCCCTCAACACAACATCTCCTGTGTCGTCATTCACAACCAAGCAACGTGTTTTTGAAAACAGTACTAGGTTGTTCTTGTCACACAGTTGGGACACACTTAGCAGATTGTGTCTTAACCCATCAACCAAGTGCACATTATCAATTGAGTGGGAGAGAGTTTTACCAATATTACCTATACCAACAATTGTCCCAAACTTGCCGTTTCCAAATGCTACACTCCCACCATTTAAAGCTGTAAGTGAGAGAAAATTTGATCTTTCACCAGTCATGTGCCGTGAACACCCACTATCAACAAACCACAACTGCCTGTTTTCAAGGGTGTTTGTGGGGTTGTTCATAAGGTTGTTCTCTCTCACTTCAGCCTGCAAAACAAATCACGGGTTAGTTTTGGGAACCCAGATCCACTTGGGTCCCATTCTTTTAGACATGTAAAGCCCATCTTTTCTAATCCAGATTTGTTTCACATACCTTTCATTCTTTTCATTGGCATGTTTTCTTGAAGGGCAGGTGTATCTATAATGACCCGTTTTACCACAATGAAAGCAAACAATGTTTTCAGGTAATCCCACATACTTCTTATGTATTGGGTAAACGGTCCGTTTGTGCCTGTAACCAAGTCCCTTTTTGTTTCTATTGTGATGAGTGTTTAGCCAATCAAGGGCTTGTGAGGATTTGTTCCAGCGTTTGTTTGTGGCAAGGTCAGTTTCCATCCTGTCTATGGTGGCATTCAAGCTTTGCTTTTCATTTAGCAAGGATTCAACTGTTTCTTCCACTTTAGAGAGCTTTTCCCTTACTTGGGTATAATCACCTTCTTTTAAAAAGAGATCTTCTCTAAGTACGTTAATACTCTCATGTAAACCTAGTTTTTCATTTTTAAGAATTTCATTTTCAAGCTCTAGGTCTCGAACTTCCCTTTTTAGATCTGCACAGGTGTCTATCAAATTATATAGAAGTTCTTCTAAAGTAGCTTTGTTAAGACCATGTACCTTGTTCTTGAGTTCTGAGAAGCTGATTGTTGATTCATCATCTGAATCTGAATCACTTTGTGCCATCAGTGCTACGACCTTTTCTTCAGCTTCAGATTCTCCTTCATCCTCAGAGGAATCTCCCCAAGCAGCCAACATAGCTTTCGAGAATCGCTTGCCCAGATTGTTTAGAGGGTGTTTTCGAGGATGTTTTCGAGGATGTTCGGGCATCTGTTCTTCTCGAAGCAGTGGACAATTTTTGATTAAGTGATCTGGTTTGCCGCACTTGAAACACCCTGTGAGCTGTTCTTTGGGGGTGTTTCTGGACTTATTGAAATCTTTTCTTTTGTTGTTTTCCTTGACCTTCTTGAAGAATTTCTTGAATTTTCTGGTCAATAGGGCCATATCTTCTTTTTCAAGGTTAGAGTCAGTGTCCTCATGTGCTTTCAACGCAAGCCCACGATCCTTCTTTTGCTCCTCTCTTTGTGAGTTCTTTCGGAGTTCATAGGTTTGGAGATTACCAATCAACTTGTCGAGGGTGATCTTATTCATGTCTTTGGCCTCTTGGATGGCTGTTACTTTGGCCTCCCACGTACGAGGTAGAATTCAGAGGATTTTCCTCACCAGCTCTTCAGTGGTGAAGGACTTTCCCAGGGATTTTAACTCGTTCGTGATGTGGGTAAACCGTGTATACATATCCATCACAGTCTCACGATCTCCCATATCAAACAACTCATATTGTCGCATAAGTAGCTCAATTCTAGATTATTTAACTTGACTCGTACCTTCATGAGCAACTTGCAAGGCATTATAGATGGCTTGGGCTGATTCACACTCTGAGATGCGAGTGTATTCATTGGGTCCTAGGCCAAAATATAGTAGCTTCTTGGCCTTGGCATTTTTCTCCATTTTCTTATAATCTTCAGCATCAAACTCTTTAGGTTCCTTGGTAACCGTCTTACCATTCTCAAGCACTTTGGTGGGAACAAGGGGCCCGTTCTCGATGAGCATCCATAACTCATAATCTTCTGCCTGAATATAGTTTTCCATCCTATTCTTTCACCAACTATAATGTTGGCCGTTGAAATAGGGTGGACGAGTAATGGATTGCCCTTCAAGAATTCCTTGTGGTGTACTCATCTTCAGAATCTCTAAAGGTGTTAGCCTTTTTGCGAGAGAACCTGGCTCTGATACCACTTGTTGAGATTGCGAGTATTCTACCACAAGAGGGGGGTGAATTGTGGTGTCTGATTTTCGCGTTGTGAGTAACAAACACCCCTGTGACTTGTTTGCAGAGGGTGTTCTCAAGTATTGCAAATGCGAAAATCACCAAGATAAATGCGAAAATTAAAGCACACACAATTTTTACGTGGAAAACACATCTAGCCCAACTGAGGTGTGAAAAACCACGACCTACCTCGTGTAGGATTTAACCACTTCACTAAACCGGGCTTAACTCGTTACAAATGTAACACCTTGTTACAACCTTGCAACCACGTAACCTCCTTCTCTAAGGCAGATTACACCACGTCCAAATCTCACCAGATTGGACACGTCCAAAGTCCACACGACTGAGGACCACTCACTCACTTTTCTGATTCAAGATCAGGGTTACAAAACACCTTACCAGGTGCTTCTGACTTAAGCAGATGTAAGGTACAATGAAGTCCTAGTATGCCAATATATTGAAAGCTCAGTTTAAACACAACTTGAGTTGGTTTTACTTTTCTCAAGAGTATCTCAAAATTCCTCTAGAAAAACCACTTTTTGAAATTTCCCTTTTGCATATGTTGTGTGTTTCTCAGATTTCACTCTTTGCTTTTCTTTCTGTCTCTGTGTGTGTATATTGTGGGGACGAAAGAGTTGCGGTTTTATGCACCACAAAACCAACGGTCAAGAACCAAGGAGAATCATCTAAGTTTGGAAAATGATTTTCAAGAAAAATACTCCCAACGGCTAGTGACAAGTTCTTTCCAAGTTATAAGGGATTTGTTATCTTAAGAGATAACCCTTATCTTCCCATAGCCGTGAAGAGGATTTAAAGAAGCGACCAGAAATCTCTTCAGTTTTTTGAATACTTATCAAGGCCGAAAATATGGGAAAAAGGAAATCTTTTTAGTTTTGGCAAATCTCCTATTTTCGCAACTCTCCCACAATATTTTCAGAAAAATATCCTTTCCAGAAAAATAGCAAACTTGGAGTTTAAAGAAATTATTTTGGAGATCTTGGCCAACCGAAATGAATTTTCAAAGATAACCGGGTATGGGCACTTTAATTCAGAAACACCCTAGGCACCCTGTTTGCAGGGTTGTTCGCAACTGGTGTTCTGAAGCACTTAGCGCAAATACCGATTCAAGAGGTGTTTAAAGAGCATTTTCAATATTGGCATATTAACAAGAGTCTAAATAAATAAAACCTATATACCTAAGACTTCTTGTTTTGAACCAGTCATCTTGTCCAAGATTTGCAGAGTTGCTGTGAACACCAAGGCCACCTTGTTTGCTGGGGGTTGTTCTTTGCATTGCTAGAGTTCAGAAACTGATCTTCACATATAATCAACTCATCGAGGTGGTGTTCTTAACTTGATCGTGAGCCATCAAGGTATGAGACCTGTTCTTAAGAATTGTTATCACATGTAGCAAACCAGTTAATACAATAAAGATTACAAACACCAGTTAGGCCTGTTTGGAGAACGTGTTTGGAGCAACATTACTTGGACAGATTTTTACACTTGGATTTGTTATCATCAAAACTTAAAAATAATAACTCAACACTTTTGGATGACGGTAGCGTCCCTATCATCGAATTTATTAGTCCTAATTAAGGGACTTATTAGGGAGAATACAAATAGTAAAACATGTGCATTTTGGTGTGTTACAGATTTAGTATCAGAGCCATGTTTGATCTTCTTTGATGTGATAAGGAGAATGGAGAGCAGAGTTAGGAGAGTAAGAAAGTTGTTTAGTAAGGGTTGTTAGGATATCATTGGAGAATGGTGCCAATAGTAATGTTTGCCTGTCTCTCACATGTTCTTCTTTTATATTTTGCTTGTTAGATGGATTCATATGCAGTGAGCATCTTGTCGGTTACTTTTATGGCCACTCACATCTCTTAACTACATGCTCTTCTCTTATATTCGCATAATGTGCCACCAACCCTTAGTGGAATACCTCATATTCCCCCTGAGTTGGCTAATGACATTGGGAACCCTAGTCACTGGCATACTTTGGTGGCTGAGTATATGAAACAAATTCCCCTAGCACCAACTAGAATCCCTCCTAAGGATGATAAACTAGCAGATGCGGTGGCCCGGCGCAACCCTAAAATTTATGATGAAAAGTATGATCCAGTGGAACTTGAAGAATGGATTCGAGGGATAGAGAAAATTTTCAATGTAGTAGAGGTTCTAGAGGATAAAAAGGTGAACATTAGGATGTTTTACCTAACTAGCGAAACCGATATTTAGTGGAACACTGTTAAGGATAGGCTCTTAGTGCCTAACTTCACTTGAAGTAGATTTCTGGAAGAATTGAGAGCCAAATTCTACCCAATTATGGCAACGGCAGACAGAGAAAGAATTTGTGGAACTCAAGATGAGTGGTAGTATGACTGTGATGCAATGTGCTTGCAAATTTATAAAACTATCCAAGTTTGTTCTACAGTTTGTGTCATCAGAAAGACTAAAGATGAGGTGATTCGAAGAGGGATTAGGTTTCTATATTCACAATTAACTAGTTGGTTAACCAATCCTTGCCTATCAAGAGTTATATGAGCGAGCAGCTGAAGTGGAATAAGTGAAGACTAAGTTGAGGGCCTTGAACCCGATTAATCAGGAGAGGAATTGAATCAAACAGGGAGCTCCGAGCGAGAGTGTAAACCAAAAGAAATCTGCTCCTGCTCCTCCCAAGAGTCGTCTTGTAGGCTTAGCACAGCCCCGTGGGAAATGTAAAATAGCTAACCACACCACTTCTAAGTGCTGAATGGGAACTAACAAATGCATGTGGTGTGGTAGCCCAGAGCTTCTCATTGTTACTGGTCCACAAAGCTTGAATGTTGTAGGTAAGGGCTCCTACCTTCAAGGCCCGCAGCTATAGGAAGGGGTTATATGTTGAGCAAGAAGGAAGCTACCACCTCTAGTACGGAAGTTAAGAGAACTCTTTTTTTAATTTTAAAGCCATTTTGTGTATTGATTGATTCAGTTGTCACTCATTCATTTACATCCACTTGATATACCATGCAACTGAACCCTGAAAATAAGGAGACAGAACTAATTGTAGAATCAAGTTACCCAATGACTCTAGAGTTTAGTGTGCTATCTCTTATAAACTTATTCCTATTACTATTGGTAGGATAGTATTATAGTATTCCTTGGAGGCTTGATTTAATTTGACTCATCAGACTTCGATATCATTATGGAAATAAGCTAGTTGTGTACTTATGGGGTCAAGATAGATTGTGAGGACCTTAAGGTTATTTCAAGGGATGAACGAGGGGGAGAAATATGTTTCATGGGCAGAGATAGGAAAAACCTTGTCCGTTAAATTCTACTATGAAAGCAAGTTGTTATGTCAAGGATCTATTGGGTATTGGTTTTATGCTATTGACCCTCAACGGAAGGAACAAAAAGTAGAAGATATCTTTGTCGTTGTGAATTTAGAGATGTTTTCTTGAAGAGTTACTAGGACTGCCGTGCAAAGAGAAATTGATTTGAGATTGAATTAATCCTTAGTGCCCCGCCAACCTCTAAAACCCTATGTCATATGGCCCCAACAAAGCTTAGAAAACCGAATATTCAGTTAGGTAAGCTATTATAGAAGGGATTTACAGACCAAATGTATCACCATGGGGTGCCCCAGTTCTATTTGTAAAGAAAAAGGATGGAACCTTGAGGTTATGTGTTGGTTATAGAGAGCTGAACAAGATCACCATTAAGAACAACTACCCATTGCCCCCAAATAGACGGATTATTTGATCGACTGTAAAGAGTAGGAGTCTTTTCCAAGATTTATTTGAGATCTGGATACCGTCAACTTAACATTTTACCTGAAGACATTCCCAAACTGCATTTAGGACTAGGTTTGGTCACTATGAATTCATTGTGATGCCTTTTGGCCTGACCAATGCCCCTGTGGCCTTTATGGACCTTATGAATAGAGTTTTGGGCCCAATTTATACAAGTTTGTGGTGGTGTTTATAAAAGATATCTTGATATTCTCCACGGACAGGGATGAGCATACTGTTCATTTGAGGACAGTGCGGCAGACCTTGAGGGAACATCAATTATATAGCAAATACAAGATGCATGAATTCTGGTTAGAAGAAGTAGTATTTTTGGGACATGTGGTTTCAAAGGAAGGGATTAAGGTTGATTTACAGAAGGTGAAAGCAGTTACAAAGCGCCCAAGGCCCAGCAATGTTACTGAGACAAGAAATTTTGTGGGTTTAGTAGGGTTTTATCGAGTTTCGGGAAGGATTTGTCAAAGAACATCTTCTTTAACCAATTTGTTGAAGGAAGCTACAAAGTTGGCAAAAACATAAAGTGGTAGCTTATGCCTCCCGACAGTTCTAACCTTATGAGAGAAATCACCCTACTACCCATGATCTAGGACTAGCGGTTGTGGTTTTCGAACTGAAAATTTAAAAATATTACTTGTATGGAGTACCTTGTGAGATCTATACTAATCATCGGCTTGAAGTACATTTTCACTCAGAGGAAGCTTAATCTAAGACAAAGGTGTTTGTTCGTGCCAAAAATGTGTTATTTTTACGATACTTTTACACCCAATTTATGCTCGTTATAATCGTTATTTTTAGATTTTTATTTGATTTTATTTTGTTTTACAGGTATCAAATAAATGTGAAAAAATGTGGAAAAAGATGACAAATGCCGGAAATATACCAGCGGGCCAGATTACTTAAACCCGACCCAATCCTTAAGCCTATTATTTTGTTTAGCCCAAAGTGAGAGAAAAGAAAAAAAAGGAAAAAAAAACCTAAAACCTACCCAGCCCCCACGTGCCGTGTGCGTGACTAGTAAATCCCCCCTCTTTCTTAACTCTAATCTTCTCTCTCCTTTATCTCAGCCAAACGAACCCTTGAAACCCGATACTCGCCCCTCCCCTGCTTCGCCATTCTCGATCTCATCACCATCTCCTATCTCTCTCTAACTCAGTTATCTCTCTCTTCAATGAATCACCGTCTTCATCCATCAAACGCCAACACAGCACCGCATTTCATGCTTCAATCAACACCTACATTCCCATCCCACCGTCCACAGCACAAGAAAATCAAGGGCTAAAGTTGAAGGGAAGTTGAGTACAAATTAAAGAGTACTGGCACTAGAAAAGAGGTTAGGAGGTTTTCTATGGTTCAATTAGTTTTAATTTTTGAAGTTTTAGCTTGAATTCCATATGCATTTTTCGATTTTTCAGAGTTAGGGTTTCAAAAATTCGGTTAGGGTTTGATGTTAGTTTGGGTTTTGGGTTCGAATTTCATGTAATTATGCTTCGATTTCATGTTTTCTCGTTGTAATTCATAATTTTAGTTCATTAATGTAAGGTTTGGATGCTAGTTTTGGTTAATTTTACTCACCTCCTTTCCTGCCTTCATCTCGATGCACACGGTTATGGCGTTTCCTCCAATTTTAGCAGTGGGTGAAGCACATTTATGACTCTCTGGGCCATGGACGGTCGAATTGGAACCTCCCCTTGCTCTAGTTTGCTATGCTTGTTCTGTTTCATCTGCTTCTGATTTCAAATCCCCATCCCCTGTTTATCTGATTTTGGCTTCTGATTTGTGCTTGATATGTTTCAACTTAATAAACGTTTGCTCAGTTTCTGGATTCCTTGGTTTAGTTAAATCAGTTATGTTTTGATGTTAGTATGGCAATTTTCGGATTTGGTATCTTGATCTGTTTGTGCTCTTCAATTGTGTTGTTGAGGTGATTTTACTAGGTTGATATTGTTGGTTATTGTTAGATGAACTATTGTTGATTATATTTTGATATGTTTGTTGAAATTCTGGTGTTTAGTTCTTAGGAATTCAGGTTGAATCGATCTTGGCTTTTGTTGCTTGTTGCTCTGCTACTGGTGGTTTGAACGATGATGATATGGTTGTTGATGTGATGGTTCAATTTTGTTGTTGGTATGGACATAAGAATGGAACTTGGAAGTTAATTTGTTTTGTTGTCATTATGAGCAGAAGGCTAATTTTTTTTTCTTTCTCATTGTGTTAGTTCACATTTTAGTTTTCAGATTCTAGGTTTTAATTTCGATTGAATGGTGATTAAATTAGTAAGTTCATTTAAGTTACTTGATGCTTAGTTGAATGTTGATGAATGCATTAGATTCTTAGTTAGAAGGTTTTAGTGCTCTTGAATGATTTAGATTAATTAGTTAATCTAATATTTTGTGACCATAATCTTTTCCGTCGTCCTTGAGGAGACGACCCTTAAGTACTATAGCGAAAGCTATATGTTTGCGGCACTTTATTTTACATTAAAATTAACATAACAAGGTTTTGGCACCGTTGCCGGGGATGACGACATTAGATTAGGTTGCATTTTTTTTCACAGTTACTTTGGTATTAGGTTGTTTTATTACATTATTAAGTTGTGACTTGATTTAGTACATTGCTTGAATTATTGAAAAATCCAAAAAAATGGAAAAAGCCTAAAATTGAAAAAAAATTAGAAAAACTTGAAAACCACAAATTTTTTTGAAAGATTTAAAAACTCCAAAAAAAAAAAAGCACAGTGGCAAGTTAATGTTCCTTAGTTTGAGCACTTTTCTTTTTCTTAGTTTTGTTCTTATTAGTTGCTTATACTTTGATTTACTTCGTTATCAGTTGTGATATATTTAGTTCATTTCTTGAAAAAAATCCAAAAACTCATAAAAATTTAGAAAAACTTGAGATTTGATTGAAAAACTTTAAAAAAAACAAGGACTTAGAATTGATTTATAGTTTGTATTGATTAAGGTGTTTCGTAGTTTAGAATTAGTATTTTGAATTTAGTTTTTTTTGTTAGGATATGTCTTACCTTTATTTTAGAGATTGATTAGCCTTTTGATTTATCTAATTCTTATTTGAAAATCATCTTCGGGATTGAGAAATATTTTATTTGATTTTGTACCTGAAAAAAAGAGAAAAAAAAGAAAAAATTTAGAAAATTCAAAAATCAAAAAAAAAGAAAGAGAAAAAAAAACCAAAAATAGGACTTTTTGGTGATGGTGTGGGGTTTATATGACTAGTTGGGTTAGACAACCTGAAAAACAAGGACTCGTTAGGAGTGAGTCCGACCCTAACCTAGAACCCGAACCTGAACCTAAGCTTGAGTTAGAGAACATGGCACAAGAAAGGACTTTAAGTGATATTTTTTATCTTCTTAAGACTGCTTTGTCATCATGTTTTGTTATGCCTAATCTTGCACCAAATGTGACCTTTGAAGTAAAACCCCATTATACTCAGATGCTCCCTAAATTCACAGGTTTAGAGGATGCTTATTTATTTTTGAGAAAATTCGAAGAAGTTTGTTCTATGATGCATTTCCCTAATATTTCCATTGATGTTGTGTGAATGAAATTGATTCCTTTTTCTTTGAAAGATTCTGCTAAACGTTGGATGTATGACTTGGCTGCTAATTCTGTTACTTCTTGGAATGATTTTGTAAGATTGTTCTTAGGAAAACATTTCCCTAATGCCAAGACTGATAAGCTGAAGAATGAAATCAATCAATTTGTGCAACTCGATAGGGAATCATTTTGAAAATATTTTGATAGGTTCAAAACTTTGTTGGCCCAATGTCCCCATCATGGTTTAGACCAAGTATGTTTGTGCCAGATTATTTATAAAGGACTTAACCAACAGACTAGGACCATGTTAGAGTCTATGTGTCAGGGTGACTATCTTTCTAAAAACCCCACAGCTGCTTGGGAGTTTTTAGAAGACTTGGCTGAGAAAACCATGCAGTGGGAAACTGCTCATGATTACAAACTGAGTTCTAGGTTTGCAAGGGGTGGGTTGCATTTTGTTTCTGATGTAAGTCACTTAGAGTCTAAGATTGCTGTTTTAGAAAACATGTTGAAGGGGTTATCTCCCCAGATGTCCCAGTTATCTCAGACCTCTACTGTGTCTTGTTCTCATTGTCAGACCCTAGATCATTCTTTGAGTGCTTGTCCTTGTTTTGCTCATCAGTTAGCAACTGAATAAGAGTAGACGAGTAAGGCCTTCCAGAGACCCCAAAATGACCCCTTCTCCCATTATTACAACCCAGGGTGGAGGAGTCAACCTAACTTTTTATGGAATAGTGGACCAAATGCTATGGTTCCTAATTCTCAACCTGGGATGTTTCCTGGAAACAACTCCCAACCCGTCTCTCATCCTTCAAACTCCTTTCGGAGACCAGCTTTTTCAGGTGTGCATAATGCACCTAGATCTCCACTTCCCATAGCTCAAGTTCAACCTCCTCCCGATTACACTGATATTGATAAATTGGAGAGGAGAATCAACAACAATGTGTAGATAATAATTAATGCTAACATGGAAAGAATGATGAGAATGATGACCGAACAGTTTTCCTAATTAGCATCATCTTCTAGGGAGTCAGGTAATTTCCCGAGTCAACCTGAGGTGAACCCTGAGGGTCACACCTCCCCTTCTTCTGGTAACCCTAATGAGCCTATAAGGAAAGTGAATGCGGTTATATCTCTCCGTTCTGGTCGAGTGCCTGATAACCAAGTGAGAAATCCTAATGAACCTTGCAGTTATCCTCACCAATTCTTTCAGAATTTTTCTCCTTCTTCTCCTCCAGAGACTGGTTTATCCAGTCAGTCAAGGGATGCTACTGACGGTGTCCTCAATGCTTCAAATGGTCCTTCCTCTCCTAAGTTACCTTCTAAGAAAGAGGAGCTTAAAGAAAAAGACTCATTTGACTCGGCAAGTTCTTTACCTTCAAGGGATTCTTCCTCCCCTTTTTCTTATGAGAAAATCCAGATGCCTTTGCCTCCTTTTCCCCATAGGCTAAAGAAGAAAGATCAAGATCCTGTTGGGAAGATGAGAGAGATATTCTCTCAAGTAAAGATCAACATTCCCTTGCTCGATGCTATTCAGCAGATGCCTCCTTATGCTAGATTCTTAAAGGAGCTATGTACGACCAAGAGAGCAACTGGTGTACCTAAGAAGGCTTTCTTGACCTCTGGTGCTAATTCTATCCTTTCTCAGATCTCGGTAAAGTATAAGGACCCCGGTTGCCCTACTGTGTCTATAGTCATAGGAGACCAACTCATTCACAGAGTATTGCTTGACCTAGGGGCTAGTGTTAATTTGATACCCTTTACTGAGTATGAGAGGTTAGAGTTAGGTGAGCTGAAACCTACTAAGATGGTTATTCAACTGACGGATAGAACGACTAAGGTGCCCAGGGGGATAGTCGAGGATGTGCTGTTTAGAGTGAGTGAATTTATTTACCCAGTGGACTTTGTTGTGATTGAAACTGAGAAGGTGTCCAACTTAGCTAGTCAAGTTCCTGTGATTATAGGACGTCCTTTCTTGGCCACTGCCAATGCCCTCATTAACTGCAGGAATGGTATGATGAGACTATCTTTTGGTAACATAACTATGGAATTGAACATGTTTAATATGCAAAGACAGCCCTCTAGATTTGATGATATGAAATTTTCTACTCTTAACTAGGTAGGGGGTTTTGTATTCGATGATGCTTTTGATGATGTATTTGCTACTGAGTATGAGTCATTTCTTATAAATGATGAGCCTAAATATGATATGTTTGAGTTTGATGACTTGTGCTCTACTGCTGATTGTTTGCTCACTGCGGTGTCTGAATATGCCATTGAATTTGTTTCCCCTGTTACTGTTGAATTGAAACCCCCTCCTGATTCTCTTAAGTATGCATTCTTAGGACCCGATGAATCCTTACTTGTCATTATTGCTTCTGATTTGGACTGGGACCAAGAGGACAAATTGATTTCTTTGCTTAGAGAGAACAAGGAAGCTCTAGGATGGACTTTAGGGGATATTAAGGGTATTAGTCCTTCTATTGTGCAACATAGAATTCATTTAGAGGACAATGCCAAGCCCTACTGTGGCCGCCAAAGGCGTTTGAATCCAAGTTTGCAGAAAGTAGTTAAGAAGGAAGTGTTGAAATGGTTAGACCATGGGATTATTTATCTTATTTCTGATAGTGAGTGGGTTAGCCCTGTTCAAGTTGTTGCTAAGAAGACTGGTATTACCGTGATTAGGAATGATAAGAACGTGTTAATCTCTACTTGAGTTCAATCTGGGTGCTGTGTGTGTATAGATTATCGGAAATTGAATGTTGTCACTAGGAAAGACCATTTTTCCATCCCCTTCTTGGATCAAATGCTAAAGAAGTTGGCTGGACATTCCTTCTATTGCTTTTTAGATGGATATTCTGATTATACCCAGATCTCTATTGCTCATGAGGATCAGGAGAATACTACTTTCACCTGCCTATTTGGGACATATGCCTTTAGAAGAAGGCCGTTTGGACCGTGTAATGCCCCTGCTACCTTTCAAAGATGCATGATTTCTTTTTTCTCATATTTAGTTGAGCAATGTATGGAAATTTTCATGGATGACTTTTCTGTGTTTGGATCTTTTTCTGATAATTGCTTGTCTAATCTGAGAAGGGTGTTGGAAAGGTGTAGGGAGAAAAACTTGACTTTAAACTCGAAGAAATGTCACTTCATAGTTAAAAAGGATATAGTCTTAGGACATATTATTTCTCGAGATGGAATTGAGGTAGACAAAGCTAAGACTGACCTGGTTGTTAATCTTCCCCCTCCCACTTGTGTGAAAGAGGTGCGGTCTTTCCTTGGACATAATGGCTTTTATCGTCATGTCATTAAGGACTTTAGTAAGATTGCAAAGCCTTTGTCCAATATGCTAGCTAAGGATGTGCCATTTCATTTCTCTGAAGAGTGTCATGAGGCATTTTCTAAGCTGAAGGAGGCCTTAACCTTTGCTCCTGTTCTTCATCCTCCCATTTGGGGAGAACCATTTGAATTGATGTGTAACGCATCTGATTATGTTATTGGGGTTGTGTTAGGACAACGTATTGATAGGAAACCTCCTGTTATTTACTATGGTAGTCACACGTTGAATGATGCCCAGCTGAATTACATTATCACTAAGAAAGAATTTTTGGTTGTGATCTTTGGTTTAAAAAAGTTTAGACCCTATCTGATTGGGTCATATGTGATTGTTTATATTGACCACTCTGCCCTTAAGCACCTTCTTTCTAAAAAGGATGCTAAGCCTAGACTTGTGAGATAGATTTTGCTTTTGTAAGAATTTGAGTGTGAAATCAAGGATAAGAAAGGTTCTGAAAACCTTGTAGCTGACCATCTGTCAAAGATCTTTTATGATAGAAAGAATGAGTCCAGTGTTTTTGAGTGCTTCCCTGATGAGCAATTATATGTTGTTCACCCTGATCCTTGGTATGCTGATATTGTGAACTATTTAGTTGCTGGTAGAATCCCTGAGGGTTAGACTAAGAATGATAGAGATAGATTATTCCACCTTGTGAAGTTCTTTGTTTGGGATGACCCTTATCTGTTTAAGTACTGCTCTGATCAAGTCATTAGGAGATGCATTCCTGACCATGAGGTGAGAAGTGTTCTTTCGTTTTGTCATGAACAAGCATGTGGGGGACATTTTAGTGGTCGGAAGATAGCAACCAAGGTTCTTCAATGTGGTTTTTACTGGCCTACTTTGTTTAAATATGCATTTGAGTACTGTAAGAGTTACCCTAGATGCCAACAGTTGGGTAGATCAAGCAGGAGAGATATGATGCCACAGAACCCCATCATTGTTGTAGAGGTTTTTGATGTGTGGGGTATTGACTTTATGAGACCATTTCCATCTTCCTTTGGGAATGAGTACATTTTGTTAGTTGTGGACTATGTTTCTAAATGGGTTGAGGTCATCCCTTCTAAGACCAATGAAGCTAAAGTTGCTGTGAAATTCCTTAGGGAGAACATCTTTGCTCGATTTGGTATGCCCCGTGCTATCATTAGTGATCAGGGCACCCATTTTAATAATAGATCTTTTGATGCCTTACTGAAGAGGTATTCCATAGTCCATAGGCTTGCTACTCCCTACCATCCCCAGACCAGTGGCTAGGTTGAAGTGTCCAATTGATAGATCAAGCAGATTTTAGAAAAAACTGTGAGTAGGAATAGGAAAGATTGGGCTAACAAGCTGGTGGATGCTCTTTAGGCATATAGGACGGCTTTCAAAACTCCCTTAGGTATGTCACCTTACAGGGTAGTTTATGGTAAGCCTTGTCATTTACCTATGGAGATAAAGCATAAAGCTTGGTGGGTGATGTATCTGCCGATGACCAAGCTAGGGTTCAATAGAATACAACTAACTCAGCAACCAAAGGAAGATAACATCAAGGGAAAACAAGTGAAAATGAACACATTAAATGATGGTTGTGAGGCATCAAGTATGTGAAGGGAGAATGGAACTTAGAATCAAGTGATTCTAAGTGATAAAACAAAGGTTCTTTGATGTGAAGTGATGTATAACACAAGGGAGGAATGGACCCAAACAAACCAAGCCAAGAACACAACAAAAAACAAGCACCTTCACACGGCCTAAGGGGTGGCACGGTCGTGCTTCATGGCATGGGTAGACCGTGCCACTCTGCTGCCCTTCACGCCTAGCATGCTTCAATTTCACGGTTTGAGGTGTTTTTGAGTTTTAGGTTGGAAGCTAAGCCAAAGGGGGTAGCCTTAGCTTGGATTAAGCATGGACATGTATGTGGGAATGGATATGGATGTGTGAAATGGAAAGATGAATCAAAGTAAGAAGTACTAACTTTAAATTAAAGCTAGCAAATCCACTTTAATCCTCTTTGAAACACCTTTAGTATAGCATCAAATGGATAGAACTAAACCTGAGATTTGGATACAGAAACACCACCAAATCCAAGTTTAGGGCCCTTCACTAAGATTAAGATACAGAAACACCACTTAATCCTTGTTAAGACTCACTTGAACACCACCTTAATTGGCCTAATTAAGGATAAGCAAGCAAGAGTTTGAAGAGAGAAAGCACAAAGCTCTCAAACTGATTTTTGTCATTCAAATCAAAGTTGGTTACTTTGCTATGGCTGTGTGGTACCTTAAATAGGCAGCCATGACCTTTATGGCTGTGTGGTACCTTAAATAGGCAGCCATGACCTTTCTAGCTAGCAAAATAAACACCTTACTACCTTTCTTCATGCTTAGGAAAGGTATTAACACTAATTACAAGCTATTACAACCTGATTTGTACTAAACTAGATTACAAGTTAACTAAACTTAATCTAATACATTGAAATACAAATCTAAACTATGTCTAAGCTATTAATACATCATTATACACTTAATATACACTTAAACTAAGCTAAAACATGCTGAGATTGCTGCTGAATTCTCATTGGATAGCCGAAAAGGCATTACGGCTGGCCAATAGGGAGTAAGCAACACATTGCCACCAATCTCTTTCTCATTGGTTGTTCTTTTCTAGGTAGTGACCAGCCCAAGGTACCTTGGGATGTGTATTAAACCTTGAGGGCGTCCCTATCAGCTTGCAAGTGGAGAAAACTGGTTGAGAGCTTAAAATACTTCATCTTGTACTAAACCGGGTTTAGCAACAGTTTATGGCCGGTTTTAGGACATTGATTAAGCTTAGCAAAAGTGAGTATAATTGTGATTTTAAACATGGGGGGGGGGGTAAATTTAGGATGTCTATAATCCCCCCCAACCAATAAATCAAGGTTAGGGTGAGTTTAAATGGGTTAAATAAACTCAAACTTAAAACCGCGCAGACTAGAGCCTAATCTGACCAGTTTTGGAAAACTCCTTGTTTCTTCATCCTCTTGTGTGCATAATTGGAATTTGATGCTTGGAACTGAAATTACAAATCTTGAGGACTCCAAAAATGTATAAATTCGAAACTTAAGCATTAGTATAGCTTAAGTTATGAATTAATCAAAACCGGGTTGTTTCTGGATTGCTGGACAGTTTTGACACATCTTGGTAAATGGCTGATTTGAACGACCAAATGAACTCCAAATTGGATGCAACTTGTCTTGTTGGAAAGCTGACATCTTAAGCTTGAAATCCATGAAAACATATCAGGCATAAACCATTTTGATGCTGGTCGAATTTTGCTTGCAAAAGAGGGTCAGTGCTGGAATCTTCCCTTTTGTCCTGCAATGAAACAACTAAAACAAAACTTGGATGATTTAATCACCCTTTAGCCAGCATATTAACATAATCTAATTGATTTGATTCTTTCTAATCAAAGGGGATGGAGAGGTCTCCATTAGTGGGCCATTAAGAAGCTCAATTATGACTTGACTGAGGCAGGTGAGGAGAGACGACTACAACTAAGTGAGCTTAATGAGATTAGAGTTGAGGCTTATGAGAGTGCTCGATCTTACAAAGAGAGGGCAAAGTTGTTTCACAATCGACATATTTTAAGGAAAGAGTTTGCCCCGGGAATGAAAGTACTCTTGTATGACTCTAGGCTCCATCTGCTTCCAAGGAAATTGAGGCCCCGATGGATGGGTCCTTAGATTGTCTCACATGTTTTTCCCTATGGTGCAGTTGAAATTCAAGATCCTCAGAGTGGTGCCACCTTCAAAGTGAATGGCCAGCGTTTGAAACAATTTTTGGAGCTGCCGGGCCAAGAAGATGTGGAGTGTCTAATACTCCATGAACGGAGCCATGATCGGTGATTGTGATGTGAGATAGCTTGGGTGTACTTAGCACCCGACCTGGTTTGCTAGAAATTTCTTATCTTCTCCTCTTCTTCTCTCTGTCTTTTCTTCTTTCTTTGTCTTATTCCGGTTTCTTTTTGTATAGTTGGTTGCTTTTCTTTTTCTACGATTGGTTGTTTTGTTTTTGAGTCTTGTTTTTATTTTTAAGCATATGTTTTCTTTTTAGATTTTTCTTTTGGTCTTTATGTGTCTGTTACACTCCCAATGAGGACATTGTGAGATTTTGGTGTGGGGGTGGAGTGCCCATATGTACATACTTTTTTTGAAAAATTTTGAAAAATCCAAAAAGATTTTCGTTTTGTTTTGGGGGGACGTTTTGTACTTTTTCTGATTAGCTTGAATCCCCTATGCTTTGATTATTAACTTATATGTAAGCAGGATGTGCATGATAGGTCTCTGACCATAGTATGTCATTCTAAGCCCAAATTCTAACCCCAATTGTTCATTATAGATTGTGTAATCCAATCCTTGTTTATCCCTTCTTAATTATCTTTAAGTCTTAGGCTTCCATGAATGATTCTCCCACTTACTTGTGACACGATTACTCTGAAAAAAAAAATAATAACAATGAATGAAAATAATGAATAAAGAATTAAAAAACCGATGAAATAAAATTTGGAATGACAAGCATCCATTTGAGGCATGCGCTATAGAGCGCTACCCTTTGAGGCATGTGCTACTAGGCATTACCCTTTGAGGCAATATTGCTACTGGAAAGCTTGCTTCCAATGTTAATATGTCAATAATGTAGTTGTGTCAGTCAAGTGGGATTGAGTCTAATTATGGTAAATCTAAGCCTTGGGATGATGATACATATGCACACGAGCACTGGGATGGATTCCGAATCTTGATGTACAATGGGGTGAAAAATTAGTGCTCTGATGTCATTTATGAGGTAAAGGACTTTGAAGTACATTCTGTGTATATGCAGGTCAATAACTTGGTTACATGGGTGATTTAGTTTGTTAGAACGTGTACATATCTTTCCCCAAATTCTGTACATGTTAGCTTTGAGAAAAAACCAAAAAGATTTTCTTTTATTTTTGAAATAATTTTTGTGGGTATTTCACTTGAAAACCCTCACGAGACCTCACTCGTCCACTTGGGAGACTGAGGGGTTTAAAGGGCTTGTTGCATGCGCTAAATGCAACCATGATTCCTACGACAGTGAGTTAGGACTTTCTTTTTCTAATTTTTCATTTTCTTTTAGTTAGTTTAGTTTGTTTTACTCAAGGGCGAGCAAAATCTTAGTGTGGTTATTTGTTCGTGCCAAAAATGTATTATTTTTACGATACTTTTATACTTGATTTATGCTCTTTTATAATTGTTATTTTTAGGTTTTTATTTGATTTTATTTTGTTTTGTAGGTATCAAATAAATGTGAAAAAATACGAAAAAAGATGACAAATGTCGGAAATAAACCAGTGGGCCAGATTACTCAAACCCGAACCAATCCTTAAGCCCATTATTTTGTTTAGCCCAAAGTGAGAGAAAAGAAAAAAAAAGGAAAAAAAACCTAAAACCTATCCAACCCCCATGTGCCGTGTGCGTGACTAGTAAACCCCCCTTTTTCTTGACTCTAATCTTCTCTCTCCTCTATCTCAGCCAAACGAAACCCTGAAACCCGATACTCCCCCCTCCCCTGCTTCACCATTCTCGACCTCATCATCATCTCCCCTCTCTCTCTAACTCAGCTCTCTCTCTCTTCAATGAATCACCATCTTCATCCATCAAACGCCAACACAGCACCGCATTTCATGCTTCAATCGACACCTACATTCCCATCCTACCGTCCACAGCACAAGAAAATCAAGGGCTGAAGTTGAAGGGAAGCTGAGTACAAATTGAAGAGTACCGGCACTAGAAAAGAGGTTAGGAGGTTTTCTATGGTTCAACTAGTTTTAATTTTTGAAGTTTTAGCTTGAATTCCATATGTGTTTTTCGATTTTTCAGAGTTAGAGTTTCAGAAATTTGGTTAGGGTTTGATGTTAGTTTGGGTTTTGGGTTCGAATTTCATGTAATTATGCTTTGATTTCATGTTTCCTGGTTGTAATTCATAATTTTAGTTTGTTTATGTAAGGTTTGGGTGCTAGTTTTGGTTAATTTTAGTCATCCCATCCCCTGCCTTCATCTCGATGCACACGGTTATGGCGTTTCTGCCATTGTTAGCAGTGGGTGAAGTAAGTTTTTGTCTCTTTGGGCCATGGACGGTCGAATTGGAACCTCCCCTTGCTCTGGTTTGCTATGCTTGTTCTGGTTCATCTGCTTCTGATTTCAAATCCCCCTCCCCTGTTTTTTTTTATTTTGGCTTCTGATTTGTGCCTGATATGTTTCGGATGAATACTCCTTTGCTCAGTTTCTGGATTCCTTAGTTTAGTTGAATCAGTTATGTTTTGATGTTAGTATGACAATTTCTGGATTTGGTAACTTGCATCTGTTTGTGCTCTTCGATTGTGTTGTTGTGGTGATTTTACTAAGTTGATATCATTGGTTATTGTTAGATGAACTCTTGTTGATTATATTTTGATATGTTCGTTAAAATTCTGGTGTTTGGTTCTTAGGAATTCAGGATGAGTCGATCTTGGCTTTTGTTGCTTGTTGCTCTGCTACTGGTGGTTTGAACGATGATGATATGGTTGTTGATGCGATGATTCAATTTTCATGTTGGTATGAACATAAGAATGGAACCTGGAAGTTAATTCATTTTGTTGTCATTAAGAACAAAAGGCTAATTTTTTTTCTTTCTCATTGTGTTAGTTCATATTTTAGTTTTCAGATTCTAAGTTTTAATTTCGGTTGAACGATGAATGAATTAGTAAGTTCATTTAAGTTACCTGATGCTTTGTTGAATGGTGATGAATGCATTAGATTCTTAGTTAGAAGGTTTTAGTGCTCTTGAATGATTTAGATTAATTAGTTAATCCAATCTTTTGTGACCATAATCTTTTCCAGTGTCCCTGAGGAGACAACCCTCAAGTACTACAACGAAAGCTGTATACTTGCGGCACTTTATTTTACATTAAAATTCACCTAATAGCGTTGACTAGAATTGCTTAAAGATTACGACTCGTAGATCCAATATCACCCAGGAAAGGCAAATGTTGTGGCAGATGCCCTGGCTAGGAAGGCACAACATACCCAACACTGTAGTCATTACTCAGCTGAACCTCTTAACAGTTGATGTATGTCTCAAGGGAAGAAACAACCCAAGCCAACACACATCAAGAACACAACTTAAACAAGTGATTTCTCACGGCCAAGGGGAGGCACGGTCGTGCTCTTAGGCACGGGGTGGCCGTGCCACTTTGCTGGTAGGTGAGGCCGAGTTTAACCAAATTGCACGGTTGGGTATGGCCTTGTGTTTGTGATGGAAGTTAGACTAAAGGGGGTAGTCTTAGCTTTGGTTAAGCATGGGAATGGGTGTAAGAAAGCTTGTGAATGAATTGAAAATGAAAGAGATTCAAAGTTATGAATTACTAACTCAAAATTAAAGCTAGTAAACTCATTTTGCTTCTCTTGAAACCGTGTGAAGTAACCAAAGATAGGATAAACTAAACTCAATGAATGGATACAGAAACACCACCAAACATGAGTCTAGGGCCCTTAATCTTGGTTAAGATACAAATATCACCACTTAATCAGGGTTAAGACTTGACTTGAACACCACCTTAATTGGCCTAATTAAGGATAAGCAAGCAAGATTTGAAGAGAGAAAGCTAAGGAGCTCTTAAATTGATTTCATTTATCAAAGTACAATGTGTTTCTAGCCTTGGCCATGTGGTACCTTTAACTTTACAACAAATGGGCCACGCTAGCAAGTTAACACGCTCCTCTACCTTTCCTTGCTAGGGAGGAAAAGCATTAAGAGCTTAATACAAACCGGTTTGAGCTTAACTAAGTATAAGCTTGCTTAAACTAATCTAATACATTCAAATCATGAAGTAAAGTAGTACCAATGCTTATTATACATAAATATACTCACAATTAAGCTTAATACAACCAGATTTTATGCTGAATTCTCATTGGACAGTCGAAAAGCAGCAACCCCTTTTCGTCTAGCCAATGGTGTGTGAGAGACCAAAAGTTTGCAGCTTCATCTTCATTGGTTGAACTTACCAAGGCAGCAACCCATTATAGGATAACTAGGGACGTGTGCCAAGCCTAGTGAAGTGTGCCAATTAGCCTTGTAAGTTGTAGATCACGACTGAAGCAAGAGAAAGAACCGGGTTATGCTAAACCGGGTTCAAGCATAATTCTGGCCGGTTTTTGAACAAAATTTAAGCTTATCAAAAGTGAGTATGATTTGGTTTTCAGGCCATGGGTGGTAACTTTAGGATGTGTATAACCCCCCTCAAGAAATCAAGGTTATAGCATGTTTAAGTAGGGTAATTTGGCTTAAACATTAAACCGTGCAGAATGCAGCCCAATCTGACCGGTTTGACAAAATGCCTTGATCTCCTATCCTCTTGTGGGTATGATTGAAAACTAATGCTTGGAAAGTAGACATCATGAGGATTCCAAAAATGCAAAAATTCAAGACTTAAGCCACAATGTAGCTTAAGTTATGAGGTGAACAAAAAAGGGTAAATTCTAGTTCTTTAACCCCTGTGCACATCCTTGACTCTCTTCAACAATGTGAATCAATACTTGAACTTTGGAGCTTGTATTGGACCTTGTATGACTTGTTGGACCTTCTTCCTTGTCTATGGTGGTGGGGACTCTATCAAGAGTGCTTGAGAACTTGGGCGCTCAATTAGTATCACATGGGTAGGCATTTAAAAATATCAATGGATCCAACTTTTTTAAGTTGGAGCCTGTAGTACTTCGCAACCTAGGACCAACATTTGTATTTGAAGAAAGCATGGAACCCCAGTGGCCAATGTTGTGAAAGTACTAGTAGAGAAATTTACATGAAACATCAGGGTAAAATGATGTAGATATTGATGACAAAATTATCTTTTGGGTCATGAAGATCTTCTTCAACATTCAAAGAGGTGACATACGTCAGGAGACACTTAAAAATAGACTATTGGAACCGACTTAAAAGCTATGTTGATAAAAGAAGGAGATCACTAGAGTTTCAGGTAGATGATAAGGTTTTTCAGAAAGTTTTACCAATTAAAGGTATAAGGAGGTTGAACTGCGAGCTAAATTGAGGCAAAGATCTATTAGACCATACAAGCTTATCGAAATATTGAATCCTATTGCTTGTCGACTAGATCTGCTTGTATAACTCAAACACGTGCATAATGTGTTCCTTACCTCATAACACAAGCAGTATGTTTAAGATCCTGACCACGTTCTCTTAACCAAACCCATTACGGTCAATGAGCGTCTACTGTTTAAAGAGCACCTAGTGCAGATACTAGGTCGTAGGATTTAGCAGCGACACATCATGTAGATACCTTTAATCAAGTACATTTGGCAAATCATACCTCCTCAGAAGCCACTTGGGGAAACCGATGATGAGATGCAAGCCAAGTACCCACATCTATTTGAGATAAAATTGCATGTTTTGTCAAAGCTCATAAGTTTTTTGAGGACGAAACTCTTTAAGGAGAGAAGGTTGTAATAACTCAATCCTAAATCATGATTATTTGTTTAATTGAGTCATGATATTAATTTCCTTGCATTTATTTATCGTATTTATTCCGATTGGAAAAAATTCATTTGGGCCCTCACTTTGCAGTTCGAGTTTTTATTAACGTAAAATTTCGGGAAAATGGATAGTAGGCCTTGATAATTATTATTTAAGTGATTAAATTATTTTTCTGTAATATCACAAAAAACATAAATTTGAGCTACGTAAAAACTTTATCGCAATAAAGAATTTTATAACCGAGCCCAATTCATTTTGGGCCCAACTTGAAGCCTAAAAGCTTATGTACTTGATTTAGCAAATTGTCATTATGCATATCTAATTGCAATTACCATAAATCCCATTTTTATGCATAAATATCAGCCAAACATTAAGATAGCATCAAAATCATTTTCCACCAAGATAAGTATCAAGCTCTCTCTCTCTCTCTCTCTCTCTTTCTCTCTCCACCCCCACGACAACTTGAGCCTTGCTGCTGCCACCACTGTTCACAGCTAAAAATAGCCACCACTGGAGAACCACCAGAGGACCAACAACCACCAACCCAAATAGCTAGGAACCTCCCCACATCTTTCAAACATCAATTCCACCCTCTTTCTCAAGCTTAAAGTGAGTAAACCCTAACTCTCTTCTTATTGGTTTTTAGTTTTGATTCTTTGTTTTTGTTATTATTGATTGTTAATCATGTTGTTTGGATAGAAACAAGAGTTAGTTTGATGTTTAATTGATTGGTTATCTTGAAAGCAAGTCAAGATTGAGGTTGTTCATGATCATGAAAGCTTAAGTTAAAATGATATTTATGGATTGTTTTGTATTTCATTTGGAATCTCTAGCAATGTAAATGATTATGGTGGTGTTAGTGTGGTTTTGGATGAGTTAAAGGTGATTCTAAGTTGGTCATAAGTTAGGGTTTTAGTGATTATGCATGGTCTAGCTTACTCTTGGTACCAAGCATGTTATTTGAGTGTACTTGGATGAGAAATGAATCTTTGATGTGTCATTTAATTGGAAAATGACTTGGTGTAACTCTTGTAAAAGGGGTGGATTATGGGAACTTACCCAATTGATTATAGGAGGTCATTTTCCCATTTATGCAAATAAGTAAACCTATGGATGTGTTTTGAGTGATTAAGAGAAGAATAAAAAATTATATGGAGATGATTATGGAATAAATTTGAGTAACATGGCTATCTATGGTGCTGTTATGGAACAAATAATGGTTTAGTAATTTTGAAGAGTGATTTTAGAGGGGAAATAGACAAAGAAAAGATTAGAAAACATGGACAATAGAGCTGTTAACATACCAGAAACAGGGGTTTCTTTGCGACAAAACTGGTACTGTTTGGCACATCAAAGAAGTATAATTTTTCATGGATCGATAGCTCAATGAGTTATCTTTCAATGGTCCCTAGAATTATTTTAATCCGAGTTCTATGGAAAACGTTATGGCTGTTTTGCTAAGACTGCTAGATTGAAGCTATGCACAATTGTGTTCTATCCCAATTTTAGAAACTCTATTATGAGAATTGTGTTTTGCCCTATTAATTAAAGTGTTGCAGAACTTCTTAAGCTTTTCATATTCGGGTTTTAGAGCCCAATTGGTGGTGGGGGATGAAAGATATGGATGTTCTAAAGTAGCCCTTCAAGCGGTAATTTGGGGGAAGAAAGAAATCGTGATATTTGGAAATATTATCAGGAGTTTCTATATAGTTAAAGATATTGCCAAGAAATTACAAATTTTAGTGACTTAAACAACTTTGATTATGTATAAAAGCTTACTGGGTTGGAAAACCGAGTTAAACGGGCATGAGAATGAAATTTGAGAAGGGAAGAGGGTAATGATACAATTTTAGGGTCTATCTGGCCAAGCTAAGGTTATATGAGTTTTCTTGAACCTCACAACACCCCTCTTAGCATTAAATATTTTATTATCCATTTCATAAATATCAAAAACCTATATTCCATTTACATCTATTAAAGTCTTTTCATTATCACCTCAATTACTTGATTTTTGTTATATTTTGCTCCAATTTATTTTACTTCGAGTTCAAGACCCTCACTTATTTGATTTTCAAATCATTTTAGTGTAACTTATCTTGTATTGAATTGTTTGAATTGTGGATGTGCTTTTAATTAATTGATTTTTTCCATTAAAGTTACAAATTATGGGACTAAATGTTGTTTACTAACTACATTTACCTATAATTACATTTCTTAAGCAGAAACGGTGTTTAGTCAATCATTTCCCATTGTGCATAAGTATTATCAAGTGATATTGTATTTTTAAAGACTTTAGGTGCGTTCGTTGCCTATATCTTTAGAAATCAGCATGTATTTATCAAAATTGTAATGTTTTGGTAAGAAGTACATCAATGAATCAGTTTAATCAGTGATTTGTCACATAATTAGCGACCCCATCAGTTATCAATTACAGGCATTGCCCTTCAGTTATCCACCCAACTTCAAGCCAGGCCCCCTTATCAACTTGGCAGGTGTACACCTATTCATAAATCGTAACAGTTACAAGGGGTTCACTATCTGATAATAACTAGCAATGTAGTTTTACATTCATCTCATTCACTATTTTAACTTAAAATGAATTGCAAAGCGGGCGCCCAACCAATTTATGCAGAGATCATTTAACAATACATGAATGCATGTACTGAGCTTCACCTCACAGTTTGGAATGTTTTTCATGTTTTGTTTTAGGCAAATGCTTATTGAATTGTCCTCATGCTAGCAAACTAGCTGAAGAACATAAGTTGAGCAACGGAATTTGGATGGATCAACAGTGACATAGTACATGCACATTTTTGGAGGTGAATTTTGAAATCTTCAATGGATGGAGGTGTAAACATTATGGGGAATTGCTTTACTATGGTGTATAAACCTTATGTTGCTTAACAGATGATTGTATATGGTTAGATCATGTGTTAATGTGTATGATTGAAGCTATGCCTAACCATGTTATTTCTAGTACATATGCTTCAATTCTTGTCCTTTTAGATGGCTGTAACGCCCCTATCATCGAGTTTATTAGTCCTAATTAAGGGATTTATTAGGGAGAATACAAACAATAAAAGATGTACATTTTGGGGCGTTACAGATTTGGTATCAGAGCCAGGTTTGATCTTCTTTGATGGGATATGGAGTATAGGGAGCAGAATTAGGAGAGTGAGAAAGTTGGTTAGTGAGGGTTGTTAGGATATCATTGGAGAATTGTGACAGTGATTTTGGCTACTTATCTCTCGCATGTTCTTCTCTTATATTCTGCTTGTTAGATGGATTCATATGCAGTGAGCCTCTTGTCGGTTACTTTTGTGGCCACTTTTATCTCTTAACTACGTGCTCATATGGTAGCCTACATGCAGAATCTATTTCTTGAGTTTTATCGTATTATATTCCATACAAGTAGGCTATTGTGTATGATTATCTTATATGACGGTGGTAGTGAAGTGATTGAATTGCTCTGTTTATTAAATAGCCAGAATGTCTGAACCTGTGCAAAATAATGTGGAGACTCACATAGGAGATAACTCGGACTACAATCACGGGTCAGGTGACCAAGCTTCGCATAACGTGCCACCAAGCCTTAGTGGAATGCCCCCTATTCCCCCTGAGTTGGCTGATGACATTGGGAACCCTAATCACCGGCATACTTTGGTCTCTGAGCTTATGAAACGAATTCCCCCAGCACCTACTGGAATCCCTCATAAGGAAGATAAACTAGCATATAGGATGGCCCGGTGCAACCCTAAAGTCTATGATGGAAAGTATGACCTAGTGGAACTTGAAGAATGGATTCGAGGGATGGAGAAAATTTTCATTGTAGTAGAGGTTCCAGAGGATAAAAAGGTAAACATTGAAACGTTTTACAAAACTGGCGAAGCCGATATTTGGTGGAACACTGTTAAGGATAGGCTCTTAGGACCTGACTTCACTTGGAGTAGATTTCTGGAAGAATTGAGAGCCAAATTCTACCCAGTTGTGGTTAAACGGCAAAAGGAGAAAGAATTTATAGAACTTAAGATGAGTGGTAGTATGACTGTGATGCAGTATGCTAGCAAATTTACAAAACTATCCAGGTTTGTTCCGGAGTTTATGTAATCTGAAAGACTGAAGATGAGGAGATTCGAAAAGGGATTAGCTTTCTATATTCGCAATCAGCTAGCTGGTCAATCAATCCTTCCCCATCAAGAGTTATATGAGCGAGCAGCTAAACTGAAACGAGTGAAGACTGAGTTGAGGGCCTTGAACTCGATTAATTAGAAGAGAAAGTGGACCGAATAGGGAGTTTTGAGAGAGAGTGTGAACCAAAAGAAATCTACTCCCGCTCATCCCAAGAGTCGTCCTGCAGGCTTAGCAGAGTCCTGTGGAAAATATGGAAGAACTAACCACACCATTCCTGAGTGCCGAGTGGGAACTAAAAAATACATGTGGCGCAGTAGCCTAGAGCACCTCATTACTACTTATCCCCAAAAAATGAAGGCTATAGACAAGGGCTCTCGCCTTCGAGGCCCGCAACTCTAGGAAGGGCTTATGTGTTGAGCAAGAAGGAAGCTAACGCTTCTGTTACGGTAGTTACTAGATCTCTCTTTTTAATTTCAAATCCATTTTGTGTATTGATTGATTCAGTTGCCACTCATTCATTTACATCCACTCGATACGCCTTGCAACTGAACCTTGAAAATATGGAGAAAGAAACCAATTCAAGAATCAAGTTACTAATGACTCTAGAGTTTAATGTCCTATCTCTTATAAACTTGTTCCAATTACTATTGGTGGGATAGTATTATAGTATTCCCTAGAGTCTTGATTTAATTTGACTCATCAAATTTTGATATCATTCTAGAAATGAGCTGGTTGTGCACTTATGGGGTCAAGATAGATTATGAGGACCTTAAGGTTATTTCAAGGGATGAACGAGGGGGAGAAACATGTTTTATGGGCAAAGTTAGGAAAAATCTGTTCCTTTAAATTCTACTATGAAAGCACGTGAGTTGTTATGTCAAGGATCTATTATGTATTGGTGTTATGCTATTGACCCTCAACCGAAGGAAGAAAATGCAAAAGATATCCCTGTAGTTGTGAATTTAAAGATGTTTTTCTGAAGAGTTACTAGGACTGTCGCATGAAGAAAAATTGATTTGGGGATTAAATTAATCCCTGGTGCCCTACCTATCTCTAAAGCCCTATATTGTATGACCCTAACAAAGCTTAGAAAACTAAAAATTCAGTTAGATAAGTTATTATAGAAGGAATTTATCAGACCAAGTGTGTCACCATAGGGTGCCCTAGTTCTATTTGTAAAGAAAAATGATGGAACCTTAAGGTTCTGTGTCAGCTATAGAGAGCTAAACAATATCACCATCAAGAACAAATACCTATTGCCCCCAAATAGATGGTTTATTTGATCAACTATAAGGAGTAGGACTTTTTTCCAAGATTTATTTGAGATTAGGATACCGTCAACTTTAGATCTTACCTAAAGACATTCCCAAACCCCATTTGGGACCAGGTTTGGTCACTATGAATTCACTGTGATGCCTTTTGGCCTGACCAATGTCCCTCTGGCCTTTATGGATCTCATGAATAGAGTTTTAGACCCTATTTAGACAAGTTTGTGGTGGTGTTTATAAAAGATATCTTGATATACTCCAAGGACAGGGATGAGCACACTGTTCATTTGAGGATAGTATTGTAGACCTTGAGGGGACATAATTACATAGCAAATACAAGAAACATGAGTTTTGGTTAGAAGAAGTGGTATTTTTAGGACAGGTGGTTTCAAAGGAACCGATTAAGGTTGACTTGGAGAAGGTGAAAGCAGTTACAAAGTGCCCAAGGCCTAGTAATGTTACTGAAACTAGAAACTTTTTGTGTTTAGTAGGGTATTATCGAGTTTCGGAAAGGATTTGTCAAAGAACATCTTCACTAACCAACTTGTTAAGGAAGCTACAAAGTTAGCAAGAAGATAAAGTGGTAGCTTATGCCTCCCGACAGTTCAAGCCTTATGAGAGAAATCACCCTACCCATGACTCAGGACTAGCGGTTGTGGTTTTTGCACTGAAAGTTTGAAAACATTACTTGTATGGAGTACCTTGTGAGATCTATAATAATCATTAAAGCTTGAAGTACATTTTTTACTCAGAAGAAACTCAATTTGAGACAAATGCATTGACTAGAATTGCTTAAAGATTACGACTTACGGATTAAATATTACCCAGGAAAGGCAAATGTTGTGGCGGATGACCTAACTAGGAAGGCACAACATACCCTTAACACTGTAGTCATTGCTCATTTGAACCTCTTGAGAAGGTTTGAGAACTTAGGTGTTCAATTAGTATCACATGGGCAAGCATCTAAAAATGTCAATGGATTCAACTCTTTTAAGTTGAAGCTTGTAGTACTTCGCAACCTGGGACCAACATTTGTATTTGAATAAGCATGGAACTCCTAGTGGTCGATGTTGTGAAAGTACTAGCAAAGAAATTTCCATGAAACATCAGGGTAAAATGATGCAAACATTGTCGACAAAATCATCTTTTGGATCATGAGGATCTTTGTCAACATTTAATGAGGTGGAATATGTCATAAGGCTCCTGAAAACATACTATTGGAACTGACATAAAAACTATGTTGATAAAAGAAGGAGATCCCTGGAGTTTTACGTAAATGATAAGGTTTTTCAGAAAGTTTCTCCAACTAAGTGTACAAGGAGGTTGAACTGTGAGCTAAATTGAGGTCAACATCTATTCGACCATGCAAGTTTATTGAAAGATTGAATCCCATAGATCGTGGACTAGGTTTGCCTATATAACTCAAACATGTGCATAACATGTTCCTTACCTCACAACACAGGCAGTAAATTTCAGATCCTGACCACACTATTTTAACCAAATCCATTGCAGTCAATGTGGGTCTAATTTTTGAAGAGCACCTAGTCTAGATATTAGATCACAGGATTAAGTAGCTACGCATAAAGCAGATACCTTTAATCAAAGTACTTTGGGCAAATCATACCTCCTCAGAAGCCACTTGGGAAAATTGAGGATGAGATGCAAGCCAAGTACCCACATCTATTTGAGATAAACTTGCTTGTTTTGTCATAGCTCATAAGTTTCAACAACGAAATTCTTTAAGGGGAGAAGACTGTAATAGCCCGACCCTAAATCATGATTATTTATTTAATTAAGTCACGTTATTAATTTCCTTGTATTTGTTTATCGCATTTAATCATCCTGATTGGAAAAAATTAATTTGGACCATCACTTTGCAATTAGGGTTTTTATTAACGTAAAATTTCAGGAAAATGGATAGTAGGCCTTGATAATTATGATTTAAGTGATTAAATTATTTTTCCGTGACATCACAAAAACATAAATTTGAGCTATATAAAAACTTTATCGCAATGGAGTATTTTATAACTGATCCCAATTCATGTTGGGCCCAACTTGTAGCCCAAAAGCTTATGCACTTAGTTTAACAAATTGTCATTATGTATATCAAATTATAATTACCATAAAGCCCCTTTTTATGCGTAAACGTCATCCAAGCATTAAGACAACATCAAAATCATTTTCCACCAAGTATCAAGCTCTCTCTTTCCTCCTCCTCCACACCCACGGTAGCTTAAGCCTTTGATGTATCTGCCAAGGCCTCTAGCTATGACTCAAATTGAGAGTTCAAGCTTTCAACCAAAGGTAGACACAATCAAGGGAAAACAAGGGAAAATGGGCACATAAAATGATGGTTGTGAGGCATCAAGTATGTGAGGGAGGAATGGATCCTAGAATCAAGTGATTCTAAGTGAAAACTAAAAGAGGATTTGATGTAACTTGATGTATAACACGGTGGGGGAATGGAACCAAGCTTACACTTCAAGAACTTAACTTTAAAGCAAGCAAAAAC